>OU342743.1:464415200-464546480 GCA_910589775.1 Avena eriantha
AGAAGTTGCATTACAGAAAAGAGTGGAGAGTGTGTGGTCATGTGGATCAATGTGGTTTAGGAAAAGAACACATGCAATGACACTAGTGGATCAATGTGATTTAGCAAAGAACACATGGAATGACTCTAGGGTATCCATGTGTCAAACCATGGTCATAGAGACCAAAAACACATAGGAAAGAAGCTTCCATATTGCATGTTGCACTAGTGCGAAAGATGTTGTATCACAGAATACATTGGAGAGTGTGTGGTCTAGTGGATCAATGTGGTTTACGAAAAGAACACATGCAACGACACTAGTGGATCAATGTGGTTTAGGAAAAGAACACATGCAATGACTCTAGTGGATTGAGGTGACAAACCATGGTTATAGAGACCAAAAACACGTAGGAAAGTAGCTTCCACATTGCATGTTGCACTAGTCTGGTAGAAATTGCATCACAGAATCCACTGGAGATTGTGTGGTCATGTGGATCAATGTGGTTTATGAAAAGAACACATGCAATGATAATAGTGGATCAACGTGGTTTAGGGAAAAACACATGCAATGACTCTAGGGGATCCATGAGTCAAACCATGGTCACAAAGACCAAAAAACATAGAGGAAAGCAGCATCCACATTGCATGGTGCACGAGTGTGGCACAAGTTGCATCACAAATCCACTAGAGTTTATGTGGTCATGTGAATCAACGTGGTTTAAGAAAAGAACACATGCAATTACACTAGTGTATCAATGTGGTTTCATAAAAGAACACATGCAATGACTCTAGTGGATTCATCTGTGAAACCATGGTCACAAAGACCAAAAATACATAGGAAAGCAGCGTCCACATTGCCTATTAGACCAGTGTTGTAGATGTTGCATCACATAATCCACTTGAGTGAGTTTGGTCATGTGGTTTTGGAAAATAACACATGCAATGACACTAGTAGATCAATGTGGTTTAGGAAAACAACACATGCAATGACTCTAGTGGATCCATGTGCCAAACCATGGTCAGAGAGACCAAAAACACGTAGGAAAACAGCTTCCACATTGCATGTTGCACCAGTGTGGCAGAAGTGGCATCACAGAATCCACTGGAGTATGTGTGGTCATGTGGATAAATGTGGTTTAGGAAAACAACACATGTAATGACACTATTGGATCAACGTGGTTTAGGAAAGAACACATGCAATGTGGTCATATGGATCAACGACACTAGTGGATCAAAATGGTTTTGGAAAGAACACATGCAATGTGACACTAGTGGATCAATGTGGTTTAGGAAAAGAACACATGCAATGACCCTAGTGGATACATGTGCCAAACCATGGTTGGAGAGACCAAAAACACATAGGGAAGTAGTTTCCAGATTGCATGTTCCACCAGTATGGCATAAGTTGCATCACAGAATCCACTAGAGTGTGGGTGGTCATGTGGATCAATGTGGTTTAGGAAAAGAACACCTGCAATGAGGTCATGTCGATCAGCAACACTAGTTGATCAATGTGGTTTAGGAAAAGAATACATTCAGTGACACTAGTGGATCAATGCGGTTTAGGAAAAGAACACATGCAATGAATCTAGTGGATCCATGTGTCGAACCATGGTTAGGAGACACCAAAAACACATAGGAAAGCAGCTACCACATTACATGTTGCACCAGTGTGGCAGAGGTTGCAACACACAATCGACTGGAGTGTGTGTGGTTATGTGGATCAATGTGGTTTAGGAAAAGAACACGGGTAATGACACTAGTGGATCAATGTGGTTTAGGAAAAGAATACATGCAATGACTCTAGTGGATCCATGTGTCAAACCATGGTCAGAGAGACCAAAAACACATAGGAAAGCAGCTTCCACATAGCATGTTGCACCAGTGTGGTAGAAGTAGCATCACAGAATCTGCTGGAGTATGTGTGGAGTATTAGATCAATGTGGTTTAGGAAAAGAACACATGCAATGACACTAGTGGATCAATGTGGTTTAGGAAAAGAACACATGCAATGACACTAGTGGATCAATGTGGTTTAGGAAAAGAACACATGCAATGACTGGTGGATCCATGTGTCAAACCATGGTCATAGAGACCAAAACAGATAGGAAAGAAGTTTCCACATTGCATGTTACACTAGTGTGGCAGAAGTTGCATCACAAAATCCACTAGAGTGTGTGTGGTCATGTGGATCAATGTGGTTTAGGAAAATAACACCTGCAATGTGGTCATGTGGATTAATGACACTAGTGGATCAATGTGGTTTAGGAAATGAATACACTCAATGACACTAGTGTGTCAATGCGGTTTAGGAAAAGAACACATGCAATGACTCTAGTGGATCCATGTGTCAAACGATGGTCAGAAACACCAAAAACACATAGGAAAGGAGCTTCTGCATTGCATGTTGCACAAGTATGGCAGAAGTTGCACTATAGAAAAGACTGGAGGGTGTGTGGTCATGTGGATCAATGTGGTTTAGGAAAAGAACACATGCAATGACACTAGTTGATCAATGTGGTTTAGCAAAAGAACACATGCAATGACTCTAGGGTATCCATGTGTCAAACCATGGTCATAGAGACCAAAAACACATACGAAAGCAGCTTCCACATTGCATGTTGCACTAGTGTGGCAAAACTTGCATCACAGAATCCACTAGAGTTTGTGTGGTCATGTGGATCAATGTGGTTTGAGAAAAAACTCATGCAATGACACTAGTGGATCAATTAGGTTTAGGAAAAGAACACATGCAATGTGACACTAGTGGATCAATGTTGTTTAGGAAAAGAACACATGCAATGACTCTAGTGGATCCATGTGTCAAACCATGGTCAGAGAGACCAAAAACACATAGGAAAGTAGTTTCCACATTGCATGTTGCACCAGTGTGGCATAAGTTGTATCACAGAATCCAGTAGAGTGTGTGTGGTCATGTGGATCAATCTGGTTTAGGAAAATAACACCTACAATGTGGTCATGTGGATCAACAATACTAGTGGATCAATGTGGTTTAGGAAAAGAATACATTTAATGACACTAGTGGATCAATGCAGTTTAGGAAAAGAACACATGCAATGACTGTAGTGGATCCATGTGTCAAACCATGGTCACCTAGACCAAAAACACATAGGAAAGGAGCTTCCACATTGCATGTTGCACCAGTATGGCAGAAGTTGCATCACACAAAACACTAGAGAGTGTGTGGTCATGTTGATCAATGTGGTTTAGGAAAAGAACACATGCAATGACACTAGTGGATCAATGTGGTTTAGCAAAAGAACACATGCAATGACTCTAGGGTATCCATGTGTTAAACCATGGTCGTAGAACCCAAAAACACATAGGAAAGAAGCTTCGACATTGCATGTTGCACTAGTGCGAAAGACGTTGTATCACAGAATACATTGGAGAATGTGTGGTCTAGTGGATCCATGTGGTTTACGAAAATAACACATGCAATGTGGTCATATGGATCAACGACACTAGTGGATCAAAATGGTTTTGGAAAAGAACACATGCAATGTGACACTAGTGGATCAATGTGGTTTAGGAAAAGAACACATGCAATGACCCTAGTGGATACATGTGTCAAACCATGGTCGGAGAGACCAAAAACACATAGGGAAGTAGTTTCCAGATTGCATGTTGCACCAGTGTGGCATAAGTTGCATCACAGAATCCACTAGATTGTGTGTGGTCATGTGGATCAATGTGGTTTAGGAAAAGAACACATGCAATGACTGGTGGATCCATGTGTCAAACCATGGTCAGAGAGACCAAAAACACATAGGAAAGAAGTTTCCACATTGCATGTTGCACTAGTGTGGTAGAAGTTGCATCACAGAAAGCACTAGAGTGTGTGTGGTCATGTGGATAATTGTGGTTTAGGAAAATAACACCTGCAATGTGGTCATGTGGTTCAATGACACTAGTGGATCAATGTGGTTTAGGAAATGAACACACTCAATGACACTAGTGGATCAATGCGGTTTAGGAAAAGAACACATGCAATGACTCTAGTGGATCCATGTGTCAAACGATGGTTAGAGAGACCAAAAACACATAGGAAAGGAGCTTCCTCATTGCATGTTGCACCAGTATGGCAGAAGTTCCACTACAGAAAAGACTGGAGGGTGTGTGGTCATGTGGATCAATGTGGTTTAGGAAAACAACACATGCAATGACACTAGTGGATCAATCTGGTTTAGCAAAAGAACACATGCAATGACTCTAGGGTATCCATGTGTCAAACCATGGTCATAGAGACCAAAAACACATAAGAAAGCAGCTTCCATATTGCATGTTGCACTAGTGCGAAAGACGTTGTATCACAGAATACATTGGAGAGTGTGTGGTCCAGTGGATCCATTAGTTTTACGAAAATAACACATGCAATGACACTAGTGGATCAATGTGGTTTAGGAAAGAACACATGCGATGACTCTAGTGGATCGCTGTGTTAAACCATGGTCACAGAGCCCAAAAACACTTAGGAAAGAAGGTTCCACATTGCATATTGCACTAGTGTGGTAAAACTTGTATCACACAATCCACTGGAGTTTGTGTGGTCATGTGGATCAATGTGGTGTACGAAAAGAACACATGCAATGATACTAGTGGATCAACGTGGTTTAGGGAAAAAACATGCAATGACTCTAGGGGATCCATGTGTCGAACCATGGTCACAGAGACTAAAACACATAGGAAAGCAGCTTCCACATTGCATGTTGCACCAGCGTGGCAAAAGTTGCATCACAGAATCCACTAGAGTTTGTGTGGTCATGTGGATCAATGTGGTTTAAGAAAAGAACACATGCAATAACACTAGTGGATCAATGTGGTTTAGGAAAATAATACATGCAATGACACTAGTGGATCAATGTGGTTTAGGAAAAGAACACATGCAAATGACTGGTGGATCCATGTGTCAAACCATGGTCAAAGAGGCCAAAAACACATTGGAAAGCAGTTTCCACATTGCATGTTGCACTAGTGTGGCAGAAGTTGCATCACAGAATCCACTAGAGTGTGTGTGGTCATGTGGATCAATGTGGTTTAGGAAAAGAACACCTGCAATGTGGTCATGTGGATCAACGACACTAGTGGATCAATGTGGTTTAGGAAATGAATACACTCAATCACACTAGTGGATCAATGCGGTTTAGGAAAAGAACACATGCAATGACTCTAGTGGATCCATGTGTCAAACCATGGTCAGAGAGACGAAAAACACAAAGGAAAGGAGCTTCCACATTGCATGTTGCACCAGTATGGCAGACGTTGCATTACAGACAAGAGTGGAGAGTGTGTGGTCATGTGGATCAATGTGGTTTAGGAAAAGAACACATGCAATGACACTAGTGGATCAATGTGATTTAGCAAAAGAACACATGGAATGACTCTAGGGTATCCATGTGTCAAACCATGGTCATAGAGACCAAAAACACATAGGAAAGAAGCTTCCATATTGCATGTTGCACTAGTGCGAAAGATGTTGTATCACAGAATACATTGGAGAGTGTGTGGTCTAGTGGATCAATGTGGTTTACAAAAAGAACACATGCAACGACACTAGTGGATCAATGTGGTTTAGGAAAAGAACACATGCAATGACTCTAGTGGATTGAGGTGACAAACCATGGTTATAGAGACCAAAAACACGTAGGAAAGTAGCTTCCACATTGCATGTTGCACTAGCCTGGTAGAAATTGCATCACAGAATCCACTGGAGTTTGTGTGGTCATGTGGATCAATGTGGTTTATGAAAAGAACACATGCAATGATAATAGTGGATCAACGTGGTTTAGGGAAAAACACATGCAATGACTCTAGGGGATCCATGAGTCAAACCATGGTCACAGAGACCAAAAAACATAGAGGAAAGCAGCATCCACATTGCATGGTGCACGAGTGTGGCACAAGTTGCATCACAAAATCCACTAGAGTTTATGTGGTCATGTGAATCAACGTGGTTTAAGAAAAGAACACATGCAATTACACTAGTGGATCAATGTGGTTTCATAAAGAACACATGCAATGTGACACTAGTGGATCAATATTGTTTAGGAAAAGAACACATGCAATGACTCTAGTGGATCCATGTGTCAAACCATGGTCAGAGAGACCAAAAACACATAGAAAGTAGTTTCCACATTGCCTGTTGCACAAGTGTGGCATAAGTTGTATCACAGAATCCAGTAGAGTGTGTGTGGTCATGTGGATCAATCTGGTTTAGGAAAATAACACCTACAATGTGGTCATGTGGATCAACAATACTAGTGGATCTATGTGGTTTAGGAAAAGAATACATTTAATGACACTAGTGGATCAATGCAGTTTAGGAAAAGAACACATGCAATCACTATAGTGGATCCTTGTGTCAAACCATGGTTAGAGAGACCAAAAACACATAGGAAAGGAGCTTCCACATTGCATGTTGCACCAGTATGGCAGAAGTTGCATCACAGAAAACACTCGAGAGTGTGTGGTCATGTGGATCAATGTGGTTTAGGAAAAGAACACATGCAATAACACTAGTGGATCAATGTGGTTTAGCAAAAGAACACATGCAATGACTCTAGGGTATCCATGTGTTAAACCATGGTCGTAGAGACCAAAAACACATAGGAAAGCAGCTTCCACATTGCATTTTGCACTAGTGCGAAAGACGTTGTATCACAAAATTCATTGGAGAGAGTGTGGTCTAGTGGATCTATGTGGTTTACGAAAAGGACACATGCAATGACACTAGTGGATCAATGTGGTTAAGGAAAAGAACACATGCAATTATTCTAGTGGATCGATGTGTCAAACTATGTCACCGAGACCAAAAACACGTAGGAAAGCCGCTACCACATTGCATGTTGCACTAGTGTGGTAGAAGTTGCATCATAGAATCCACTGGAGTTTGTGTGGTCATGTGGATCAATGTGGTTTACAAAAAGAACACATGCAATGACACTAGTGGATCAATGTGGTTTAGGGAAAAACACATAGAATGACTCTAGGGATCCATGTGTCAAACCATGGTCACAGAGACAAAAAACACATACGAAACCAGCTTACACTTGCATGTTGCACTAGTGTGGTAAAAGTTGCATCACAACATCTACTGTAGTTTGTGTGGTAATGTGGATCAATGTGGTTTAGTAAAAGAAGACATGCAATAACACTAGTGGATCAATGTGGTTTAGAAAAAGAAAACATGCAATGACTCTAGGGTATCCATGTGTTAAACCATCTTCATAGAGACCAAAAACACATAGGAAAGAAGGTTCCACATTGCATGTTGCACCAGTGTTGCAGAAGTTGCATCACCGAATCCACTGAAGTGTGTGTGGTCATGTTGATCAATGTGGTTTAGAAAAAGATCACATGCAATGTCACTAGTGGATCAATGTGGTTTCGTAAAAGAACACATGCAATGACTCTAGTAGATCCATGTGTCAAACCATGGTCACAGGGACCAAAAACACATAAGAAAGTAGCGTCCACATTGCATGTTGCACTAGTGTTGTAGATGTTGCATCACATAATCCACTAGAGTGAGTTTGGTCATGTGGATCAATGTGGTTTAGGAAAATAACACATGCAATGACACTAGTGGATCAATGTGGTTTAGGAAACCAACACATGCAATGACTCTAGTGGATCCAATGTATGTTCCACATAGGAAAAGAACACATGCAATAGCACTAGTGGATCAATGTGGTTTAGGAAAAGAACACATGCAATAACACTAGTGGATCAATGTGGTTTAGGAAAAGAACACATGCAATAACACTAGTGGATCAATGTGGTTTAGGAAAAGAACACATGGAATGACTCTAGTGGATCCATGTGTCAAACCATGGTCTGAGAGACAAAAACACATAGGAAAGTTGTTTCCACATTGCATGTTGCACCAGTGTGGCAGAAGTTGCATCACAGAATCAACTAGAGTGTGTGTGGTCATGTGGATCAATGTGGTTTAGGAAAAGAACACGTGCAATATGGTCATGTGGATCAACGACACTAGAGGAACAATGTGGTTTAGGAAAAGAATGCCCGGGGGTGTCACTCCTGGTAGATTAATAGGATATCTAAACTGGCCCCACAAACCAACACTAGTCTTTTCTGCGCACTTTGTCCTCACTCGTGCGCACCCGATACCCACTTCCCGGTCTGTCACCTATCCTATAATTGCTCTAGGACAAGCACGCTTAACCTTAGAGTTCTTTTTGAATGAGCTTCCAGAAAATAAGTTGCAACTTGTTCATATGAGTATTCTATCAATCCTATTAAGTCTTGTGCCTGTTCTCACATATGGTATCAGAGCCAGGTTTCGATCCTGGGACATGTGGGTTATGGGCCCACCATGCTTCCGTTGCGCCTTTGCGCCTACTGTTTCGTGCATGACCGCCTCGTCCTCCATCCTTTTCCGACCAACCCGTGTGCACCAAGGTGTATCCCTGTGTGTCCTCTTTCCAGCAAGACATGCCACGATCAATTTGGTCCAGCGTGCAACACACAATTGTCTGACAAAGTAGTTTGGTGATTTATTATTATCATGTACTTATGCCATGCTTTACTGCTTTTTTCCATTGTGCGTGGAGCACCTGTGCTGTTTTGGAACGTGGAATGTTTTCGCAGTATTGACAAGCTCAGTCACACTTTCGGGTTCCCAGTCGTTTATAGCCATTGACACAAACCCTGGGACATGTGGTATCAGAGCCAGGTTTCGATCCTGGGACATGTGGGTTATGGGCCCACCATGCTTCCGTTGCGCCTTTGCGCCTACTGTTTTGTGCATGACCGCCTCGTCCTCCATCCTTTTCCGACCAACCCGTGTGCACCAAGGTGTATCCCTGTGTGTCCTCTTTCCAGCAAGACATGCCACGATCAATTTGGTCCAGCGTGCAACACACAATTGTCTGACAAAATCTCGTGTTGGATCACTGTTTTCGGGAGTTTGCTGACAGCTAACTAAACCCGCTCTAAATACTCTGTTTCCCGGTGTCCTCAATCACCCTCTGTCGAAGATTGATTTGCCAAACCTGATGTCCTACGTCTCCTCAATCTACACCACCAAACGGAGACCTAAACGGTTGCTTAAATCTCTCATGATCATCTGCACAATATCAGTCAATCTCACTATCAAACTTCAGAGTCTGTCCGTCAGTAACGACCAAAATTTTCTTCTTCTATTATTTCTAGTTTTCCCGTCGATACAGTGCTCCACCAGTGAACCTCCTAACTCCAAAGTTGTATCTTGTACTCCCCTTTGTAAAATGAGCCCTTACACGCTCGATTTGGTTCAGTGAAGCACCCAGAATCATCCTTGTAAGATCGCTATAGCTTATGTGTTTTCCTGTCAAAATCCAGTCTGTGGCTGCCCGTGATTTCCTCCTCTGTTCATCGTGAGATCCCGGCCTACAAAGTCCTCCTCTCGAAACACTCACTTAATAAAAAATGTACATCTTGATGCCCTCTTCGACATTTGTTTTTGTTGCGACGCGAAACTCGTGGCCGTTTGCTCGCCCCTTAACCCGAAGTTCAAATCAGCTAGAAGAATTCACGATTCTTTGTCAGTTTCGTCAGCACGAGCCCAGCGTGTTCATGAAGCTTTTGTAAATAAGCCTTTGTGTTCTTTCCTTATTCAACCCGCAATCCCCCGCTTGGCCACGTGTCCCCACCCAGCTGGCCTCCACGTGAGCTGGGCCCTTTCCCCGTTGGCCCCACCAATCTCTGTACGTGGGTAGAACCAGCCAGGATAACAAAAGTTTCAGCAGGTTTTCTAAATGTAAATAAATTTTAGAAAATGAATATAAATTAAATAAATCATATCTTTTAAATTGTTTTAAATTTGAGAAAACTTATAAAACGAAATATGATTCAATTTCAAATGTGAATTTAAATAAAAATTCAGATTTGAACAGAGTCAAGCCTAACTAGTCAAAACTGTGACATTTGGCCCGTTTTTTATTATTTGCATTAAATAATAATTTTAAATTCCTAAATTTAAATTTTACCAACGATATATGTTTTCTGATCATAAAACTATGAGGAATTCAAATATGCTATCAAAAATAATTTTTGAGCAATTTAAAATTTCGAAATTATTAAAATGTCAATTAATGCCTTTATCTTAAATAAATAATAACTTTATTTTCGTAATTCCAAATTCAACAAATAATATGTCTAAATCAATCAGCACGACGAGCCCATTCTAACTATGCATTCCATGATATGAATTAAATCATGCATCGTATAAATATTAAGTATACAGTAATGTTTATGGGAGCAAAACATGACTAAAAACTTAGTAAAATGTTTTGTTCTTGTACCCCCCACCTCACCCGTGCCATGCTATGCTATGTAAATTGCGCATCATTCCATCATGGCATACTTTTTGCTTGTTGCATATTATTTATATGATTGTGCAATGTATTTATTTTGGCCCCTTGTGTCTTTGGTTTTTATCCGGATAGACACTGAGCAAGGAGAGTGCTAGGAGCCTCAGGAGTATTACTCGGATCCTTCCTATTCGGCAACAGAACTACCAGGCAAGCAATTCCCCATGCTTGCATACATATAGTACTTATGCTTCTATCTTACTCTTGCATCATTGAGTCATGATTGCATTAAATTGAATCCCAAGTACTGTATAGCCTTTACTTTTAAACCCCACCAAAGCTTGTTCCTCCATCCCATGGGCCATTACTACAGGAGTTGATTGAGCCATGCGAGTCGTAGAATTGCATGTGTAGGGTTTGTGCGAGTCTTTGGATAATGAGGTACCTAAACAACTTAATCTAAGTAGTAATAGGATAACTAATGAAAGAGGCGTCGGCGAGCATTATCTGCTATTTGGTTCTTTAAGCTCACTTGTGTCCCGTAGGACCTCGAGTACTTGATTACTGTTCCTTGACTATTCGCACTATCCACATATGGGAGACCGTATGGATCCCCCTTTGCCTGAGCTTGGTTCACACTTTATTTCTTGGGGCCACAAAGTAGTTTGGGGATTTATTATTATCATGTACTTATGCCATGCTTTACTGCTTTTTTCCATTGTGCGTGGAGCACCTGTGCTGTTTTGGAACGTGGAATGTTTTCGCAGTATTGACAAGCTCAGTCACACTTTCGGGTTCCCAGTCGTTTATAGCCATTGACACAAACCCTGGGAGCATCTTAGAGCCGGCCAACTTCGTTGCAGGTAGCTTTGTGGGGTGACCCCCTGAAATAATTTATGAATCCTGTCAACGCATTGTCATGAGGCCTCGTTGTGTTTTATTTGGTTCTTCCCGAGGTTGATCGTGTGTGTGTTGCTATTTGTGCACCACTGTAGGGTAAATCTTTTTGAAAGTCGTGTCCGCAGTTATGGACGGCTTGGAGCACAGTTTCTCCATCATAGACAAGCATAACTAAAGTACCGCCTTTAACTTGACTAAGACATGACTAGTAAATAGAACAATACTCATGGAATGGTTAATAAATTTGCTAACGGATGGGAGGTTCTTCCGCCTTCTCGTCGATAAGCGAGAAGGAGGGCGAGCAAGGTTAATTATGTTGCTTGTATAACTGTTGCTATTAATTAACGAGCGTTCGTCCATCTCTGGTTGGGCGGATGTGTAGCGTGTCTCTATAGTACTTTGTATATATTGATTTTTTTCTGCAATTGCGTCACCCCTAGGTTGTTCCCTTTAGATGCATTAAGACTTGCAGAGTACCCCTATGGCCTCACACAATAAATACTTGATTCAGATGGACAGGTATACTCTCAGAAAGGTTACTGGGTTGACAATACGGATGATGGTGGCAACGACTATCCAGTGTAGAGATTCCGGGGATGGAGATCCATGAGATCCGTGGGCGGGATGTGCTTATGTTCAGGGCACCTTATGCCGATTTGCTTCTTATCCGTACTCGGATCATGATTTCCGCTTTCGCTTGATACTCTATTGCGTGATGTTTGAGGATGTATCCTACACTATTATATCTATCTAGGATATTTGGATCTTGTCGTATGGTGTTGCAATATTTCTATTTCTTTTAGATGGTGCGACTCTGATGTCTATTGTAAGTCGCAGGCATACATACTCATTTGTGTACGTCATGGTCGCGTTACCTGTCGCTTACATCGCTCGCTCTTGTCCCGATGTTCTTGAAAGTGGATAAGGTGGTAGGCCGGTACCGTGCCCTACTCCGCTTCGACGGGCGATGGCCCAAAATATATCGAGCTTGTTGGGGAACCCCAAGAGGAAGGTATGATGAGCACAGCAGCAAGTTTTCTCTCAGTTATGAAACCAACGTTATCGAACCAGTAGGAGCAAGGAAACACCTCCATGGTGTTGTTGCCAACTTGGAATCTTGCACAACACAACCACAGAACTTTGCCCCCAACTTATAATGAGGTTGTCCATCTCACCCGTTTTGCAGAAAACAACGGATTAAACGTATTCTGTGGAAGATAGTAATAGCTTGCAAAAAGTAAACAGAAAACAATAGACAATTGTAGATTGATGGTAAAAGAAAGGATCGGGGTGCATAGTTCACTAGTGGTGGTTCTCCTTAAGATAGAGGACATGTTGGGTGAACAAATTACAGCGGGGCAATTGACAAACATCGAGAAAGCATACATGCATATACCAATCATCTCGACTCCTTTGAGATTTGATTAGGCATTACAACATTATACATATACCGTAATCCAACTGCATCTATGACTAATAATCCACCTTCAGGTTATCATCCGAACCCCCTCTAGTATTAAGTTGCAAGCAACAGATAATTGCATTACGCATTGCGTGTAAAGTAAACAATACGATTGTTCTATGAACAAAGGATTGCTGTTTTCTCCCTAGTAGCAACAACACATCTAGTCCCTTGGAGATTTCTGTCACTTTCCTAGATTACTAGAGGCATGAACCCACTATCGAGCATAAATACTAACTCTTGGAGTTGCTAGCATCTACTTGGCCAAGATAGCTACTAACAACGGAAAGCATGCAAGATCACAAATAACAAAGACATGATAGAATTAATAATGAATCTGAAATAGCATCTCAATATCCATCGGATCCCCGCAAACACAACATGTAGGATTACAAATAGATGATCTTGATCATGAATGGAGCTCACAAGATCTAAAAATGATAGCACAAAGGAGAAGAACCAGCCATCTAGCTACTACATGGACCCGTAGTCCAAGGATGAACTACTCACGCATCACATCGGAGGCTTGCATGGTGATGAAGAAGGCCTCTAGGGTGAATTCTCCCCTCCGGCAGGGTGCCGGGAAGAGCTTCAGATCCCTCCCGATCTAGGGATGGAGATGACGACCGCTACAGACTCTTTCGTGGAATTTTGATCGGGTGCTCAGGGTTTTTGTATCGGAAGGGGAGGCCGAGGGGGTGCCCTGGGAGCCTGCACCACCCCCTGGTGCGGGCCAGGCCTGGCCGCCCTCTGGCCCCTCTCCGTCTCGTATTCTGGCTCCGTGTCCCCCTCGGTGAAAAACTAACTTTGGCTTTTGTCCCGTCCAATTCTGAGAATATTCACTTTCTGACTTTCATGGAACCAAAAACAGCAGAAAACAGGCAGCTGACACTGTGGCATCTTGTTAATAGGCTAGTCCAACAAAGTGTATAAAAAGTACTCCAAAGTTGGAACAAAACATAAGAAAGTAGATAAAAACCAAGCATGGAACATCAAAAATTATGGATACGTTAGCATCGTATCAACGGCCCTACACGTGGGTGGCCTTAGGCCTCCGCGGTAGAATCACATATCCACTTTTGGGTTCGTCTAGGCTTGAACTTGGAGCGTAATGTCCGAGGTATTACACAAATGCAATGACTAGTGGATCCATCTGTCAAACGATGGTCAGAGAGACCAAAAACACATAGGAAAGCAGCTTCCACATTGCATGTTGCACCAGTATGGCAGAAGTTGCATCATAGAAAACACTGGAGAGTGTGTGGTCATGTGGATGAATGTGGTTTAGGAATATAACACATGTAGTGACATTAGTGGATCAATGTGGTTTAGCAAAAAGAACACATGCAATGACTAGGGTATCCATGTGTTAAACCATGGTCAGAGAGACCAAAAACACATAGGAAAGCTGCTTCCACATTGCATGTTGCACTAGTGCGGAAGACATTGTATCATAGAGTACATTGGAGAGTGTGTGGTCTAGTGGATCAATGTGGTTTACAAAAAGAACACATGCAATGATACTAGCGGATCAATGTGGTATAGGAAAAGAACATATGCAATGACTCTAGTGGATCGATGTGTCAAACCATGGTCACAGAGACCAAAAACACGTAGGAAAGCAGGTTCCACATTGCATGTTGCACCAGTGTGGTAGAAGTTGCATCATAGAATCCACTGGAGTTTGTGTGGTCATGTCGATCAAGGTGGTTTACAAAAAGAACACATGCAATGACACTAGTGGATCAAGGTGGTTTAGGGAAAAACACATGCAATGACTCTAGGAGATCCATGTGTCAAACCATGGTCACAAAGACCAAAAACACATAGGAAAGCAGCTTCCACATTGCATGTTGCACTAGTGTGGCAAAAGTTACATCACAGAATCCACTCGAGTTTGTGTGGTCATGTGGATCAATGTGGTTTAGGAAAAGAACACATGCAATGACACTAGTGGATCAATGTGGTTTAGGAAAAGAACACATGCAATGACTCTAGGGTATCCATGTGTCAAACCATCTTCACCTAGACCAAAAACACATAGGAAAGAAGCTTCCACATTGCATGTTGCACCAGTGTGGCAGAAGATGCATCATCGAATCCACTGGAGTGTGTGTGTTCATGTGGATCAATGTGGTTTAGGAAAATAACACATGAAATGACACAAGTGGATGAATGTGGTGTAGTAAGAGAACACATGCAATAACTCTAGTGGATCCATGTGTCAAACCATGGTCACACAGACCAAAAACACATAGGGAAGCAGCGTCCACATTGCATGTAGCACCATTGTTGTAGATGCTGCATCACATAATCCACTAGAGTGAGTTTAATCATGTGGATCAATGTGGTTTAGGAAAATAACACATGCAATGACACTAGTGTATCAATGTGGTTTAGGAAAACAACACATGCAATTACTCTGGTGGATCCATGTGTCAAACCATGGTCAGAGAGACCAAAAACACATAGGAAAGCAGGTTCCACATTGCATGTTTTACCAGTGTGGCAGAAGTTGCATCACAGAATTAGCTAGAGTGTGTGTGGTCATGTGGATCAATGTGGTTTAGGAAAAGAACACCCGCAATGTGGTCATGTGGATCAACGACACTAGTGGATCAATGTGGTTTAGGAAAAGAATACATTCAATGACACTAGTGGATCAATGCGGTTTAGGAAAAGAACACATGGTAACACCCCGTCCACTAGGCTCGCGGGGTGTCACTCCTGGCAGCTTAATAGGATATCTAGACTGGCCCCACAGACCAAGACTAGTCTTTTCTGCGCACTTTGTCCTCACTTGTGCACACCCGGTACCCACTTCCTGGTCGGTCACCCATCCTAGAATTTCTCTAGGCCAAGCACGCTTAACCTTAGAGTTCTTTTCGAATGAGCTTCCAGAAAAGAAGTTGCAACTTGTTGGTATGAGTATTCTATCAATCCTATTAAGACACGTGTCTCGTCTCACATACACCCATCCTTTGGAAGATCGATGCCCTCATTGATCAAGCACACCCCAGGAACGTTCCCTCTTGGCACGCGTCTGTGCGTCTAGTGCCGGCACATGTGCCATGTCGTGTCCACTCCGGGCCAC
Source organism: Avena eriantha (assembly GCA_910589775.1). Lineage (NCBI taxonomy): Eukaryota > Viridiplantae > Streptophyta > Magnoliopsida > Poales > Poaceae > Avena > Avena eriantha. The sequence goes on from OU342743.1 coordinate 464,430,972, forward strand.
ACGCGCCATGCTCCACATATCCCGCCACAGACCCGCACAGACCCGTTTAACCGCGAGGATTGGCTCTGATAGCACTTGTAACACCCTGTCCACTAGGCCCGGAGAGTGTCACTCCTGGCAGCTTAATAGGATATCTAGACTGGCCCCATAGAGCAACACTAGTCTTTTCTGTGCACTTTGTCCTCACTAGTGCGTACCCGGTACCCACTTCCTGGTTGGTCACCCATCCTAGAATTTCTCTAGGACAAACACGCTTAACCTTAGAGTTATTTTCGAATGAGCTTGGGAAAAAAAAGTTGCAACTTGTTGGTATGAGTATTATATCAATCCTATTAAACCATGTGCTTAGTGTCACATATGGTATCAGAGCCAGGTTTCGTTCTTGGGACCTGTGGGTTATGGCCCACCACGCTTCCGCTAGGCCTCTACGCCTACTGTTCCGCGCATGACCGCCTCGTCCTCCATCCTTTTCCGTCCAACCCGCGGGCACCGAGGTGTAGCCCTGTGTGTCCTCTTTCCAGCAAGACAAGCGATCAATTTGATCCAGCGTGCAGCGCGAAATCGTCTGACAAAATCTCGTGTTGAATCACTGTTTTCAGGAGTTTGCTGACAGCTAACTAAACCCGCTATGAATCCTCTGTTTCTCGATGTCCTCAATCACCCTCCATCGAAGATTTATTTACCAAACCTGATGTCCTACGTATCCTCTATCTACACCACCAAACAGAGACCTAAACGGTTGCTTAAATCTCTTGGGATCATCCGCACAATATCAGTCGATCTCACTATCAAACTGCAGTGTCCGTCCGTCAGTAACGACCAAATTTTTCGTCTTCTGTTATTTCCCGTTTTCCCGTCAATACAGTTCTCCACCGGCGAACCTCCTAACACCAAAGTTGTATCATGTACTCCCCTCTTTAAAATGAGCCCTTACACGCTCGATTTGGTTCAGTGAAGCACCCAGAATCATCCTTGCCAGATCGCTGCAGCTCATGTGCCGAAATCTACTATGTGGCGGCCCGTGTATTCCTCCTCTGTTCATCGCGAGATCCCAGCCTACAAAGTCCTCCTCCGAAAACACTCGCTTAATAAAAGTTGTACATCTTGATGCCCTCTTTGACTTTTGTTTTTGTCGTGACACGAAACTCGTGACCGTTTAATCAACCCCTTAATTCGAAGTTCAAATCTGCTGGCAGAATTCACGATTCTTTGTCAGTTTCGTCAGCACGAGCCCGGCGTGTTCATGAAGCTTTTGTAAATAAGCTCATGTTTTCTTTCCTTTTTCAATCCGCAATGCCCCGCTTGGCCACATGTTCCCACCTGGCTGGCCTCCGCGCGAGCTGGGCTCTTTTTCCGTCGGCCCCACCTGTCTTTGTACGTGGGTAGAACCAGCCCGGGTAACAAAAATTTCAGCAGGTTTTCTAAATGCAAATAAATTTCAGGAAATGAATATAAATTAAATAAATCATATCTTTTAAATTGTTTTAAATTTGAGAAAACTTGTAAAATGAAATAAGATTCAATTTCAAATGTAAATGTAAATATAAATTCAGATTTGACCAGAGTCAAGCCTAACTAGTCAAACCTGTGACAATTGACCCCTTTTTTATTATTTGCATTAAATAATAATTTTAAATTCCTAAATTTAAATTTTACCAATGAAATATGTTTTATGATCAGAAAAATGTGACGAATTGAAATATGCTATCCAAAATTATTTTTGAGCAATTTAAAATTTAAAATTATTAAAATGTCAATTAATGCCTTTATCTTAAATAAATCATAACTTTATTTTTGTAATTCCACATTCAACAAATAATATGTCTAAATCGCTCAGCGCGATGAGGCCATTCTAACTATGCATTACATGATATGAATTGAAGCATGCATCATATAAATATTAAGTATAGAGTAATGTTTATGGAAGCAAAACATGACTAAAAACTTGTTTGCTTGTTTCGTTCTTGTACCCCACACCTCACCCATGCCATGCTATGATATGCTATGTAAATTGCGCATCATTCCATCATGGCATACTTGTTTGCCTGTTGCAATGTATTTATTTCGGCCCCTTGTGTGTTTAGTTTTTATCCGGATAGACACTGAGCAAGGAGAGTACTAGGAGCCTCAGGAGTATCACCCGGATCCTTCCAATTCGGCAACAGAACTACAAGGCAAGCAATTCCCCATGCTCTCATACATATAGTACCTATGCTTCTATGTTACTCTTGCATCATTGAGTCGCGATTGCATTAAATTGAATCCCAAGTACTGCATTAAATTGTGGTCATGTGTATCAACGATACTAGTGGATCAATCTGGTTTAGGAAAAGAATACATTCAATGTCACTAGTGGATCAATGTGGTTTAGGAAAAGAACACATGCAATGACTCTAGTGGATCCATGTGTCAAACCATGGTTAGAGAGACCAAAGACACATAGGAAAGCAGCTTCCACATTGCATGTTGCACCAGTATGGTAGAAGTTGCATCACAGAAAACACTAGAGAGTGTGTGGTTATGTGGATCAATGTGGTTTAGGAAAAGAACACATGCAATAACACTAGTGCATCAATGTGGTTTAGGGACAAACACATGAAATGACTCTAGGGGATCCATGTGTCAAACCATGGTCACAGAGGTCAAAAACACATGGGAAAGTAGCGTCCACGTTGCATGTTGCACCAGTGTTGTAGATGTTGCATCACATAATCCACTTGAGTGAGTTTGGTTATGTGGATCAATGTGGTTTAGGAAAATAACACATGCAATGACACTAGTGGATGAATGTGGTTTAAGAAAAAAAACATGCATTGGCTCTAGTGGATCCATGTGTCAAACGATGGTCAGAGAGACCAAAAACACATAGGAAAGTAGCTTCTAGATTGCATGTTGCACCAGTGTGGCAGAAGTGGCATCACAGAATCCGTTGGAGTATGTGTGGTCATGTGGATCAATGTGGTTTAGGAAAAGAACACATGTAATGACATTTTTGGATCAATGTGGTTTAGGAAAAGAACACAAGCAATGTGTTCATATGGATCAACGACACTAGTGGATCAATATGGTTTAGGAAAAGAACACATGCAATGACACTAGTGGATCCATGTGGTTTAGGAAAAGAAGACATGCAATGACACTAGTGGATCAATGTGGTTTAGGAAAACAACACATGCAATGACTCTAGTGGATCCATCTGTCAAATACATCGTCAGAGAGACCAAAAACACATAGGAAAGTAGTTTCCACATTACATGTTGCACCAGTGTGGCAGAAGTTGCATCACAGAATCAACTCGATTGTGTGTGGTCATGTGGATCAATGTGGTTTAGGGAAAGAACACCTGCAATCTGATCATGTGGATCAACGACACTAATGGATCAATGTGGTTTAGGAAAATAATACATTCAATGAGACTACTGGATCAATGGGGTTTAGGAAAAGAACACATGCAATGACTCTAGTGGATCCATGTGTCAAACCATGGTCAGAGAGACCAAAAACACATAGGAAAGCAGCTTCCACATTGCATGTTGCACCAATGTGGTAAAAGTTGCATCACATAATCCACTGGAGTTTGTGTGGTCATGTGGATCAATGTGGTTTAGGAAAAGAACACATACAATGACACTAGTGGATCAATGTGGTTTAGGAAAAGAACACATGCAATGACTCTAGGGTATCCATGTGTAAAACCATGGTCATAGAGACTAAAAACACATAGGGAAGCTGCTTCCACATTGCATGTTGCACTACTGTGGTAGACGTTGTATCACAGAATACATTGGAGAGTGTGTGGTCTAGTGGATCAATGTGGTTTACGAAAAGAAGACATGGAATGACACTAGTGTATCAATGTGGTTTAGGAAAAGAACACATGCAATGACTCTAGTGGATCGATGTGTCAAACCATAGTTACAGAGACCAAAAACACGTAGGAAAGTGATGTCTACGCACTTCTATTCTTGTAGACAGTTGTTGGCCTCCAAGTGTAGAGGTTTGTAGAACATCGACAGTTTTCTCTTAAGTGGATCACCCAAGGTTTATCGAAGTGAGGGAGGAAGTGGTCAAAGGTATTCCCTCTCAAGCAACCCTACAATCAAGATACAAGAAGTCTCTTGTGTCCCCAACACACCCAATACACTTGCCAGGTGTATAGGTGCACTAGTTCGGTGAAGAGATAGTAAAATACAAGTGGTATGGATATAAGACAACGGTGCTAGAAAATAACTTGATGGCGTGGAAAAGACTAATGGAAACTGAAATAAAGATGGAAGCAAGCAAACATGTAACAGATCTAGTTGCAAACGGTGTTTCAATGCTTAGAAACAAGGCCTAGGGATCATACTTTCACTAGTGAACACTCTCATATAAATATCTTCTCTTTATGATACTACTCTTAACTACTCTCCGGTTGAACACTCTAATCGATGGTAGGGCTATAACAACACACCTCAAAGTAAGTCTTTCCCATCTAGAAAACCCCACAGTGTCACCTTGAGAACTAGATGGTTCCAACTCCAAATATAACCCATAACAAGTATTTGTAATCTCTAGCCTAAGTGCCACCATGGTGTGCACGCTGTCACTTTCACACACATGGGGAGAGCAGAGATCTAATAAAGCACTTGAGTAGCAAGGTAGATCTACTAGATTACAAGCTCATGATCACAATAAGATCATGCATAGAGAGAGAGATGAACACATAGCTACCGGTAGAACCCTTAGCCTCGAGAGAGAACTACTCCCTCCTCATCATGGGAATCAGCAACAACTATGGAGATGGTGGTGGAGATCGATGGAGATGGCTTTGGGGGCACTTCCCTGTCTCGGCAGGGTGCCGAAACAGAGACTTTCTGTCCCCCAAATCTCCCCTTTGGTGGCGGCAGCGCTGTGGAACTTTTCGTGGATTTCTGATTGATCCCATAGGGTTTTTGCCTCGGGGGAGATATATACGCGAAAGAGGCATGGTCAGTGGCCGGCCAGGGGGCCCACACCATGCCCTGGCGCGGCTAAGGGGGACCCGCGCCCAGGGGTGGTGTGGCCACCCTGTGGCCCCTCTCCGTCTTGTATCCTGGCTCCGTGAGTCTCCGGGAAAAATAGGCATATTGCCTTTTGTCCCGTGTGATTCCGAGAATATTCATTTTCCGACTTTATTGAACCAAAAACAGCAGAAAACAGGCAGCTGGCACTATGGCTCTTGTTAATAGGTTAGTCCAAGAAATCATATGAAAAGTACTCCAAAGTGTGGAAAAAACATAAGAAAGTAGATAAAACCAAGCATGGAACATCAAAAATTATAGATACATTTGCAATGTATCAACATCCCCAAGCTTAACTCCTGCTCGTCCTCGAGTAGGTAAGTGATAAAAAGAAATAATAATTTTTGAGGTGACATGCACCATCATAAACTTGATCAAAGTATTTGTAAAACATTCAAAGCTGGGATCATAGTACTTCAATCATAACATGAAAGACAAAGTTCTAGCAATAAGACAAAGAAACTATGTTGCAACATGAAAAGGCACAAACAAAAGATTCATGAATAACAATTCTTTGCAAGATGTTTGTTTGTTTCACATAAAGAAAACATAGCATAGTGGCATTCAGTTTGTCCCTCATAGAGTAGAAAATATAAATGAATTGGACACCTTCAAAGTTCATAAGAGTGACTATATACAAATAGTTTAAAACAAACAATATCAAGGTATGCATCAATCAACAAGTCTTGGGACAATGCACATAGAACTAAGAATGGCCAGTATGCTCTCAAAGTAGGTGCATAAATATAGAAGGTGGAGACTCAATATATATAGTGCAAGAAAGGCCTTCATAGAAGGAAGTAGGGATTCAAGTCTCATAAAGAGCTTCCAAAAATTATGGTACTTTTTAGCTTTCAGCTCTCATTGCCCCTATCATAAGCATCTTGAAGTGATTAAGGTTAAAGTGAACAAACTAGGGTGTACATGCTTGACGAAGTATAAGTTAGAAATCTCATGTCCCTTGAATACGAGGGCCGCTCCTCATGCTACTCAAGTTTAGTCATCGGTAAGTTCTTGTCATCGTAAGTACATGTGTATCATAGAGAACCTCCAACAGGGTACCCCTTGCCCGATGATAATGAACAATCCCCATATCAAAATGACAAGGCAAGCTGACAACAAGCATCTCAGCAATCTTCTTATTTACCATGGGAATATGGTGCTTTTTTCTCTCTTTTCATAATCTTTTTTTTTTGTTTTTCTCTTTTCCTCTTTTTTCTCAATATAGGACTCTCTTTTTATAAGAAGAATGCTTCATAGACAGCTCATTATGGTTACGCTACAGGTTTCCACCATGTCAGCATGGATTAGACCAACGGCCCAGACGTTTCTCTAACACATATACAAAACTCCATGGACTTACAAGCTCCCCTTTCATTCCACACCGACGACATCCATAGACAAAAGAGCATGATATCAACTAGGTACAAAGTACAAGTGCAATGTTGAAAGCATTCCCCATGACAACATGGTTCTGCTAATCCCCAACATATAAGTGCAAGCATACACAACATAGACGACACAATGGTTCAAGTTTATTAAGGGCAAGAAAATTAAAGTGTTCCATCAAATTCGTGAGAACTTTAATCACTAGTTTTCTCATAACAAGTTTAATTCGGAAGGTAAACAAAAGCATGAATATACTTGAAATAGCATATGCTAGTAGGTAGGTATGGTGGACTCTTTGGAATAATTTGGTTTAGGGAGTTGGATGCATGGGTTGAACTCATACTTGGTTGTGGAGGCTAGTAAAAGACTGGGAGCGACAAACTAAGAGAGCAATAATGGCCATAATCATGCAGAGCGACAAAACACCATTGATCAAAGCATAAAGTGATACTACAAGTTGAAAACTAAAGTATCATAAAGGCTATGGTGACTTTGGTTAGTCATAACATGGTGTGAGCATGCGCCAAGTCAACCCAAATAAAGCATCAAAGGAGAATACCACTATACTATGCTTTAATATGCTAAAACAACGCATGATTCATCCAAGACACATTAAGCAATCTCAATTGTTTATAATAAGTCATGCTAGCAAAAAGAATACTAAGCATAAATCCAAAACAATATCAAGCATGGCGTGACAAAGGATAGTCCATAGTCAAAAACAAGCTCTCTATACCACTTAAGCATGAACTTCCCTACTCTTTTCCAATCCAAACCAAACTATTTGAAAACCAATGTATGAAGAGGGGGTCCAACCAATTTTTTCAGCAAACTAAGCAAACCAAGCAAATGAAAAACAAAAACAAAAATGAAAAAGAATATGCTCCAAGAACAACACAACTGTGCATGAAACAATAAAAATGAAGCATTTGGCAGAAACCTAGGATTTTTATTGATGAAGAGGGGATGCCTTGGGCATCCCCAAGATTTAACGCTTGTACTTCTTGGATATTTCTTGGGGTGACACGTGTGGCATCCCCAAGCTTGAGATTTAGTCCATTCTGCATCTCATTACTCGTCCCTTCCATACACGTGAAAATTTTCGTTCATACAAATCTTCACACAATCTTTATTAGCAACATTAGTGCACTCAAGATAATAAGTCTTTAGGTTCAGTTCTAACACCAATAAAACTTCCATGAAAACACTAGCTACAATAGCACTTCCCTGAAAAAGCTCAATTCCCCAAAAGAACTCAAAAAGGAACCAACAAGAAGCAAATGCAGAAAATGGCAGAAATCTATCAAAACAAACCAGCAGGTAAAGACGAATTTTTTCGAAGCCCTTCTGTTGCTCAAATCAAAAAGTGTTGAACTAACGAAAATTAGATAACAACCTGGGCAGGATCAAAAAAATTCACGCCTTAAAAGGACATACAGAGATTTTACACGAATTTTTATGGTGAAGCACATAAATCTGTTTTGGGATAGCAACTTTCGCAACCATTACTTCTCTCTCATTAGAGGTTAATCTTAGACAAAAAAACAAAATAAAAAGGATAAGGAGCAGTTATTACAGATTTAATAACTTTCAAGACTCATCTAAAACTTTTGGGTTATCTCCCAATAAGTACTTTTCTTTAACGCCTTTAAGTTAGGCATGATAGTTTGAGAAGATGCTCACATGAGAAATATTAATTGAAGTAAAAGAGAGCATCAAGAAGAAAATTGAAAACACATTTAAGTCTAACCCACTTCCTTTGCATAGTAATATTGTAAATAAACAAGTCATGAAAGCACAAAGCAACAAGCATAGGAAAACAAAACAAGTGCAACTTCAAAAAATTTAACATAAAGAGGGGAAACTTAATATTGTTGAGACACATAAAACCATGTTTCCCTGTCTCATAATAACTTTCAGTAGCATCATGAATAAAACTAACAATATAATGATGGGTTCGTAGCATGGAAAACAAAAAATTTCTACCGCAAGAACGAACAAAACCTAGATCTAATCTAGATAAAAGCCAAGATCTAATCTATTAGACATGAGCAACGAGATAGATAGGAACTAACTCTCGTAGATCCGAAAGCGTTAACGAGATTAGATCTCGTGGTTGATGCAGTCGATCACTTGCCGATCTCAAGATCGTGTGGACGATCCTTCCGGCGCCGCGTTCCAGCAGCGCTTCCGCAGTCGGTCAAGTGCACGATCCTTCCGGTGCCGCGATTCGGCAGCGCTTCCGCAGTCGGTCACACGTGCGGAGTCGAAGTAGACCTTCCTCTCCTCGTTCCAGCGAGCAGCGGAGGTAGTAGATCTTCTCCACGGAATCCCAGCAGCATGACGGCGTGGTGGTGGTGGTGGAGTAGAGAATTCTACAGGGCTTCGCCTATGCCTGTGCAGAACAAAGGAGGAGGAGAGAGGCGGCAGAGATTGGAGTTATGGGAGCAGGGGAGGAGGGGGCGCCCCTGCCCCTCTATTTAAAGAAGGGAGGCGCCTAGGGAGGGGGAGTCCTTGTAGGACTCACCTCCCTTGTAGGCCGGCGGATTGGAGGTAGGGGGAGGAGTCCTCCTCCCCCACGACTCCGTATCTTGACCCACCAGGACTCCTTGATCCCTATCTTGATTTTTAAGCAAACTCCAAGATATCTTCTAGAACCTTCCGGAACATTCCGAAACCTTCTAGAATCCTCATACAAACACTCCGGAACATTTCCTAACTTAGAAAATGATCCCCTATATATGAATCTTATTCTCCGGACCATTCCGGATCTCCTCGTGATGTGCCGAATCCAATCCGAGACTCCGAACAACATTCGGTCTCCAACGCACATTCCATATCTACTTAAAACAACTTCGAACCTTAAGTGTGTCACCCTACGGTTCGTGAATATGTAGACATGACAGAGACACATCTCCTATCAATAACCATCAGTGGGACCTGGAGATCCATAATGGCTCCTACATACTCAACGATGACTTCGTGATCGATTGAACCATTTACATACGAAACCAATTCCCTTTGTCACGCGATACTATACTTATCCGAGGTTTGATCGTCAGCATCTCCATACTTAGTTCTACCTCGTTACTGATAAGTACTCTTTACTTGTTCCGTGATATGTCATCCCTTGTGACCTAGTCACATGCTTGCAAGCTAACTAGATGACATTCCACCGAGAGGGCCCAGAGCATATCTATCCGTCAAATGGATGGACAAATCCCAATCTTGATTCATGCGCTTCAACACATACTTTCAGAATACCCAATGACACCTTTGTGACCACCCAGTTACGAAGCGGTGTTTGATGTCATCAAAGTACCCATCCGGTGATGGTGATTAACACAACCTCATTGTCGAAGGATTAGGTTACTATGCATTTAAAAGCTTACAGCAATACGGACTTAATGACTTGATCTTATGCTACGCTTACTATGGGTGTGTGTCCATCACATCATTCTCCTAATGATATAACCTTGTTATTAATCACATCCAATGTCCATGATCAGGAAACCATGATCATCAATTAATCAATAAGCTAGTTCAACAAGAGGCTTACTAGGGACTCTCTTATGTTTACAAAACACACAAGTATTAGGGTTTCCTAATAATACAATTATAGCATGGGATGTAAACATTCATCATAAACACAAAGATATAATAATAATCACTTTTATTATTGCCTCTTGGGCATATCTCCAACAGTCTCCTACTTGCACTAGAGTCAATAATCTAGATTACATAGTAATATACCTAACACCCATGGCGCTCTGGTGTTGGTCATGCTTTGCCCTAGGGAGAGGTTTAGTCAACGGATCTGCCACATTCAGATCAGTGTGTACTTTGCAAATCTTTATGTCACCATCTCGGACATACTCGCGAATAGCGTGGAAACGTAGCTTGATGTGCTTTAGCTTGCTATGTGACCTTGGCTCCTGTGCATTAACTATGGCACCTGTGTTGTCACAGTAGATGGCCATCGGGTCCAATGCACTGGGAACCACGCCAAGTTCAGTAATGAATTCCTTCATCCAAACGGCTTTTTGTGCAGCCTCTGAAGCAGCTATGTATTCCGATTCAGTTGAAGATTTCGCCACAACGCTTTGCTTCGCACTCCTCCAGCTCACTGTAGCACCATTCAAAATAAATACCTATCCCAACTGTGACTTTGAGTCATCCGGATCGGTGTTTCAACTAGCATCGGTGTAACCGTTTACAACAAGTTGTTCATCACCTCCATAAGAAAGAACCATATCCTTAGTTCTATTTAGGTACTGTAGGATATTCTTGACCGCTGTCCAGTGTTCCATTCCAGGATCACTTTGATATCTGCTAGTCAAACTAACAGCATGTGCTATATCCGGTCTTGTACACAGCATAGCATACATGATAGAACCTATGGCCGAGGCATAGGGAATATTATTCATTTTCTCTCTATCTTCTGCCGTAGCTGGACTTTGAGTTTTACTCAAGGTCTTACCTGACAACATGGGCACGAACCCTTTCTTGCTATCTTCCATTCTAAACTTCTTTAGAACTTTGTCCAAGTATGTACTTTATGAAAGCGCTATGAGGCGTCTTGATCTATCTCTATAAATCTTGATGCCTAGAATGTATGCCGCTTCGCCAAGATCCTTCATTGAAAAACTATTATTCAAATAGGTTTTGACGCTATTAAGAAGTTCTATATCATTCCCAATCAACAATATGTCATCTACATATAGTACTAGGAATGCTATAGAGCTCCCACTCACTTTCTTGTAAATACAAGCTTCTCCATAAGTTTGTATAAATCCAAAGTTTTTGATTACTTTATCAAAACGTTGATTCCAACTCCGGGATGCTTGCATACCTTGTCAGCATTTTTAGGATCGACAAAACCCTTAGGTTGTACCATATACAACTCTTCCTCAATGTCACCATTAAGGAACGCCGTTTTGACATCCATCTGCCAAATCTCATAATCGAAATGTGCAGCAATTGCTAACAAAATCCTCACAGACTTTAGCTTTGCTACTGGTGAGAAAGTCTCATCATAGTCAACTCCTTGAATTTGTCGGAACCCTTTCGCGACAAGTCGAGCTTTATAGACGGTAACATTACCATGAGCATCTGTTTTTCTCTTGAAAATTCATTTGTTCTCGACAGCCTTACGGCCATCCGGTAAGTCCACCAAAGTCCACACTTGCTTTTCGTACATGGATCCCATTTCGGATTTCATGGCTTCTAGCCATTTGTCGGAATCTAGGCTCACCATAGCTTCTTCATATGTCGCAGGGTCATCAGCGTTGTCCACCAACATGACGTTCAAGGCAGAGTCATACCAATCAGGAGTGGTACGAACAAATAGTGTCCGTTAGGCACCTAATCTTTATGTCATAATAGATCCGAACACTTGCCTCGCATTGACTTCAATATATAATTGCTCCAGTGAATAACTAAAAAAATAGAAGAACGATAGATAGTAAAGAAAAGAACTAACCATAATATCTATCTTTCAAAATCTATCTTTCAAAGATTCACTAAAAAGACAGTTGGCGAGTCTCTTTGTATGTCTTGTCCAGAAAGAGGAGGACTTAATGATTATTCGTTCGCCGGAACCAGAAGTAAAAATTGTTGTGGATAGGGATCCTGTAAAAACATCTTTTGAAGAATGGGCCAGACCCGGCCATTAAGGTACGAGGGCTTCTTATTCCACAAGAACGAAAGCACCTTTTCATTCTTTCATATACTAGGGGTTTTTACTTGGAAAAGACAATGTTCCATACTAAAGGATTCGGGTCCATAACCACGAGGTCCAGTGCACTAGATCTTGTAGCACTTAGCAACGAGGCCAATAGCTTCTTGATGTTGGCTAAGTGATTCAATTTGCGCCTTGGAATAAAAGGAATTTATATTGGTGCGATCTAACCTATTATGGGGAATCGGTCCTGCACTTGTCCTATCATACCTTTTTCGTGTATATGAAATAGTGGACTTGACTAACTCAATTCTTAGGAAATCGCGAATAAGGTCATTTGCTCTTACCTCAACAAGGGAAGCACCAGCCTTCTATTTTTCTTCTTGTTCCCAATTCACTACTAAGCAAGTTCTAACAAATTGACTATTTGTGTGATAAATTCTTTGAGTTAACTTGCTCCAAGAATCCAAACGCTCCGTTAATTGATATTTGTAATAATTTGGAAATTAAGGAATAGAGGTGCTTTTTAAAGCACTTCTTTTTGCATTAAAATCACTAAAGAAAAATGTTTTATTTAAAACATTTTTTTCTTTTTAGAAAAGAAATGGAAATTCTTTCGAAATCTAATGATTAGAATAGCGGCAGATAATAAGGATCCGCACAAGAGAGTTGCATAGCTTAGTAACATCATACTGACATGCATCATTAACCACTGAGATTGTAGAGCAGGTACTAGTATTGTGGATTGATGCATTTCAGTTAAAAGACCCGATGTGGCAAAGTGGGTTTTGCAAAACTCCATAGACATGCAGAAGAGAAATGCTATCCCCACTCCGACCAAGACAGAACTTTTACCAAAAGTTTATTGTGATCTTTTTGTTCAAATAACAATTAAGGTGAAGCAGGGTTAGGAACAACGAATCTCTTTATGATAAACAGATCCATTTTGCAAGTTCGTTATTACGGGTAGTTCCTACAAAGAATCGGACTAATGACGTATACAATGCTTGAATTATCGATGTAGATGCTACATAGTGGGTTCTCATCCTTCAGAGACTACGAGTGTAATAGGAACATCCGTTGACAAAAGGATCACCCTAAGATGATCATCTCATGGCTATTGGGAACGAATCAAAACAGATGGTTCTATTTCTCAACCTTTCTGACTTGCTCCTACGGAACCAAGGTCGAAAGGATTGAAAAAGTCAGTCATTCACAACCACTGATGAAGGATTCCTCGAAAAGTTAAGGATTTGTAGTTCTTTTTCGAAATCGATTTCACAACGCAGCGGTTATAATTGATCAAAAAGGAAATCCAAAAGGAACTCGAGTTTTTGGCGCGATTACTGAGGAATTGAGAGAACTGAATTTTACCAAAATAGTTTCATTAGCTCCTGAAGTATTATAAATACTAGTAGGTTAAATTTAGATCAGAGAATAAATTTAGTAGTTAGTAGATTGTGTTTTACGTATATGTTTTAAAATCTAAAATGAAAATAAAAAAAAAGAAAACATGTTGATTATAGAAAAATTTGGAGGCGGGGAATTATTCCAATTAGGAAGTTAAGCTCGTTGCTTTTTATTTTACCAGAATTGAAGCTAGGCTCTATCCATTTATTCACTAGACCCAGAAAATCGTAATTTTTATTCAATTTTATTACGACATGCTATTTTTTCCATTCATTACCCTTGAGGATCAGTCGTGGTCTTATAGACTCTACCAAGAGTCTGGACGAATTTGTTGCTCCATCCAAATGTGTAAAAGATCATAGTCGCACTGAAAAGCCGAGTACTCTACCATTGAGTTAGCAACCGAGATAAAAAAAGATCTTAGATACGATCGAAATCAAAAAATCAATGAAATTACACCGGGCGCTTCTGTCAAAACATTGAACTAGCAAGACATCAAAAGAAAGATTTTATCGACCATGAAAAACACTCAAATGGCAAAATTAACAGGTCTAGTTAAATTCCACTAAGGTTAGAGCGACTCCAATCACGATGGCAAAATGTTGCTTCTTTTAGCGATTTTTAGTTTAAAGAAATAAAAATATTGTATGAAAATACATGCAAGAGAGACACCCTTATCATTTGAGCGAAGTGTAGGCAGAAAAATCGAATATGGAGTGAGGATTAAAGAGACCTATCTATCTACAAATTCTATTTGTTCAATAGACTCCTTCATCAGTGGTTGTGAATGACTGACTTTTTCAATCCTTTCGACCTTGGTTCTGTAGGAGCAAGTCAGAAAGGTTGAGAAATAGAACCATCTGTTTTGATTCGTTCCCAATAGCCATGAGATGATCATGTTAGGGTGATCCTTTTGTCAACGGATGCTCCTATTACACTCGTAGTCTCTAAAGGATGAGAACCCACTATGTAGCATCTACATCGATAATTCAAGCATTGTATACGTCATTAGTCCGATTCTTTGTAGGAACTACCCGTAATAACGAACTTGCAAAATGGATCTGTTTATCATAAAGAGATTCGTTGTTCCTGACCTGCTTCACCTTAATTGTTATTTGAACAAAAAGATCAGAGTAACTCCCAATATAGGAGTAAAAACAAGACGTAATAAAAAAGGATCGACGCGGAAAGTTCCGATTGAAATAGGATCTAAACAAGGAAGAGCACTTGCCATTCGTTGGTTATTAGAAGCATCCCAAAAGCGTCCGGGTCGAAATATGGCTTTCAAATTAAGTTCCGAATTAGTAGATGTTGCCAAAGGGAGTGGGGGTGCCATACGCAAAAAGGAAGCGACTCATAGAATGGCAGAGGCAAATAGAGCTCTTGAACATTTTCGTTAATCCATGAACAGAATCTAGGTATGTAGACACATGGATCCGTACATCGCGATCGGAAAAGAATCAATAGAAGGAGAATCGGACGGTATCTTTCTCGAAACAAACAAAAAGGAAAAGAAAGAGAAAACAGAAATCATGATCAACTAAGCCCTCTCGAGGGCTTGCTTAAGAATAAGAAAGAAGAATCTTATGGAAATAGCATGGAATAAGGTTTGATCCTATTCATGGGGATTCCGTAAATATCCCATTCCAAAAATCCTCGTTGACCTGCGAGGTTCAGTAGTCACTTCATTTGAAGTTTCATGATCTTTATCATTAGCTTCCTCTCCAATTGGTGCAGGCGGCACAAAAACATCTTCTGGTGCTGCGCTACTCTCAAATCCGAGAGAAGGTTCAATAACCTCATCGAGTTCTACTTTCCTTCCAGTCACCTCCTTCGAGAGAAACTCTTTCTCAAGAAAGGATCCATTCTTGGCAACGAAAACTTTGCCTTCGGATCTATGATAGAAGGTATACCCAATCGTTTCTTTAGGGTATCCTATGAAGACGCATTTCTCCGCTTTGGGTTCTAGCTTATCAGGTTGTAACTTCTTTACATATGCTTCGCAACCCCAAACTTTAAGGAACGACAACTTAGGTTTCTTACCAAACCATAATTCGTACGGTGTCGTTTCAACGGATTTAGATGGTGCCCTATTTAAAGTGAATGCGGCTGTCTCTAATGCATAGCCCCAAAATGATAACGGTAAATCTATAAGAGACATCATAGACCGAACCATATCTAAGAGAGTTCGATTACGACGTTCGGACACACCATTACGCTGTGGTGTTCCCGGCGGTGTCAACTGCGAAAGTATTCCACATTTCTTTAAATGCATGCCAAACTCATAACTCAGATATTCACCTCCGCGGTCAGAACGCAGAAACTTAATCTTCTTGTTACGATGATTTTCCACTTCACTCTGAAATTCCTTAAACTTCTCGAAAGTTTCGGACTTATGTTTCATAAAGTAGACATACCCATATCTACTTAAGTCATCCGTGAAAGTGAGAACATAACGATATCCACCACACGATGCTACACTCATTGGACCGCACACATCGGTATGTATTATTTCCAATAAGTCTGTAGCTCGCTCCATTATTCCAGAGAATGGAGTCTTAGTCATTTTTCCCATTAGACATGCTTCGCATCTTTCAAGTGATTCAAAATCAAGTGATTCAAGAAGTCCATCAGAATGGAGTTTCTTCATACGCTTCACTCCAATGTGACCAAGACGACAGTGCCACATGTATGTAGAATTATCATTCAATTTAATTCGTTTAGCATTTATGTTGTGAACATGTGTATCACTACTATCGAGATTCAGTAAGAATAAACCATTCATCTCAGGTGCATTACCATAAAAGATATTACTCATGTAAATCGAACAACTTTTATTCTCGGACTTAAAAGAGTAACCGTCTCGCAATAAACAGGATCCAGATATAATGTTCATGCTTAACGCAGGCACCAAATAACAATTATTTAAATTTAAAACTAATCCCGAAGGTAGATGTAGAGGGAGCGTGCCGACGGCGATCACATCAACCTTGGAGCCATTTCCAACGCGCATCGTCACCCGTCTCTTGCCAGTCTTTGTTTATTCCGCAACTCCTGTTTCGAGTTACAAATATGATCAACCGAACCAGTATCAAATACCCAGGCACTACTACGATTACTAGTAAGATACACATCTATAACACATATATCAAATATACCTTTCTTCTTGATGTTGCCGTTCTTCAGATCCGCTAGGTACTTGGGGCAGTTACGCTTCCAGTGACCAGCACCCTTATAGTAGAAGCACTCAGTTTCAGGATTAGGACCAGCCTTGGGCTTCTTAGCAGGTGCGGCAGCTTTCTTGCCGTCCTTCTTGAAGTTTCCCTTGTTCTTAGGCTTGCCCCGTTTCTTGAAATTGGTGGTCTTATTGACCATCAAAACTTGTTGCTCCTTCTTGATCTCCACTTCAGCAGTTTTCAGCATGGACGACAGTTCAGGCAACGTCTTGTTCATGCAGTGCATGTTGTAGTTCATCACAAAGTTCTTGTAACTTGGTGGTAGTGATTGAAGGAGACGGTGAATCCCCAATTCATTAGGAATCGATATTCCCAACTCTTGGAGCTTCTTAGCGTACCCAGACATGGTGAGCACGTGCTCGCTAACGGAGCTTCCCTCTTCCATCTTATAGTTAAAGAATTTCTCGGAGGCCTCATAGCTCTCCATGGCCGCGCGAGTCTCAAAAATTAGCCTGAGCTCCTTAATGATCTCGAACGGGTCGTGGTGCTCAAAACGCTGTTGGAGCTCCGCTTCTAAACCGTACAGGATGGCACACTGAACTGTGGAGTAATAATTCTTCCGAGTGGCGAAAACATTCTTTTCGTCATCGGTGGCATTATCTACAGGTGGGTCACCTAGCGGTGCATTGAGCACATAGGTCAACTGACCAGCCCTGAGGACGATCTTCAGTCCACGGAACCAGTCCGTGAAATTGCTTCCATTGTTTTTAAGCTTTTCTTTCTCTAGGAACGCATTGAAATTGATGGAGGGGGTCTCCATAATCTACAACAATTTGCAAGTAGTTTAGACAAAGTTTATGACAAATTGACTTCAAATTTAAAAACTAACTAGGTGAACTCCCACTCAAAACAACATCCCTCACATTGTCTTAGTGATTACACGAACCAAGTCCACTACACCAAGTCCGATCTTCACGAGAGAAGATGTAGTTTTATCGGCGAACAGTCTTCATGTTCATCATATCAATTATATGACTCATGCTCTACCTTTCGGTATTCCGTGTTCCGAGACCATGTCTGTACATGCTAGGCTCGTCAAGACAACCTTAGTTTCCGCATGTGCAAATCTGGCTTGCACCCGTTGTATGCACGTAGAATCTATCACATCCGATCATCACGAGATGCTTCGAAACGACGACTCTTAGGAATGCTGCCAACTAAGGGTGAACACTTTATTACTTGATATTTAGTGAGAGGGATCATCTTATAATGCTACCGTCGCGATCTAAGCAATACAAGATGCATAAAGGATTAACATCACAGGCAATTCATAATTAGTGTGATATGATATGGCCTTTTCTTCTTGCGCCTTTGATCTCTATCTCCAAAGCACGAACATGGTTGTCCATCATCACCAAAAACTATTACAACTACTTGGAATAAAGCTATTACAAGATGAATAGACACGCAGGTCTTAACAGAATTAAAGACAACCATTAGGCTCCTGCCGGTTGCCATATTACAACAAGGATCATTGCATACATCAAATACAATCACAATCACATGATGGCCATATCACATCACAAAAACCCTGCAAAAACAAGTTAGACGCCTCTAATTTTCTTTGCAAGTTTTACGTGGTTTGGGGCTTTCGCATAAGACCGATCTTACCTACGAACAAGAACCACAACGTTGATACAAGTGTTGTCAAGATGCTCATTGTAAATTGAATCTTAACTATGGTGGGAGAGACAGACACCCGCAAAGCCACTTGTGCAAAGCAAGTTGCACGTCAAGCGTGGAGCAAGTCTCATGTACGATGACATGTAATGTTAGCCCGAGCCGCTTCATCCCACCATGCCGCAAGATGCAAAGTACACGCTAAGACACCGACAACAAAAGCATCAACGCCCACAAAAACATTGTGTTCTACTCGTGCAATAGATCTACGCATAGATACGGCTCTGATACCACTGATGGGTTCGTAGCATGGAAAACAAAAAATTTCTACCGCAAGAACGAACAAAACCTAGATCTAATCTAGATAAAAGCCAAGATCTAATCTATTAGACATGAGCAACGAGATAGATAGGAACTAACCCTCATAGATCCGAAAGCGTTAACGAGATTAGATCTCGTGGTTGATGTAGTCGATCACTTGCCGATCTCAAGATCGTGTGGACGATCCTTCCGGCGTCGCATTCCAACAGCGCTTCCGCAGTCGGTCAAGTGGACGATCCTTCCGGCGCCGCGATTCGGCA
Organism: Avena eriantha; assembly: GCA_910589775.1. NCBI lineage: Eukaryota > Viridiplantae > Streptophyta > Magnoliopsida > Poales > Poaceae > Avena > Avena eriantha. The sequence continues at coordinate 464,449,930 of OU342743.1, forward strand.
GCGCTTCCGCAGTCGGTCACACGTGCGGAGTCGAAGTAGACCTTCCTCTCCTCGTTCCAGCGAGCAGCGGAGGTAGTAGATCTTCTCCACGGAATCCCAGCAGCATGACGGCGTGGTGGTGGTGGTGGAGTAGAGAATTCTGCAGGGCTTCGCCTATGCCTGTGCAGAAGAAACGAGGAGGAGAGAGGCGGCAGAGATTGGAGTTATGGGAGCAGGGGAGGAGGGGGCGCCCCTGCCCCTCTATTTAAAGAAGGGAGGCGCCTAGGGAGGGGGAGTCCTTGTAGGACTCACCTCCCTTGTAGGCCAGCGGATTGGAGGTGGGGGGAGGAGTCCTCCTCCCCCACGACTCCGTATCTTGACCCACCAGGACTCCTTGATCCCTATCTTGATTTTCAAGCAAACTCCAAGATATCTTCTAGAACCTTCCGGAACATTCCGAAACCTTCTAGAATCCTCATACAAACACTCCGGAACATTTCCTAACTTAGAAAATGATCCCCTATATGAATCTTATTCTCCGGACCATTCCGGATCTCCTCGTGATGTCCCGAATCCAATCCGAGACTCCGAACAACATTCGGTCTCCAACGCACATTCAATATCTACTTAAAACAACTTCGAACCTTAAGTGTGTCACCCTACGGTTCGTGAATATGTAGACATGACAGAGACACATCTCCTATCAATAACCATCAGCGGGACCTGGAGATCCATAATGGCTCCTACATACTCAACGATGACTTCGTGATCGATTGAACCATTTACATACGAAACCAATTCCCTTTGTCACGCGATACTATACTTATCCGAGGTTTGATCGTCAGCATCTCCATACTTAGTTCTACCTCGTTACTGATAAGTACTCTTTACTCGTTCCGTGATATGTCATCCCTTGTGACCTAGTCACATGCTTGCAAGCTAACTAGATGACATTCCACCGAGAGGGCCCAGAGCATATCTATCCGTCAAATGGATGGACAAATCCCAATCTTGATTCATGCGCTTCAACACATACTTTCAGAATACCCAATGACACCTTTGTGACCACCCAGTTACGAAGCGGTGTTTGATGTCATCAAAGTACCCATCCGGTGATGGTGATTAACACAACCTCATGGTCGAAGGATTAGGTTACTATGCATTTAAAAGCTTACAGCAATACGAACTTAATGACTTGATCTTATGCTACGCTTACTATGGGTGTGTGTCCATCACATCATTCTCCTAATGATATAACCTTGTTATTAATCACATCCAATGTCCATGATCAGGAAACCATGATCATCAATTAATCAACAAGCTAGTTCAACAAGAGGCTTACTAGGGACTCTCTTATGTTTACAAAACACACAAGTATTAGTGTTTCCTAATAATACAATTATAGCATGGGATGTAAACATTCATCATAAACACAAAGATATAATAATAATCACTTTTATTATTGCCTCTTGGGCATATCTCCAACATATAACTATCACAAGAAACATTCTTATCATGAGCCACATGCATAAAAGAATTAATACTCCCCACATAAACATAGTCATTCTTATTGATTATAGTGGGAGAAAATTCAACATAATAGCTATCATTATTATTTTCATCACCATAATTATCAAATATAGGAGACATAGTATCATCATAAGCAATAGAATAGTTATCTTCCAAAGTGTGTTCATTCGTAAACATATCATCATTGGAAGGATCATGGATAGCACTAATATTATAGCAATTATTAATATCATCATTTTTAGAATTGGTACCGAAGAGATTTTCAATATCAAAGGTAGTGTGCTTTTCCCAATCATGATCACTACTATAGGTAATAGGCATAGGAACATCATCGAGTTCAAACTCATCAAAAACTATAATAGGAGGAACATTCCTAGGGGAAAATACCGTTCCCTCTCTTCTTTTACTCATCCTCTTCTTCTTTTTCTTCCTCTCTTTAGGAGGGAGAGGCTTTATAGGAAGCTTCTCCATATACCCTGATTCATTGTTAGAGACAATAGAAGAAACTTTGGAGGATTCCTCCTTTTCATTAATAAGAACAAAACACATATTAGTCCTGTCATATTTCGGTAAAACCTCATCTTTTATAATATTTTGTATGTAAGTATTTGTGTGGAAATTATCAACACAATAAATATGACAACCATGCATGGCACTATTCATATCAAAGGCACCCATATCTACCCAAGTGGTTTTTCTTGATAACTCTTCACATCCCAAAAATAATGTAAGTTCATCATGCTGATTAGGAGTGATCATGTCATCACAATACAAACTTGCAGTACTCATTGGATTAGAAGGGCTATTATTATGGCCTAAGCATTAAAAATTTAAATTACCCACTTCAAAGCAAAGTTCACAAATAAAAGGATAAAGGGAACAAAGTTTTTTACCAAGATCATTTAAAGCCCTATACCACATTCTAGTTTTTTCATTCCTGTGGGTAATACAATATTCTTCTTCAATTTGATTATTCTCACAAGGTCTATGTATTCCACAAAAATTAACATGCTTATAAGAAATAGTACTTTCAGAGGTTTAAGCATGTTTATTGCTATCATTAATAACAATTTCGTTTTCCATGCAAGTGTCTTTATAAGGCTCATGATACATGTCCCATATTTCTTTAGGAGCATTAATATGAGAAGCAAAGGTTCTATAACAATCAACAAGAATTTGAGGATCAAGACCATATTAGCCCTAAGCTCTTGAAAATCAGCAGTTTCAGCGAAAGACTTAATGCAATCATACTCATAGTTTATACCTGGTTCTTTACCTTTGTTGTTATCCCAATCTTCGGTATTTCCTTGAATTGTTTCAAGAAGATCCCACTTAGCTTTAACCTCCTTACTTGTGAAGGATCCCACTAAACAAGTATCTAGATAGTCCTTGTAATGTCCCGAAAGCCTTCCATAGAAATTGTTAATAACAATATTATTGGGGAGCTCATGAATGGGACATTTGAGCATTAGTGACTTCAATCTCCCCCATGCTTGGGCAATACTTTCTCCATCATGTGGATGAAAATTATAAATGTAATTCCTATCTTTATGAATTTCATGAGGAGGATAAAATTTAGAGTAAAAGAGAGATTCAAGTTCCTTCCACTCCAAATGATGAGGATCATCTAGTAGCTCATACCACTCCCTTGCTTTGCTCTTAAGTGACAAAGGGAATAGCTTCCTCTTAACTTGGTTCATTGAAATACCTGCACACTTGAACATATCACATAATTCGTGTATAAAAAGTAAATGATCACCAGGATGGACAGTTCCATCTCCCAAATAACATTTGTTCATAACACGTTCAACAATTTTTATAGGTATTTTAAAAGGGATGCTTTCAGTATGTGGATTTAAAATATCACAAGTATCATTAGAATTACCACATATGGGAGATAAAGTATCATCAGAGCAAATTTTCTTCTTTAAAGCTGGGGAACTAAAAAGATCATTTTCATAAAAACCAACTTCCCCAAGCTTAGACATTTCCATAGCATTAGTAACAAAGGTGTTCAAAAGATTCATACTAATAACATTGCTATTAGCATACAAAGAAAGTTGCATGGGTTTTTTAATTTTCTTTTCAGACAATTCATGTTCTATATTAGGAAAAATACTAAAAAGCTCTCTAATTTTGTTGTTGTTTTCCATTAAGCCTATCTAGTGAAAACAAGAAACAAAAAGACAAAATTGCAGAATCTAAAGGAAATAACTTCGAGCACTCACACTGGAAGATGTGAGTACCTTTTACCTTACCTCCCCGGCAACGGCGCTAGAAAATAGCTTGATGTCTACACACTTCTATTCTTGTAGACAGTTGTTGGGCCTCCAAGTGCAGAGGTTTGTAGAACAGCAACAGTTTTCCCTTAAGTGGATCACCCAAGGTTTATCGAACTTAGGGAGGAAGTGGTCAAAGGTATTCCCTCTCAAGCAACCCTGCAATCAAGATACAAGAAGTCTCTTGTGTCCCTAACACACCCAATACACTTGTCAGGTGTATAGGTGCACTAGTTCGGCGAAGAGATAGTAAAATACAAGTGGTATGGATATAAGACAACGGTGCTAGAAAATAACTTGATGGCGTGGAAAATACTAACGGAAAACTGAAATAAAGATGGAAGCAAGCAAACATGTAACAGATCTAGTTGCAAACGGTGTTTTAATGCCTAGAAACAAGGCCTAGGGATCATACTTTCACTAGTGAACACTCTCATATAAATATCTTCTCTTTATGATACTACTCTTAACTACTCTCCGGTTGAACACTCTAATCGATGGTAGGGCTATAACAGCACACCTCAAAGTAAGTCTTTCCCATCTAGAAAACCCCACACTGTCACCTTGAGCACTAGATGGTTCCAACAAACACCACAATTTCATAAAGACATCCAACTCCAAATATAACTCATAACAAGTATTTGTAATCTCTAGCATAAGTGCCACCATGGTGTGCACACTGTCACCTTCACACACGTGGCGAGAGCCAAAGATCTATTAAAGAACTTGAGTAGCAAAGTAGATCTAGTTTATTACAAAGATGATGATCATAATATGATCATGCATAGAGAGAGAAATGAACACATGGCTACCGGTAGAACCCTTAGCCTCGAGAGAGAACTACTACCTCCTCATCATGGGAATCAGCAACGACGATGGAGATGGTGGTGGAGATTGATGGAGATGGCTTCAGGGGCACTTCTCCGTCCTGGAAGAGTGCCGGAACAGAGACTTTCTGTCCCCCGAATCTCCTCTTCGGTGGTGGCGGCCCTGTGGAACTTTTCGTGGATTTCGAATTGACCCCCTAGGGTTTTTGCCTCGGGGGAGATATATAGGCGAAAGAGGCAAGGTCGGTGGCCGGCTAGGGGGCCCACACCATGCCCTGGCATGGCCAAGGGGGACCCGCGCCCAGGGGTGCTGTGGCCACCCTGTGGCCCCTCTCCGTCTCATATTCAGGCTCCGTGAGTCTCCGGGAAAAATAGGCATATTGGCTTTTGTCCCATCCAATTCCGAGAATATTCATTTTCTGACTTTCTGGAACCAAAAAACAGAAGAAAACAGGCAACTGGCACTGTGGCTCTTGTTAATAGGTTAGTCCAAGAAATCATATGAAAAGTACTCCAAAGTGTGGACAAAACATAAGAAAGTAGATAAAACCAAGCATGGAACATCAAAAATTATAGATACATTTGCAATGTATCAGAAAGCAGCTTCCACATTGCATGTTGCACTAGTGTGGTAGAAGTTGCATCATAGAATCCACTGGAGTTTGTGTGGTTTACGAAAAGAACACATGCATTGACACTAGTCGATCAACGTGGTTTAGGGAAAAACACATGCAATGACTTTAGGGGATCCTTGAGTCAAACCATGGTCACAGAGACAAAAAACACATAGGAAAGCAGCTTCCACATTGCATGTTGCACAATGTGGCAAAAGTTGCGTCACAGAACCCACTGGAGTTTTTGTGGTCATGTGGATCAATGTGGTTTAGGAAAAGAACACATGCAATGACACTAGTGGATCAATGTGGTTTAGGAAAATAACACATGCAATGACTCTAGGGTATCCATGTGTCAAACCATCTTCACGGAGACCAAAAACACATAGGAAAGAGGATTCCACGTTGCATGTTGCACAAGTGTGGCAGAAGTTGCATCACTGAATCCACTGGAGTGTGTGTGGTTATGTGGATCAATGTGGTTTAGGAAAATAACACATGAAATGACACAATTGGATCAATGTGGTGTAGTAAAAGAACACATGCAATGACTCTAGTGGATCAATGTGTCAAACCATCGTCACACAGACCAAAAACACATAGGAAAGCCGCCTCCACATTGCATGTTGCACTAGTGTTATAGATGTTGCATCACATAATCCACTGGAGGGAGTTAGGTCATGTGGATAAATATGGTTTCGGAAAATAACACATGCAATGACACTAGTGGATCAATGTGGTTTAGGAAAACAACACGTGCAATGACTCTAGTGGATCCATGTGTCAAACTATGGTCAGAGAGACCAAAAACACATAGGAAAGAAGCTTCCGCATTGTATGTTGCACCAGTATGGTAGAAGTTGCATCATAGAAAACACTGGAGAGTGTGTGTTTATGTGGATCAACGTGGTTTAGGAAAAGAACACATGCAATGGCAGTAGTGGATCAATGTGGTTTGGGGAAAAACACATGCAATGACTCTAGGGGATCCATGTGTCAAACCATGGTAACATAGACAAAAAACACATAGGAAAGTAGCATCCACATTTCATGTTGCACCAGTGTTGTAGATGTTGCATTATATAATCCACTGGAGAGAGTTTGGTCATGTGGATCAATGTGGTTTAGGAAAATAACACATGCAATGACACGAGTGGATCGATGTGCTTTAGGAAAACAACACATGCATTAACTCTAGTGGATCCATGTGTCAAACCATGGTCATAGAGACCAAAAACACATAGCAAAGCAGCTTCCACATTGCATGTTGCACCAGTGTGGAAGAAGTGTCATCACAAAATCCACTAGAGTATGTGTGGTCATGTGGATCAATGTGGTTTAGGAAAAGAACACATGCAATGACACTATTGGATAAATGTGGTTTAGGAAAAAAACACATGGAATGTGGTCATGTGGATCAACGACACTAGTGGATCAATATGGTGTAGGAAAAGAACACATGCAATGACACTAGTGGATCAATGTGGTTTAGGAAAAGAACACATGAAATGACACTAGTGGATCAATGTGGTTGAGGAAAAGAACACATGCATTGACTCTAGTTGATCCATGTGTCAAACCATGGTTAAAGAGACCAGAAACACATAGGAAAGCATTTTCCACATTGCATGTTGCACTTGTGCGGCAGAAGTTGCATCACAAAATCCACTAGAGTGTGTGTGGTCATGTGGATCAATGTGGTTTAGGAAAAGAACACCTGCAATGTGGTCATGCGGATCAACGGCACTAGTTGATCAATCTGGTATAGGAAAAGAATATATTCAATGACACTAGTGGATCAATGCGGTTTAGGAAAAGAACACATGCAATGACTCTAGTGGATCCATGTGTTAAACCATGGATAGAGAGACAAAAAACACCTAGGAAAGCAGCTTCCACATTGCATGTTGCACCAATATGGCAGAAGTTGCATCACAGAAAACACTAGAGAGTGTATTTTCATGTGGGTCAATGTGGTTTAGGAAAAGAACACATGCAATGATACTAGTGGATCAATGTGGTTTAGCAAAAGAACACATGCAATAACTCTAACCATGGTCAGAGAGACCAAAACACATAGGAAAGCAGCTTCCACATTGTATGTTTTGCACCAGTATGGCAGAAGTTGCATCACAGAAAACACTGGAGAGTGTGTGGTCATGTGGATCAATGTGGTTTAGGAAAAGAACACATGCAATGACACTACTGGATCAATGTGGTTTAGCAAAACAACACATGCAATGACTCTAGGATAACCATGTGTAAAACCATGGTCACAGAGACCGAAAACACATAGGAAGGCTGTTTCCACATTGCACGTTGCACTAGTGCGGCAGACGTTGTATCACATAATACATTGGAGAGTGTGTGGTCTAGTGGATCAATGCGGTTTACGAAAAGAACACATGCAATGACACTAGTGGTTCAATGTGGTTAGGAAAAGAACACAAGCAATGACTCTAGTGGATCGATGTGTCAAACCATGGTTACAGAGACCAAAAACACGTAGGAAAGCAGCTTCCACATTGCATGTTGCACTAGTGTGGTAGAATTTTCATCATAGAATCCATTGGAGTTTGAGTGGTCATGTGGATCAATGTGGTTTGCGAAAAGAACACATTGAATGACACTGGTGGATCAACGTGGTTTAGGGAAAAACACATGCAATGACTCTAGGGGATCCATGTGTCAAACCATGGTCACAGAGACCAAAAACGCATAGGAAAGCAGCTTCCACATTGCATGTTGCACCAGTGTGGCAAAAGATGCATCACAAAATCCAATGGAGTTTGTGTGGTCATGTGTATCAATGTGGTTTAGGAAAAGAACACATACAATGACACTAGTGGATCAATTTGGTTTAGGAAAAGAACACAAGCATTGACTCTAGGGTATCGATTTATCAAACCATCTTCACAGAGACCAAAAACACATAGGAAAGAAGCTTCCACATTGCATGTTGCACTAGTGTGCCAGAAGTTGCATCACCGAATCCACTAGAGTGTGTGTGGTCATGTGGATCAATGTGGTTTAGGAAAAGAACACCTGCAATGTGGTCATGTGGATCAACGACACTAGTGGATCAATGTGGTTAAGGAAATGTGTGTGGTGTTTTGGATCAATGTGGTTTAGGAAATTAAAACATGAAATGACACAAGTGGATCAATGTGGTGTAGTAAAAGAACACATGCAATGACTCTAGTGGATCCATTTGTCAAACCATGGTCACACAGGCCAAAAACACATAGGAAAGCAGCGTCCACATTGCATGTTGCACCAGTGTTGTAGATGTTGCATCACATAATCCACTGGAGTGAGTTTGGTCATGTGGATCAATGTGGTTTAGGAAAATAACACATGCAATGACACTAGTGGATCAATGTGGTTTAGAAAAACAGCACATGGAATGACTCTAGTGGATCCATGTGTCAAACCATGCTCAGAGAGACCAAAAACACATAGGAAAGCAGCTTCCACATTGCATGTTGCACCAGTGTGGGAGAAGTGGCATCATAGAATCTGCTAGAGTATGTGTGTTCATGTGGATCAATGTGGTTTAGGAAAAGAACACATGCAATGTGGTCGTATGGATCAACAACACTAGTGGATCAATATGGTTTAGAAAATAACACATGCAATGACACTATTGGACCAATGTGGTTTAGGAAAAGAACACATGTAATGACACTAGTGGATCAATGTGGTTTAGGAAAAGAACACATGCAATGACTCTAGTGGATCCATCTGTCAAACCATGGTCAGAGAGACCAAAAACACATAGGAAAGTAGTTTACACATTGAATGTTGCACCAGTGTGGTAGAAGTTGGATCACAGAATCCATTAGAGTGTGTGTGGTCATGTGGATCAATGTGGTTTAGAAAAAGAACACCTTGAATGTGGCCATGTGGATCAACAACACTAGTGGATCAATGTGGTTTAGGAAAAGAATACATTCAATGACACTAGTGGATCAATATGGTTTAGGAAAAGAACACATGTAATTACTCTACTGGATCCATGTGTCAAACCATGGTCAGAGAGACCAAAATCACATAGGAAAGTAGCTTCCACATTGCATGTTGCACCAGTATGGCAGAAGTTGCATCACAGAAAACACTAGAGAGTGTGTAGTCATCAGGATCAGAGTGGTTTAGGAATGGAACACATGCAATGACACTAGTGGATCAACATGGTTTACCAAAAGAACACATGCAATGACTGTAGGGTATCCATGTGCAAAACCATGGTCACAGAGACCAAACACACATAGGAAACGTGCTTCCACATTGCATGTTGCACTAGTGTGGTAGACATTGTATCACAAAATACATTGGAGAGTGTGTGGTCTAGTGGATCAATGTGGTTTAGGAAAAGAACACATGCAATGACACTAGTGGATCAATGTGGTTTAGGAAAACAACACATGCAATGACTCTAGTGGATCGATGTGTCAAACCATGGTTACATAGTATAGAAACACGTAGGAAAGCAGCTTCCACATTGTTTGTTGCACTAGTGAATTAGAAGTTGCATCATAGAATCCACTGGAGTTTGTGTGGTCATGTGGATCAATGTGGTTTAAGAAAAGAACACATGCAACGACACTAGTGGATCAATGTGGTTTAGGGAAAAACACATTGAATGACTCTAGGGGATCCATGTGTCAAACTATGGTCACAAAGACCAAAAACACATAGGAAAGAAGTTTCCACATTGCATGTTGAACCAGTGTGGCAGAAGTTGCATCACCGAATCCACTGGAGTGTGTGTGGTCATGTGGATCAATCTGGTTTAGGAAATTAAAACATGAAATGACACAAGTGGATCAATGTGGTGTAGTAAAAGAACACATGCAATGACTCTAGTGGATCCATTTGTCAAACCATGGTTACACAGGCCAAAAACACATAGGAAAGCAGCGTCCACATTGCATGTTGCACCAGTGTGGCAGAAGTTGCATCACAGAATCCACTAGAGTGTGTGTGGTCATGTGGATCAATGTGGTTTAGGAAAAGAACACCTGCAATGTGGTCATGTGGATCAACGACACTAGTGGATCAATGTGGTTTAGGAAATGTGTGTGGTCTTTTGGATCAATGTGGTTTAGGAAATTAAAACATGAAATGACACAAGTGGATCAATGTGGTGTAGTAAAAGAACACATGCAATGACTCTAGTGGATCCATTTGTCAAACCATGGTCACACAGGCCAAAAACACATAGGAAAGCAGCGTCCACATTGCATGTTGCACCAGTGTTGTAGATGTTGCATCACATAATCCACTGGAGTGAGTTTGGTCATGTGGATCAATGTGGTTTAGGAAAATAACACATGCAATGACACTAGTGGATCAATGTGGTTTAGAAAAACAGCACATGGAATGACTCTAGTGGATCCATGTGTCAAACCATGCTCAGAGAGACCAAAAACACATAGGAAAGCAGCTTCCACTTTGCATGTTGCACCAGTGTGGGAGAAGTGGCATCACAGAATCCGCTAGAGTATGTGTGTTCATGTGGATCAATGTGGTTTAGGAAAAGAACACATGCAATGTGGTCGTATGGATCAACAACACTAGTGGATCAATATGGTTTAGGAAAATAACACATGCAATGACACTATTGGACCAATGTGGTTTAGGAAAAGAACACATGTAATGACACTAGTGGATCAATGTGGTTTAGGAAAAGAACACATGCAATGACTCTAGTGGATCCATCTGTCAAACCATGGTCAGAGAGACCAAAAACTCATAGGAAAGTAGTTTACACATTGAATGTTGCACCAGTGTGGTAGAAGTTGGATTTACGGAATCCATTAGAGTGTGTGTGGTCATGTGGATCAATCTGGTTTAGGAAAAGAACACCTTCAATGTGGCCATGTGGATCAACAACACTAGTGGATCAATGTGGTTTAGGAAAAGAATACATTCAATGATACTAGTGGATCAATATGGTTTAGGAAAAGAACACATGTAATTACTCTAGTGGATCCATGTGGTTTAGCAAAAGAACACATGCAATAATTCTAACCATGGTCAGAGAGACCAAAACACATAGGAAAGCAGCTTCCACATTGTATGTTTTGCACCAGTATGGCAGAAGATGCATCACAGAAAACACTAGAGAGTGTGTGGTCATGTGGATCAATGTGGTTTAGGAAAAGAACACATGCAATGACACTACCGGATCAATGTGGTTTAGCAAAAGAACACATACAATGACTCTAGGCTAACCATGTGTAAAACCATGGTCACAGAGACCAAAAACACATAGGAAGGCTGCTTCCCCATTGCACGTTGCACTAGTGCGGCAGACGTTGTATCACATAATACATTGGAGAGTGTGTGGTCTAGTGGATCCATGCGGTTTACGAAAAGAACACATGCAATGACACTAGTGGTTCAATGTGGTTAGGAAAAGAACACAAGCAATGACTCTACTGGATCGATGTGTCAAACCATGGTTACAGAGACCAAAAACACGTAGGAAAGCAGCTTCCACATTGCATGTGGCACTGGTATGGTAGAATTTTCATCATAGAATCCATTGGAGTTTGAGTGGTCATGTGGATCAATGTGGTTTGCGAAAAGAACACATTGAATGACACAGGTGGATCAACGTGGTTTAGGGAAAAACACATGCAATGACTCTAGGGGATCCATGTGTCAAACCATGGTCACAGAGACCAAAAACGCATAGGAAAGCAGCTTCCACATTGCATGTTGCACCAGTGTGGCAAAACATGCATCACAAAATCCACTGGAGTTTGTGTGGTCATGTGTATCAATGTGGTTTAGGAAAAGAACACATACAATGACACTAGTGGATCAATTTGGTTTAGGAAAAGAACACAAGCATTGACTCTAGGGTATCGATTTATCAAACCATCTTCACAGAGACCAAAAACACATAGGAAAGAAGCTTCCACATTGCATGTTGCACTAGTGTGGCAGAAGTTGCATCACAGAATCCACTAGAGTGTGTGTGGTCATGTGGATCAATGTGGTTTAGGAAAAGAACACCTGCAATGTGGTCATGTGGATCAACGACACTAGTGGATCAATGTGGTTTAGGAAATGTGTGTGGTCTTTTGGATCAATGTGGTTTAGGAAATTAAAACATGAAATGACACAAGTGGATCAATGTGGTGTAGTAAAAGAACACATGCAATGACTCTAGTGGATCCATTTGTCAAACCATGGTCACACAGGCCAAAAACACATAGGAAAGCAGCGTCCACATTGCATGTTGCACCAGTGTTGTAGATGTTGCATCACATAATCCACTGGAGTGAGTTTGGTCATGTGGATCAATGTGGTTTAGGAAAATAACACATGCAATGACACTAGTGGATCAATGTGGTTTAGAAAAACAGCACATGGAATGACTCTAGTGGATCCATGTGTCAAACCATGCTCAGAGAGACCAAAAACACATAGGAAAGCAGCTTCCACATTGCATGTTGCACCAGTGTGGGAGAAGTGGCATCATAGAATCTGCTAGAGTATGTGTGTTCATGTGGATCAATGTGGTTTAGGAAAAGAACACATGCAATGTGGTCGTATGGATCAACAACACTAGTGGATCAATATGGTTTAGGAAAATAACACATGCAATGACACTATTGGACCAATGTGGTTTAGGAAAAGAACACATGTAATGACACTAGTGGATCAATGTGGTTTAGGAAAAGAACACATGCAATGACTCTAGTGGATCCATCTGTCAAACCATGGTCAGAGAGACCAAAAACACATAGGAAACTAGTTTACACATTGAATGTTGCACCAGTGTGGTAGAAGTTGGATCACAGAATCCATTAGAGTGTGTGTGGTCATGTGGATCAATGTGGTTTAGGAAAAGAACACCTTCCATGTGGCCATGTGGATCAACAACACTAGTGGCTCAATGTGGTTTAGGAAAAGAATACATTCAATGACACTAGTGGATCAATATGGTTTAGGAAAAGAACACATGTAATTACTCTACTGGATCCATGTGTCAAACCATGGTCAGAGAGACCAAAATCACATAGGAAAGTAGCTTCCACATTGCATGTTGCACCAGTATGGCAGAAGTTGCATCACAGAAAACACTAGAGAGTGTGTAGTCATCAGGATCAGAGTGGTTTAGGAATGGAACACATGCAATGACACTAGTGGATCAACGTGGTTTACCAAAAGAACACATGCAATGACTGTAGGGTATCCATGTGCAAAACCATGGTCACAGAGACCAAACACACATAGGAAACGTGCTTCCACATTGCATGTTGCACTAGTGTGGTAGACATTGTATCACAAAATACATTGGAGAGTGTGTGGTCTAGTGGATCAATGTGGTTTAGGAAAAGAACACATGCAATGACACTAGTGGATCAATGTGGTTTAGGAAAACAACACATGCAATGACTCTAGTGGATCGATGTGTCAAACCATGGTTACATAGTATAGAAACACGTAGGAAAGCAGCTTCCACATTGTTTGTTGCACTAGTGAATTAGAAGTTGCATCATAGAATCCACTGGAGTTTGTGTGGTCATGTGGATCAATGTGGTTTAAGAAAAGAACACATGCAACGACACTAGTGGATCAATGTGGTTTAGGGAAAAACACATTGAATGACTCTAGGGGATCCATGTGTCAAACTATGGTCACAAAGACCAAAAACATATAGGAAAGAAGCATCCACATTGCATGTTGCACCAATGTGGCAGAAGTTGCATCACCGAATCCACTGGAGTGTGTGTGGTCATGTGGATCAATCTGGTTTAGGAAAATAACACATGAAATGACACAAGTGGATCAATGTGGTGTAGCAAAAGAACAGATGCAATGACTCTAGTGGATCCATGTGTCAAACCATGGTCACACAGATAAAAAACACATAGGAAAGCAGCGTCCACACTGCATGTTGCACCAGTGTTGTAGATGTTGCATCACAGAATCCACTGGAGGGAGTTTGGTCATGGGGATCAATATGGTTTAGGAAAATAACACATGCAATGACACAAGTGGATCAATGTGGTTTAGGAAAACAACACATGTAATGACTCTAGTGGATCCATGTGTCAAACCATGGTCAGAGACACGAAAACACATAGGAAAGTAGCTTTCACATTGCATGATGCACTAGTGTGGCAAACGTGGCATCACAGAATCCGCTGGAGTATGTGTGGTCATGTGGATCAATGTGGTTTACGAAAAGAACACATGTAATGACACTATTGGATCACTGGTTTTGGAAAAGAGCACATGCAATGTGGTAATATGGATCAATGACAATAGTGGATCAATATGGTTTAGGAAAAGAACAGATGTAATGACACTAGTGGATCAATGTGGTTTAGGAAAAGGACACAGTCAATGGCACTAGTGGATCAATGTCGTTTCGGAAAAGAACACATGCAATAACTCTAGTGGATCCATGTGTCAAACCATGGTTAGGGAGACCAACAACACATAGGAAAGCAGTTTCGTCATTGCATGTTGCACTAGTGTGGTGGAAGTTTCATCACGGAATCCACTAGTGTGTGTGTGGTCATGTGGATCAATGTGGTTTAGGAAAAGAACACCTGCAATGGGGTCATGTGGATCAACGATACTAGTGGGTCAATGTGGTTTAGGAAAAGAATACATTCAATGAAACTAGTGGATCAATGCAGTTTAGGAAAAGAACACACGCAATGACTCTAGTGTATCCATGTGTCCATCCATGGTTAGAGAGACCAAAGACACATAGGAAAGCAGCTTCCACATTGCATGTTGCACCAGTATGGTAGAAGTTGCATCATAGAAAACACTAGAGAGTGTGTGGTTATGTGGATCAATGTGGTTTAGGAAAATAACACATGCAATGACACTAGTGGATCAATGTGGTTTAGGGAAAAAACACATGCAATGACTCTAGGGGATCCATGTGTCAAACCATGGTCACAGAGACAAAAAACACATAGGAAAGTAGCGTCCACGTTGCGTGTTGCAGCAGTGTTGTAGATGTTGCATCACATAATCCACTTGAGTGAGTTTGGTCATGTGGATCAATGTGGTTTAGGAAAATAACACATGCAATGACACTAGTGGATGAATGTGGTTTAAGAAAAAACACATGCATTGGCTCTAGTGGATCCATGTGTCAAACCATGGTCAGAGAGACCAAAAACACATAGGAAAGCAGCTTCCAGATTGCATGTTGCACCAGTGTGGCAGAAGTGGCATCACAGAATCCGCTGGAGTATGTGTGGTCATGTCGATCAATGTGGTTTACGAAAAGAACACATGTAATGACATTATTAGATCAATGTGGTTTAGGAAAAGAACACATGCAATGTGGTCATATGGATCAATGACACTAGTCGATCAATATGGTTTAGGAAAAGAAGACATGCAATGACAATAGTGGATCAATGTGGTTTAGGAAAAGAACACATGCAATGACACTAGTTGATCAATGTGGTTTAGGAAAAGAACACATGCATTGACTCTAGTGGATCCATCTGTCAAAACATGGTCAGAGAGACCAAAAACATATAGGAAAGTAGTTTCCACATTGCATGTTGCACTAGTGTGCCATCTGTTGCATCACAGAATCCACTAGAGTGTGTGTGGTCATGTGGATCAATGTGGTTTAGGGAAAGAACACCTGCAATGTGGTCATGTGGATCAACGACACTAGTGGATCAATGTGGTTTACGAAAATAATACATTCAATGAGACTAGTGGATCAATGGGGTTTAGGAAAAGAACACATGCAATGACTCTAGTGGAACCATGTGTCAAACCATGGTCAAAGAGACCAAAAACACATAGGAAAGTAGCTTCCACATTGCATGTTGCACTAGTGTGGCAAAAGTTGTATCACAGAATCCACTGGAGTTTGTGTGGTCATGTGATCAATGTGGTTTAGGAAAAGAACACATGCAATGACGCTAGTGGATCAATGTGGCTTAGGAAAAGAACACATGCAATAACTCTAGGGTATCCATGTGTCAAACCATGGTCACAGACACCAAAAACACATACGAAAGCTACTTCCACATTGCATGTTGCACTACTGTGGTAGACGTTGTATCACAGAATTCATTGGAGAGTGTGTGGTCTAGTGGATCAATGTGGTTTATGAAAATAACACATGCAATGGCACTAGTGTCGTCGGATTGATGACAAGTACGCCATGAGGAGGTCCTCGAGGTGTGCGGAAGAGAGGGGTGTGCGACGTACGGTGTTCCGGGACAGTGAGCACACAAGTTTACCTAGGTTCGAATCCGCCGGCTTTGGACGGATCCTACTCCTGCTAGCAATCCAGTAATACGGCAGAGCCGGAATATGGGTTACAAGGGTTTTCCTGTGCGAATTGAGATTTTAGACTATTGAGGGTGCCCTAAAGGCTCTCCCTAGGACATCTTATATAGATATCTGGCCTAGGGTTTACAGGATAGATCTATCTAGCTATGACTTAGAGTCGGTTACAAAGTACATCTTGAACTACAAGTAACACTATAGGCCTAAGTCGGTAAGTCTTCTGGTCCTTCCTGTAGCCAGACTGAACTCCGTCTTTTCTCCCTTACTGAGCCGCCCATGAAGCAAAGCTCTAACCCGAAGTGGGCCACCCTGGTCAGTGAGGATCTGTGAGGATACCCGGAAAGTATACCCCCAACAACAGCCCCCAAAGTCTCCAAGATCCAAAGTCGGATTCATCATCGTCTAGCTTGATCTTCGGCTTGCAGAATCTTGAAGGGTTCCTGAAGCTTCACAACAAAAAATACGATCCGGGTCTTAAAAATAAGTCGGACCTATCAACATGTTACTCAGATTTTCCAGCTTGATTTCAAACTAAGACGGAACTTGGTCTCTAACGCCACCTGACACCAGTCATGGTCAAGTCACGTCATCTGACAGACATCCTGTCAGCATGATCATTGGTGGGTCCGCAGTTCGCAGAACCGAGGCACCGTTTCAATGCATACGCAGAGATCGAGGCGACGTAATCATTGCGTGGGTCCTTGACAGTTCCTTCCACGACGCGTGGCAGTTACACTATACCATGTGCACAAATCTTGGCGCGGTTAGGTGGATATAAGGGGTGAGGATTCTCCTCCTCCTTTCTTCACCTATTCCTTTGCCATTTCTTCTCCTCCAAATCTCCCCCGCACACAGAGCTTGTCTGCTTTCCCCAAAAACTCCCTGTGCCACCCATCTTAGGTCACCGGCGCACCGGAGAAATGGCTTCCTCATCCTCTTCCGGTTTGGCAGCGGCAGTGGCGGCAGAAAAGGAAAGCTTCCGTGGGGTTTGGATCCCCTGCGTGCTTGACGACGAGAAGCTCCCCGGCATGGAGACAGAAGGGCTCCTCCGCGCCAGCGACTGGCGGAGCAGCATCGGGGAGACCGTCCCCAACCCGCGCGCCAGCGTGCGGGTACACTTCGGCAATCACCTTGACAAAGGTTTGTCATTTCCTCCCTCATAATTCTTTTCCGAGGTGATAGATCACTATAATGTTCAACTCCACCATCTTCCTCCCAACTCCCTCCTAGAGATGAGCGCATATGCGGCATTGTGCGAGGGATTTCTCGGCGTTAGGCCGAGTCTTACCTTATTCCAGTACTACTTCCATGTCTAGAGAAATTCTGTTACTTCCGGTAATCCGTATATTACTGGTACAATTAGCTTTTTACTTAGGCGTGAGCGCGCATATTCCAAGATTCTAGCCAGTGACTCGGTTAAAAAATGGCCAGCCATCTTCTTTTATCACAAGGATTTTCCGGCTCCCTTCAAAGCCACTGCTTTGCCAGCTTTCATCAACGGAGCCGCCACGGCCCAACCGTCTTGGGACGAGGCCCCTCTGGCTCTCAGTGACGATCTGATCCTTGCTAAGATGCGGATCGAATATTTGATTAAACACAAAGGACTGAAGGGATCCGACATGGTCCAATGTTTGGTGTCACGCTGGATTAAGCCCCTTCAGTACCACGGAGACCGACTGATGCACTCCATTACATCGTCCAAAAAGGATTCCCTCCGCATCAGCCCTAGAGCCTATACCACGCAAGGTTATATAAGCCAGATTAAATGGCTAATATGGGAGCGGATCGAGAGGAGGATCCCGGAGGTTTCTCTGGATATGCACACAGCGGAAAACCTCGTTGTGCCGGTAAGCTTCTATCAATAAACCTTTTTAGGTGTTTCATTCTTTAGGCTATATCGCAATACTGATATGTTTTCTCCTTTTCAATATGTAAGTCGGAATTCTAACTCCTGTTTTTCCTTTATTTCATATCATATGCTCTAGCCCCCAAGCATGAAGTAGGATATATAATCCAGGTTTATGCTTCCTTAGGATACCAAAGAATGAACTAGTGTAGCCCCCAAGGCTCGTGCTGATATTAGTAAAAATATTAGCCCGAGTCTTTAGTAGACTTCTGACTTTGGGTATGCTGACTTACAGAAAGTATATTCCTATAACCAGGATTTGTTGAAAAATGTCTGCAACAAGCGGAGAGAGATCAGAGCTCTCCGACTTAAGAAACTCTGAGCTTAAAGTTGCCAAGGATGAGGCTGAAGTTAAACATGCCGAGAATCCAACCTTGTCTTTCATGTTTTCATAGTCAAATTTTTACTGAACCGTTGTTCTTTTTGACTTACAGCGCTGGTAAAACAGTCATGCGATATGATTGAAGAGGCCGAGAACCTCAAAACCTTGGTGGTGGAGAACAAAGAGCTTCGTCAAGAGCTGGATACACTCAAGGCGGATCATGAGAAGAGCATAGCTCAAGTTCTCGAGTCCTCCTCCATGGCTACTGACGAGCGTTATCGTAAGATTGCTGCTCAGGATCAGAAAATCTCGGACCTCAATAATGAGCTGTGCAGAGAGAAGGACCTTTCCGAGGTGCTCCAAGCTGAACTCCAGAGTCTTCGGGAAGAGAAGACCAAAGTTGACTACGTCATTTTCGGTATGTTCCATCTGTCTGATTTGTCTATTTTCTTTGACTTCTTTCCATGTTGGATTTTCTTAAGTGTTTTGTGTATAGGTCCTCTGAACTTGACGGATTCCACCTCCGCCGAGCCCCGCACCCACTGGCTTACCCAAGTCGGTCACCTGCTTCATGACTTCTGCCAATCCCTTGAGGATATTGGCGAACCTCTCAAGATTTCGGGCATGCATAGCATGTCGGATTTTCAGGTGCGGGACAAAGGCGAAGGAGATGCTGCAACTTGTCCAGGATTGAAACATGTGTTCGCGCGGTCCGCAGCGCAGAACGCTCTCACCATGGTCATGAGCCACCATGGAAACATGGAAATATGGCAAGTGACCAGAGGGTACTCCAAGGTGGATGAAGACGGTCAGGAGCAGGACATCAAGGACATTATGGAATCCTGCGCCGGATATGGGTGTCAGGTGGCTGATTTGACCAGCTACGAAACTCCTTTCTTCACCTGCGGGACATTCCGCCTCCGCCTCTAGAAGAATCAGCAGAAGTTTCCGACGATGACCACACCATATCAGAAGTGGACATCTCCGAACGATATCAAGGCGATGTATCCAGCGAGCCGGCAACTCCTTCCTCTCCTCCTGCATCATAGATTGCCAGAAACATTTGTATTATTCTGAGAAACATGATGGGTCTATAAATATGCAGTACTATAATTTTTCTAGTGCTAAGATTTTGATCTATTCAACACTTTTGGCTTTAAATTTTTTGTGTGCCTGAAATGTTTACATAAGAACTTGTATTTTTTCGCCTATACTTATCGTTTATCTAGCTTTCCGCCTCGTCCCTTTCGTGAGCCGGCTAAACCTTCTACACGGAAACTTTGCCGAGCAACGGAGCTCAATTGCTAAACCAGTTTAAACTCGGAAACAAAGCCGGCTTCCAGTACCAACAATTCACTACTCGGAAAATACCCACATCTGGCAATCAGACAAATAACCAAAGTATAGACTAGAAACTTTAGGGTTATACCCGAAGGTAGCATTTTTAGAATCGGAAATCTAAACCAAGACAAACATAAGCATAAATTACTTTCAAGTATTCTGGGATTTTCGACTATGATATGATCATTAGGAAGTAAGATGGTAAAAACTTCTCAGAAAAAACTTGAGGCAACCAACAATTTTATTTATCACAGAACATGTACATATATATGTTTACAAAGAAGGATAAACTAAGAATAAAAGGGACGTAGCTGAGCAATATTCCATGGTATGTCTAACTCATCCGGATTTGCACTCCCTCCAGCTCTCTTTCTCTTCTTAGTAGCAGGTCTTTCTTTGACTGGCCTCATGTCAGTTAAGTAGTACGAACCATTGTGCAATACTCGACTAACTAAAAAGGGCCCTTCTCATACTAGGGAAAGTTTGTGCTTTCTTTGTTGCACAAGCCAGAGAACCAAGTCACCTTTATTGAAAGATCTGTTTCTGACTCACTGGCTATGATACTTGCGTAACTTCTGCTGATAGGCTGTTGATCTCATTTCAGCAACGACGCGAACTTCTTCGACTAAGTCGAGATCATTTTGTCGAGAAATCTCGGCATCCTCTTCAGTATACGTGGTCACTCTAGGAGAAGTATGAATTAAATCAATAGGAAGAACTGCTTCTGCACCATAGACCAAGAAGAAAGGTGTGTATCCGGTTGACCTGTTCGGAGTCGTTCGTAAACTCCATATTACAGAGGGTAATTCCTCTGCCCAAGCCCCGCAACATGTCGTAGTCGTGCTTCGAGTCTCGGTTTTAGGCCTTGTAGGATTACACCATTTGCTCTTTCGACTTGTCTGTTAGCCTGTGGATGTGCGACTGGCGCAGTGTCAAGCCGGATATTTCGCTCGTTGTAGAATTCGGCCAATTCTCCCATAGAAAAATTACTCTCGTTGTCCGTGATAATGCTATGCGGATAACCATACCGGATTATGACATCCTCGACAAATATTTTGGCTATTGCTCCATCACAACTAGTGACAGGTTTAGCCTCAATCCATTTGGTGAATTTATCCACCATCACTAAGAGGTGAGTAAATCCACTTGGAGCTCGTTTAAACGATCCTACCATATCAAGCCCCCAGACCGCAAAAGGCCATGTTATAGGTATTGTTCGCAGCTGATCAGCCGGAACATGAGCTTGTTTGGCATACTTTTGGCAGCCTTTGCACGTCTTGACTAATCGTTCGGCATCTACCTGAGCTGTAAGCCAGAAAAATCAGTGTCTAAAAGCTTTTGCCACTAAATATTTGGCTGTAGCATGGTGACCACACTCGCCTTCGTGGATTTCTCTTAAGATTTCCACTCCTTCTGGAGATACGCAGCGCTGAAAATCCCCAGAAACACTCTGCCTATAGAGATCACCTTTACCTATAGTATAGGCTTTCGCTTGTCGGATAATCTGCCGGCTCAGAACCTCATCTTCGGGTAATTTGCCATCTACCAGATAATCAAGGTAGGGTTGAGTCCAGCTGGGAATTAAAGCCATAACTGCTATTAGAGGTGAGTCGGATTTGGACGGATATTCCTCATCTACTACCTTTATTGAGGGAACTTTGAGGTACTCTAAAAAATCGCCATCCGGGACCTCTTTCCGTGCAGAGCCTATCCGAGATAATGCATCTGCTTCCTCGTTTTCTGCTTGAGGGATGTGTTGAACCTCAAACCCTTCGAACGATTTAGATAAATCGTCCACAACAGCTTTATATGCTGTCATGTGTTTATTTGCATTACAAATATCTGACACTTGTTGAGCAACAAGATCCGAATCTCCATAACACATCAAACGTCGGATGCCAATATCCTTAGCAATCTGGATTCCATGCAGCAGTGCTTCATACTCGGCAATATTATTTGTCGCTGTGAAGTGGATCTGCAACACGTATAGAAGTTTATCTCCTTGGGGTGATTTGAGCACCACGCCAGCCCCCGAGCCCCCTCGAGCCTTAGACCCATTAAAGTAGACGGTCCAATATTCCGACTCAGGGAGGGTCATATTCTCCTTCGTCTCTGTCCAATCAGCGACAAAGTCAGCAAGGATTTGGGATTTGATTGTTGTCCGAGGTTTATACTCAATATCAAAAGCTGAAAGTTGTATGCCCCATTTTGGCGACGTGTCCTGTGGCGTCACTGTTGTTGATTATCTCTCACATGGGAGCTGTGCTCACCACAGTAATTGGATGCTCCTAAAAATAATGTCGTAGCTTATGTGATGCTAGAAAAACACCATAAGCCAACTTTTGATAGTGCTCATACCGCTGTTTGGATTCTGTTAGGACCTCGCTGAAAAAGTAAGTCGGACGCTACACCAGGTGTTCCTGATTTTCCTCCGGTCTCTCCACCACCATGACGATACTAATGACCTTATTTGTCGCAGCAAGATAGAGCAACAACGGTTCCTAAGGTTCCGGCGCAGTAAGGATAGGAGTAGATGAGAGTACTTTCTTTAGGTCTTGTAGTGCAGCTTCAACTTTGTCGGTCCAAACAAAATCCTTGGTCTTTTTCAGGAGTTTGTATAATGGTGCGGCTCTTTCACCAAGCCGTCTTACAAATCGACTGACCGCAGCGATACAAATAGTTAGTCTTTGTTCGTCCTTCAGGCGAGTTGGCCTGGAAATATTGAGTATAGCCTTGATTTTGTCCCAGTTCACCTCTATGCCTCTTTAAGACACGATGAAACCTAACAATTTTCCCGCTGGTGTTCTAAAGAAACATTTCTTTGGGTTAAGCATGATGTTGTATTTTCGTAGATTGGCGAATGTTTCCTCCAAGTCGGAAATCAGCGTGTCCTTCTTTTTGGACATCAGCGCAATACCATCTACGTATGCATGTACATTGTGTCCGAGTTGGTCAAGGAGGCAACACTGCATCGTACACTGGTATGTAGCTCCTGCATTCTTCAGCCCAAAGGGCATCGTAACAAAACAGAAGGTTCCGAAGGGGGTTATGAATGAAGTTTTGACTTTGTCAGATTCCTTCATCCGGATTTGGTGATAACCGGAATATGCATCGAGAAAACAGAGGAGTTCCGAGCCTGCCGTAGAATCGATAACTTGATCAATTCTTGGTAGAGTGAACGGATCTTTTGGACAAGCCTTGTTCAAGGTAGTATAATCAACACACATCCTTAAATCAGTGGTGTCCTTTTTGGGGACCATTACAGGATTGGCCGACCACTCAGTGTGGATGACCTCTTCTATGAATCCGGCTAACTCAAGCCGTGCTAGTTCCTTAGCTATTGCATTACGCTTTTCATCGTAGAAACATCGTAAGGACCGTTTGACGGGTTTAGCATTTGGGTTTACATTTAAAGAGCGCTCGGCAAGTTCCCTAGCTACTCTGGTCATGTCAGATGGCTGCCATGCGAAGATATCTTGATTTGCTTGGAGGAACTTGACGAGCTCGCTTTCCTATGCGTTATCTAGGCCTACGCCTATCTGGGTCACCTTGGAGGGGTCATCATCCTTCAATGGCGTCTTCTTCGTCTCTTCTGAGGCCTTGAACTCCGGATTTGGCTTTGTCACCTCCTTCTTCGTTGCGGGCATCTTGGACGGATCTATGCTCTTCTTGATCTCTTGGTACTCCTATGCGTGCAGCACGGCTTCAGCAAAGGCGACATTTCCATCCTCGCATTCTCGCGCTTTCTTCAGGTCTCCGCTGATAGTGATTACATTGTTGGGACCTGGAATTTTCATCATATTATAAATGTAACACGGACGAGCCATAAAAGCCTAGTAAGCCGGACATCCGAATATAGCGTGGTACGCACTCTTGAACGGGACCACTTCGAAGGAAAGTGCCTCCGTCCGATAATTCTTGGGAGTTCCAAAGGTAACATCCAAAGTAATCTCCCCTAGGGAATTAGCTTGTCTTCCTCAGAGAACTCCATGAAAAATCACAGAGCTATAGTTCATCTGGGTCTCCGAGATCTTCATCCGGCGTAGCGTTTTGACATAGAGAATATTGATACTGCTACCACCGTCCATGAGGATCTTGGAGAAACCATAACCGTCAATAAGTGGATTGACAATTAACGCGTATATTCCTCGCCTATGTAACTTAGGCGGATGATCAGCGCGGTCAAATGTGATTGCCACGTCCGACCAGTCCAAGAATTGGGGGACAACTGGAACTGTGGCATTGAGATCATGTAGAACTACCTTCTTAACCTTTGCTGGTTGAGATCCGAGGAAGGTGACATAAGTGTCTTTTTTGATCGGAAAATTTTTCTTCCCTTCCGGCTTGGGATTTGAAGCATCAGCTTCCTCCATGTCGGAATCTTCCTTGGTCTTTTTATCTTTTTCGGGATTCTTCTTTCGCTTCTTCCGCTTAGCTTTGTAGCCCATGGTGTCATCTCTTTTGATGTCGTCATTGAAATAGCATTCGGCATTGGTGTGGGACGAGCCCCCATTGGCGTCTAAGTGGTGCACACATGGGTTATTGGCAATGTCGGCACAAGAGTAGGTTTTGCCCGGTTGCTGGTCTCCTCTACCTTGGACTCTCGAATTACCATGGACACGCCCGCGGCCTCCGCTGTGTCCTCCTCATCCTCCAGACCCGAAAGTAGCAGTGACCACTGCCGTTTCCACGTTGGGTTTTTCTTCCGAGGTATTTTTGCGCTTCTGAGCTTGTTGCTTTGGTTGTTTTGCCAACTGTGGCACAGCTAGGGCATTGAGTAATCCCTCTGCATCATCGTCGGCATCTGCATACTTGCTCGTTGTTTCTATCATATGTCCCAAATCAGTGACTTTGTCACACTTCAAGCGATGGCGCAGTAGACCAATTGGGAGACCTACAATGAAAGCTTCAATCGCAGTTTGAGCATTTACTCCTTCACAGGAGTTCTTGGTGTCGACCCATCATCCGAGGTAATCCCGACAAGTTTCTCCGGCCTTCTGGGTGCAACGTTGTAGGTCTCTGACCATACAGGGCCTCCGGTATGTGCCTTCGAAATTCCAAAAGAACACACTTTGCATGTCATACCAGTTGTGGATGGTGTTCTCCGGAAGTTCATTAAGCCATGATCGTGCCATCTTCCGCAACATAAGTGGGTGATATCAGGTTGCGACCATGCTGTTTCCGCCTTTGGCGATGCAGCAATCTTGGAAAAAATCCTGTAGCCAGGTATCTAGCCGAGCAATGCCGTCGTAGGCTTGGATATGTCTTGAGATAGCAAATCCTTCCAGGAATCTTGTAGCTCTAATGCGTGGTCCGAAGCACTTTGGGCCCACATAGATATCATCGTTTTCATAGCACCGCGCCTCTATGTTGGAGTTGATCTTGTGCCTTGCATCATTCGGGGATAGAGATCGTCCTGAATGTCGGTTGTGGCTGCGGTGCCTTGGAGCCGGACTTTGGCTTCTGCCACCATCTCCTCCGCCATGTCATCCTCCTTGTCCCCCTTGAGAGCCGTTGTGATGACTGCTTGGTGGAGAGGGTGGGGCAGCTGGATTGTTTCTGGCTGTTCGCCAGCCTCCGTCCGGAGCGTCATTATTCCGGTTCCGGGGAGGGTCTTCACTATGACGAGCCCCCTGCCGGCTTGTCCCGGCATGGTTTCCGTCGTTCCTTCGTCCGTCGTTCCCACTACTGTGAGGATCAGTCGGACGTGTTGCATGTCTAGGAGGTGGCATTTTTTTGATGATCCTCCTCCCGACATTTCTCTTTATCTTCTCCCTTTCGATCGTTCGACTCTCGTCGGGGAGGATTCCTCGGATACAGTGCAGCAATGGCCTCTTGCTAGGCCACTGGAGCGACGTTGTGCCATCCACGTGCAGATCTGTGATGCTGTCCTGATGATCCACTTCTGGAGTGGTTGTCTTCCCGTTGGTCGGAACGGTGATGCTGTTCCAGAACACGCTGGGGCCTTATATCATTCCACGTTGAGTCCGTGTGATATTGGTCGGATTTGGAGACCAGTTTTCTTCTTCCGGATTTCGTAGCCCTTTGTTGCTCCAGACCATTGGTGAGTAGCTTGATGCCCAATCGAACCTGTTCTGGGCCTGGGTTATTTGACAGGATATCTCGAGCTGCTATAGTGTTCTATACCGGTTTTGGGTACACCAAATCTCCTTTGTTGTCGAGACGAGGCATCCCTGGATCTCCTTCAAAGAGGACTCTGTTCACTTCTAGAAATTGACCGTCACGTGTGTAAAGTTTCTGTGTCTTCTGATGCAACTGAGACATGTAATCCTTAGTTGCCATGCGTTTCTTTTCTTCCTCGATGTTTTTGGCTTCATCCAGGAGTTGTTGACGACACGCTTCTAGGGCTTGGGCCCTTTCGTCCAGCTCTTCAGTAGTAAGTTCTGCAGCTGTAGAGATAGGTGTGGTTAATGCAGCATCGATGAGTTTACACGCACCTTCAGTGATCACGTGTCCATCCACCGATTCTTCTTTTTTCGTCTCTTCTGGGATAAGTCCTCCATCCAAGTATTCCTCATATTCCTCGGCAATCACCTCATCTGTTAGAGGGTCTTTTGCCAGGGTCTTGTTCTTCTTCTTTGCCTTCTTGGCAGTGCCGGTAGCAAAGACGGCTTTGGGTCCGATTCCCGCAGTCAAGCTCTAATTGGTACTTTCGGACATCTGGACTTCGGGATTATCTCCGACTTCCATGTCATAGAATCCACTAGAGTGTGTATGGTCATGTGGATCAATGTGGTTTAGGGAAAGAACACCTGCAATATGGTCATGTGGATCAACGACACTAGTGGATCAATGTGGTTTAGGAAAATAATACATTCAATGAGACTAGTGGATCAATGGGGTTTAGGAAAAGAACACATGCAATGACTCTAGTGGATCCATGTGTGAAACCATGGTCAAAGAGACCAAAAACACATAAGAAAGCAGCTTCCACATTGCATGTTGCACCAGTGTGGCAAAAGTTGCATCACAGAATCCACTGGAGTTTGTGTGGTCATGTGGATCAATGTGGTTTAGGAAAAGAACACATGCAATGACACTAGTGGATCAATGTGGTTTAGGAAAAGAACACATGCAATGACTCTAGGGTATCCATGTGGCAAACCATGGTCACAGAGACCAAAAACACATAGGAAAGCTAATTCCACATTACATGTTGCACTATTGTGGTAAGCGTTGTATCATAGCATACATTAGAGAGTGTGTGGTCTAGTGGATCAATGTGGTTTATGAAAATAACATATGCAATGACACTAGTGGATCTATTTGGTCTAGGAAAAGAACACATGCAATGACTCTAGTTGATCGATGTGTCAAACCATGGTCACAGACACCAAAAACACGTAGGGAAGGAGCTTCTACATTGCATGTTGCACTAGTATGGTAGAAGTTGCATCATAGAATCCACTGGAGTTTGTGTGGTCATGTGGATCAATGTGGTTTACAAAAAGAACACCTACAATGACACTAGTGGATCAACATGGTTTAGGGAAAAACACATGCAATGACTCTAGGGGATCCATGTGTCAAACCATGGTAACAGAGACCAAAACACATAGGAAAGAAGCTTCCACATTGGATGTTGCACCAGTGTGGCAAAAGTTGCATCACAGAATGCACTGGAATTTGTGTGGTCATGTGGATCAATGTGGTTTAGGAAAAGAATACATGCAATGACACTAGTGCATCAATGTGGTTTAGGAAAAGAACACATGCAATGACTCTAGGGTATCCATGTGTCAAACAATGGTCATAGAGACCAAAAACACATAGGAAAGCTACTTCCACATTGCATGTTGTACTACCGTTGTAGACGTTGTATCATAGAATACATTGGAGAGTGTGTGGTCTAGTGGATCAATGTGGTTTATGAAAAGAACATATGCAATGACACTAGTCGATCAATGTGGTCTAGGAAAAGAACACATGCAACGACTCTAGTTGATCGATGTGTCAAACCATGGTCACAGAGACCAAAAACACGTAGGAAAGCAGCTTCTACATTGCATGTTGCACTAGTATGGTAGAAGTTGCATCATAGAATCCACTAGAGTTTGTGTGGTCATGTGGATCAATGTGGTTTACGAAAGGAACACCTCCAATGACACTAGTGGATCAACGAGGTTTAGGGAAAAACACATGCAATGACTCTAGGGGATCCATGTGTCAAACCATGGTCATAGAGACCAAAACACATAGGAAAGAAGCTTCCACATTGGATGTTGCACCAGTGTGGCAAAAGTTGCATCACAGAATCCACTGGAATTTGTGTGGTCATGTGGATCAATGTGGTTTAGGAAAACAACGCATGAAATGACACTAGTGGTTCAATGTGGTTTTGGAAAAGAACACATGCAATGACTCTAGGGTATCCATGTGCCAAACCATCTTCGCAGAGACCAAAAACACATAGGAAAGAAGCTTCCACATTGCATGTTCCACCAGTGTGGCAGAAGTTGCATCACCGAATCCACTAGAGTGTGTGTGGTCATGTGGATCAATGTGGTTTAGGAAAATAACACATGAAATGACACAATTGGATCAATGTGGTGTAGTAAAAGAACACATGCAATGACTCTAGTGGATCAATATGTCAAACTATGGTCACATAGACAAAAAACTCATAGGAAATCCGCGTCCACATTGCATGTTGCACTAGTGTTGTAGATGTTACATCACATAATCCACTGGAGGCAGTTTGGTCATGTGGATCGATATGGTTTAGGAAAATAACACATGAAATGACACTAGTGGATCAATGTGGTTAGGGAAAACAACACGTGCAATGACTCTAGTGGATCCATGTGTCAAACTATGGTCAGAGAGACCAGAAACATATAGGAAAGGAGCTTCCACATTGTATATTGCACCAGTATGGCAAAAGTTGCATCATTGAAAAAATTGGAGAGTGTGTGGTTATGTAGATCAATGTGGTTTAGGAAAAGAACACATGCAATGACACTAGTGGATCAATGTGGTTTAGGCAAAAACACATGCAATGACTCTAGGGGATCCATGTGTCAAACCATGGTCACAGAGACCAAAAACATATAGGAAAGTAGCGTCCATGTTTCATGTTGCACCAGTGTTGTAGATGTGGCATTATATAATCCACTGGAGTGAGTTTGTTCATGTGGATCAATGTGGTTTAGGAAAATAACACATGCAATGACTCTAGTGTATCGATGTGGTTTAGGAAAACAACACATGCATTGACTCTAGTGGATCCATGTTTCAAACCATGGTCATAGAGACCATAAACACATAGGAAAGTAGCTTCCAGATTGCATGTTGCACCAGCGTGGAATAAGTGGCATCACAGAATCCACTAGAGTGTGTGTGGTCATGTGGATCAATGTGGTTTAGGAAAAGAAAACCTGCAATGTGGTCATGCGGATCAACGACACTAGTTGATCAATGTGGTATAGGAAAAGAATACATTCAATGACACTAGTGGATCAATGCGGTTTAGGAAAAGAACACATGCAATGACTCTAATGGATCCATGTGTTAAACCATGGATAGAGAAATAGAAAACACATAGGAAAGCAGCTTCGACATTGCATGTTGCACCAGTATGGCAGAAGTTGCATCATAGAAAACACTGGAGAGTGTGTGGTCATGTGGATCAACGTGGTTTAGGAAAAGAACACATGCAATGATACTAGTGGATCAATCTGGTTTAGCAAAAGAACAAATGCAATAACTCTAACCATGGTCATAGATACAAAAAACACATAGGAAAGCAGCTTCCACATTGTATGTTGCACTAGTGCGGCAGACGTTGTATCAGAAAATACATTGGAGAGTGTGTGGTCTAGTGGATCAATGTGGTTTATGAAAAGAACACATGCAATGACACTATTGGATAAATGTGGTTTAGGAAAAAACACATGCAATGTGGTCATATGGATCAACGACACTAGTGGATCAACATGGTGTAGGAAATGAACACATGCAATGACACTAGCGGCTCACTGTGGTTTAGGAAAAGAACAAATGCAATGACACTAGTGGATCAATGTGGTTGAGGAAAAGAACACATGCAATGACTCTAGTAGATCCATGTGTCAAAGCATGGTCAGAGAGACCAGAAACACATAGGAATGCAGTTTCCGCATTGCATGTTGCACTAGTGCGGCAGAAGTTGCATCATAGAATCCACTAGAACGTGTGTGGTCATGTGGATCAATGTGGTTTAGGAAAAGAAAACCTGCAATGTGGTCGTGCGGATCAACAACACTAGTTGGTCAATGTGGTATAGGAAAAGAATACATTCAATCACACTAGTGGATCAATACGGTTTAGGAAAACAACACAGCAATTACTCTAGTGGATCCATGTGTTAAACCATGGACAGAGAGACAAAAAACACATAGGAAAGCAGCCTCGACATTGCATGTTGCACCAGTATGGCAGAAGTTGCATCACAGAAAACACTGGAGAGTGTATGGTCATGTGGATCAACGTGGTTTAGGAAAAGAACACATGTAATGATACTAGTGGATCAATCTAGTTTAGCAAAAGAACACATGCAATATCTCTAACCATGGTCATAGATACAAAAAACACATAGGAAAGCAGCTTCCACATTGTATGTTGCACTAGTGCGGCAGACATTGTATCAGAAAATACATTGGAGAGTGTGTGGTCTAGTGGATCAATGTGGTTTATGAAAAGAACACATGCAATGACACTAGTGGATCAATGTGGTCTAGGAAAAGAACACGTGCAACAACTCTAGTTGATCGATGTGTCAAACCATTGTCACAGAGACCAAAAACACGTAGGAAAGCAGCTTCTACGTTCAATGTTGCACTAGTGTGGTAGAAGTTGCATCATAGAATCCACTGGAGTTTGTGTTGTCATGTGGATCAATGTGGTTTACAAAAAGAACACCTGCAATGACACTAGTGGATCAACGTGGTTTAGGCAAAAACACATGCAATGACTCTAGGGGATCCAGGTGTCAAACCATGGTCACAGAGACCAAAACACATAGGAAAGAAGCTTCCACATTGGATGTTGCACCAGTGTGGCAAAAGTGGCATCACAGAATCCACAGGAATTTGTGTGGTCATGTGGATCAATGTGGTTTAGGAAAAGAACACATGCAATGAAACTAGTGGATCAATGTGGTTTAGGAAAAGAACACATGCAATGACTCTAGGGTATCCATGTGTCAAACCATCTTCACAGAGACCAAAACCACATAGGAAAGATGCTTCCACATTGCATGTTACACTAGTGTGGCAAAAGTTGCATCACCGAATCCACTAGAGAGAGTGAGGTCATGTGGATCAATGTGGTTTCGGAAAAAAAACCACATGAAATGACACAAGTGAATCAATGTAGTTTAGTAAAAGAACACATGCAATGACTCTAGTGGATCCATGTGTGAAACCATGGTCATAGAGACCAAAAACACATAGGAAAGCAACACCCACATTGGATGGGGCACCAGTGTTGTAGATGTTGCATCACATAATCCACTTGAATGAGTTTGGTCATGTGGATCAATGTGGTTTAGGAAAATAACACATGCAATGACACTAGTGGATCAATATGGTTTAGGAAAACAACACATGCAATGACTCTAGTGGATCCATGTGTCAAACCATGGTCAAAGAGACTAAAAATACATAGGAAAGCAGCTTCCACATTGCAAGTTGCACCAGTGTGGCAGAAGTGGCATCAGAGAATCCGCTAGAGTGTGTGTGGTCATGTGGACAAATGTGGTTTAGGAAAAGAACACATGTAATGACACTATTGGATCATTGTGGTTTATGAAAAGAACACATGCGATGTGGTCATTTGGATCAACGCCACTGGTGGATCAATATGGTTTAGGAAAAGAACACATGTAATGACACTAGTGGATCAATGTGGTTTAGCAAAAGAGCACATGCAATGACACTAGTGGATCACTGTGGTTTAGGAAAACAACACCTGCCATGACTCTAGTGGATCCATGTGTCGAACCATGGTTCGAGACACCAAAAACACATAGGAAAGCAATTTCCACATTGCATGTTGCACCAATGTGGCAGAAGTTGCATCAAAGAATCCACTAGAGTGTGTGTGGTCATGTGGATCAATGTGGTTTAGGAAAAGAACACCTTTAATGTGGTCATGTGGATCAACGACACTAGTGGATCAATGTGGTTTAGCAAAAGAATACATTCAATGACACCAGTGGATCAATGTGGTTTAGGAAAAGAACACATGCAATGACTCTAGTGGATCCATGTGCCAAACCGTGGTCAAAGAGACCAAAAACACATAAGAAAGCAGCTTCCACTTTGCACGTTGCACCAGTATGGCATAAGTTGCATCACAGAAAACACTAGAGAGTGTGTGGTCATGTGGATCAATGTGGTTTAGGAAAATAACACATGCAATGACACTAGTGGATCAATGCGGTTTTGAAAAACAACACATGCAATGACTCTAGGGTATCCATGTGTCAAACCATGGTCACTGAGACCAAAAATACATCGGAAAGCAGCTTCCACATTGCATGTTGCACTAGTGCGGCAGACGTTGTATCACAGAATACATTGGAGAGTGTGTGGTTATGTGGATCAATGTGGTTTAGGAAAATAACACAGGCAATGACACTAGTGGATCAATATGGTTTAGGAAAACAACACATGCAATGACTCTAGTGGATCCATGTGTCAAACCATGGTCAGAGAGACTAAAAACACATAGGAAAGCAGCTTCCACATTGCATGTTGCACCAGTGTGGCAGAAGTGGCATCAGAGAATCCGCTGGAGTATGTGTGGTCATGTGGACAAATGTGGTTTAGGAAAAGAACACATGTAATGACACTATTGGATCATTGTGGTTTAGGAAAAGAACACATGCGATGTGGTCATTTGGATCAACGACACTAGTGGATCAATATGGTTTAGGAAAAAGAACACATGTAATGACACTAGTGGATCAATGTGGTTTAGCAAAAGAACACATGCAATGACACTAGGGGATCAATGTGGTTTAGGAAAACAACACCTGCTATGACTCTAGTGGATCCATGTGTCGAAGCATGGTCAGAAACACCAAAAACACATAGGAAAGAAGTTTCCACATTGCATGTTGCACGAATGTGGCAGAAGTTGCATCAAAGAATCCACTAGAGTGTGTGTGGTCATGTGGATCAATGTGGTTTAGGAAAAGAACACGTTTAATGTGGTCATGTGGATCAACGACACTAGTGGATCAATGTGGTTTAGCAAAAGAATACATTCAATGACACTAGTGGATCAATGCGGTTTTGGAAAAGAACACATGCAATGACTCTAGTGGATCCATGTGTCAAACCGTGGTCAAAGAGACCAAAAACACATAAGAAAGCAGCTTCCACTTTACATGTTGCACCAGTATGGCATAAGTTACATCACAGAAAACACTAGAGAGTGTGTGGTCATGTGGATCAATGTGGTTTAGGAAAAGAACACATGCAATGACACTAGTGGATCAATGCGGTTTAGAAAAACAACACATGCAATGACTCTAGGGTATCCATGTGTCAAACCATGGTCACTGAGACCCAAAATACATAGGAAAGCAGCTTCCACATTGCATGTTGCACTAGTGCGGCAGACGTTGTATCACAGAATACATTGGAGAGTGTGTGGTCTAGTGGATCAATGTGGTTTATGAAAAGAACACATGCAATCACACTAGTGGATCAATGTGGTTTTGGAAAACACCACATGCAATGACTCTAGTGGATCGATGTGTCAAACCATGGTGACAGAGACCAAAAACACGTAGGAAAGCAGCTTCCACATTGCATGTTGCACTAGTGTGGTAGAAGTTGCATCATTGAATCATTGGAGTTTCTGTGGTCATGTGGATCAATATGGTTTATGAAAAGAACTCATGCAATGACACTAGTGGATCAATGTAATTTAGGGAAAAACACATGCAATGACTCTAGGGGATCCATGTGTCAAACCATGGTCATAGACACGAAAAACACATAGGAAAGCAATTTCCACATTGCAAGTTGCACCAGTGTGGCAGAAGTTGCATCACAGAAAACACTTGAGAGTGTGTGGTCATGTGGATCAATGTGGTTTAGAAAAAGAACACATGCAATGACACTAGTGGATCAAGTGGTTTAGCAAAAGAACACATAAAACTACTCTAGGGTATCCATGTGTTAAACCATGGTCATAGAGACCAAAAAGACATAGGAAAGCAGCTTCCACATTGCATGTTGCACTAGTGCGACATATGTTGTATCACATAATACATTGGACAGTGTGTGGTCTAGTGGATCAATGTGGTTTATGAAAAGAACACATGCAATGACCCTAGCAGATCAATGTGGTTTAGGAAAAGAACACATGCAATGACACTAGCGGATCAATGTGGTTTAGGAAAAGAACACATGGAATGACTCTAGTGGATCCATGTGTCAAACCATGGTCCGAGAGACCAAAAACACGTAAAAAAGTAGTTTCCACATTGCATGTTGCACTAGTGTGGCAGAAGTTGCATCACGTAATCAACTAGACTGTGTGTGGTCATGTGGATCAATGTGGTTTAGCAAAAGAACACCTGGAATGTGGTCATGTGGATCAACGGCACTAGTGGATCAATGTGGTTTAGGAAAAGAGTACATTCAATGACACTAGTGGATTAATGAGGTTTAGTAAAAGAACACATGCAATGACTCTAGTGGATCCATGTGTCAAACCATGGAGAGAGAGATAAAAATCACATGGGAAAGCAGCTTCCACATTGCATATTGCACCAGTATGGAAGAAGTTGCATCACAGAAAACACTGGAGAGTGTGTGGTCATGTGGATCAGTGTGGTTTAGGAAAAGAACACATGCAATGATACTAGTGGATCAATCTGGTTTAGCAAAAGAACACATGCAATGACTCTAACCATGGTCATAGGTACCAAAAACACATAGGAAAGCAACTTCCACATTGAATGTTGCACTAGGGCGGTGATACGTCCAAAACGTATCTACTTTCCCGAACACTTTTGCTATTTTTTCTCCTCTAAACTTGTGTGATTTGGATGCAACTAATGCGGACTGACGCTGTTTTCAGCAAAATTGCCTCGGTGTCTAGTTTTTGTGTAGAAAACCAACTATCAGGAAAAATCCTGAAAAATATGCCAAAAATCCTATTTCACCTGAAGACTCTAGGAGCGAGAATACGAGACGGAGAAGAGCCCTGGGTTGGCCACACCACCTGGTGGCGCGGCCAGGCCAGGCCGCGCTAGGGGGTGGTGTGGGGCCCCCAGGAACCCTCTCGGCCTCTCTCTTCGCCTATAAGGAGCCTTTTGACCTAAAAACTTCTGGGGGTTCGATGTTTTTCCAGAAGGAGTTTTGCTCCGCTGCCACCACCAGATTCCACGAAACAGTACCAGAAACTCCGTTCTGGCACCCTGCCGGGACAGGGAATTGGAGGAGATCATCACCATCGCTTCTCCATCGACCATCCATGTTTCCCCCATCTATGAGTGTGTAATCCCCTGCTGTAGGCTATGGGGATGGTAGGTATTGGATAAGATCGTTCATGTAATGGCATCAGATTGTTAGGGCATGGTGCCTAGTATTTTTTATTAGTGCTTTATGACTTTGTTGTGACTTGTTGTGCTTAATGCTTGTCACTAGGGCCCGAGTGCCATGATTTCAGATATGAACATATTATTGATTCATTATGATAGTATTGTTCTTGGTCTTATCTACAAGTTGTATACACACATTGTTGTCCGGAACCTATGGCCCCCCAGTGACAGAAATCGGGATAACCGGAAGGGAAAGGCTTTGATGTGAGGATCACATGTGTTCACGGAGTGTTAATGCTTTGCGCCGGTGCTTTATTAAAAGGAGCACCTTAATTGCCAGTAGTTCCCTAGAGGCCCCGGTGCAAACGGGCTGGCAGGACAAAAGATGTTGTGCAAGTTCTCATTGCGAGCACGTATGACTATATATGGAACACATGCATAGGATTGTCTAGTACTTGGGTGCTTTATCTTATTTATCTAGAATTGTCCTATGTTCTGATTGCTATGTGAATTGTCTTGTCCATGCAACGCCCGTCCATCCATCCCTATGTCTACCGCACTCGAATCCCACTGTTTACTGCTTTTGTTACTACTGTGTTGGTTTTGCTACTGTTGTTACTTTACTATTCCTACTACAAAACTGTTGCTACTGATAAACTGATGTGAGCAAGATTGTTTCCAGGTGCAGCTGAATTCACAACTCAGTTGTTAAGGCTTATAAATATTCTTTGGCTCCCCTTGTGTCGAATCAATAAATTGGGTTTCACTTCCCTCGAAAATACTGCGATACACCCCCTATACTTGTGGGTCATCAAGACTATTTCCTGGCGCCGTTGTCGGGGAGCATAGCTTTATTTATGAAGTTCACTTGGATTCTCTATTATTCGCTGCTATCCATCCATCATGGGTAAGTCTCGTGATGGCAAGGTTCCTATTTTACCATCCACTACAAGAAGAGGTACGGTTCTGAACACCTCTACCGCTCTTGATTCACCGTCTGTTTTGAGTAAGTTCCTTACACCACCACATACACATGCTACACACACTGCTACTACTGATGAATCTGAAACTTCTGATACTTATGATGCTGCTTCTACTGTGCTTGATAAGAGTGGTTCATTAGGTCCTTTCCTAGATGCTACGATTGCTAGAACTATAGCTAGAAATACTGAAACTCCTAATGAAGACACTACCACACCTATTAGCTCACCTGAGTCTAGTGAGAATTATGATACTGAAGAAGATTATGTTGAGATGACCGATGAGTTTATTGAAGAATGTAAGAACACCCATGATAGGAGCGCTCCTAAGAGTCTCCTTGAGAGGCGTACTATTAGACCCAAATTATCTCTTGATGCTAAGTTTGCTTCTTCTCCCATAAACATTATAGATGAAGATTATGATTTCTCTCTCGATCTAGCTTACATAGCTATTGTAGAGAAAGAACCTTTTTGTGGGACTAAGAATGAAAGTGCGGTAGCACATATGAATGAACTTTCTACTATGAGTGGCTTGTTTTATAATGATATTAAGATGTGTACTTATTTTGTTGCTAAGATTTTCCTTTTTCACTCAAAGGAGAAACTAAAACATGGTTTAGTAATTTACCTCCTGGATCTATTGATAGCCCTGAGTGCTTGATTAGTACTTTCCTGCAGAAATATTTTCCTCCCCGTGCTAGACATGCTATTTTGCAGGAACTTTTTGATTTTAAACAGGGAGAAAAAGAGGTATTGCCCGAATCTTGGGCAAGGTTTTGTGCTTTGATTCATGCACAGGCTGGAGTCCTTTACCTTAGAATGAACTTCTTGATATATTTTATAATGGACTAACCGAGGAATCTAGGACATACCTAGATAGCTGTGCTGATTGTGTTTTCAGGAATAGGACTCCTAAGGAAGCTGAGGAATTAATGGCTAAAATAAGCAAGAATTATGAAGATTGGACTCCTCCTAAACAAGCTATACCTAAAGTAATTGTACCTAAACCATCTATTCCTTTGCCTATTCCAACATCAAAGAAGAGGGGAGTTATTGAATTAAATGATGAAGTGATAAAGGAAGCTCAGAAATGTCTTAAGGAGAAGGGAATTAAAGCTACAGATGTCAAGAATTTACCTCCTATAGAAGAATTATGTAAGCCTATTCCCTACTCACCCACTATTGAGGTACACTCTCTCCAACACTTTGATGAAGGTGATATCCCTTACTTGAAACCTCCTGATCAGTGCTTAGAAGAATTTGATATTTTTATTGTTAAGAAAGATAACTTTAATAAAGGGTGCAAAATCATCTAATGGAAAACACTAGAGCTATTGTTGAGTTGAAAGATATTGTGGAAATAACCTCTAATGATGTTAAAATGATTGTTAAACACTTTCAAATTGTTCAAACTCAAATAGATCAACTCATTAAAGTGCAAAACGACTTGCTAGTTAATGCTGCTAAAGAAAAACATGCTTATGAAATTAGAACTAGAAGTGGAGCTGCTACCCAGGATCCTCTATATCTTGAGGGGCATCCCAAAAGAATTGAGCAGGATTCTCAACAAGCTGAAAATAGTGGATCCACTCGTAAGAAAAGGAAAAAGAAACATAAAACTGTCGTAGAACCCTCTTAACCTACTATAGATCCTAATAGTATATCTATCTCTGATGCTGAAACTGAAAGTGGTAATGAAGAAAATGAAGTTCCTAGTGAATAGAAAGTTGAAGAAGAACCTAAAAACCACACTAAGAATACTAAATACACTAAAGAAGATTTTATTGCTAAGAAACATGGTAGTGAAAGAGAACCTTGGGTCCAAAAACCTATGCCTTTCCCTGATAAGAAACATAAGTCAATGGAAGATGAACACTACAATAAGTTTTGCGAGTGGATGAAGCCTTTATTCTTGCAAATTCCTTTGACTGATGCTATTAAATTGCCTCCTTACTCAAAGTATATGAAGGACATTGTCTCGAATAAAAGGAAGATCCCTAATGAAGAAATTTCTACTTTGCTTGCTAATTATTCCTTCAATGGTAAGGTTCCTAAGAAACTTGGAGACCCAAGGATTCCAACTATCCCTTGCTCTATTAATAACAGTTATGTTAGAACTGCTTTGTGTGATTTGGGAGCTGGAGTTAGTGTTATGCCTTTCTCTCTCTATAAGAGGCTTCAACTAGAAAAATGATACCAACTGATATATCGTTGCAAATGGCTGATAAATCTACCACTATTCCTGTGGGTATATGTGAGGATGTACCTATTCAGGTGGCTCACAATTGCTTGATATTAACTGATTTTGTTGTGCTTGAAATGCTTGAAGATGATAATATGTCTATTATTCTTGGGAGACCTTTTCTTAATACTGCAGGAGTTGTTATTAATTGTAATCAAGGAAAGGTGACCTTCAATATTAATGACAAGGAACATACTGTCTATTTCCCCAAGAAGATTGAAAGGACTTATGGCTTGAATTCAGTTGAACATGTTGAAGGCATTCTAGTGGGAGAAATATATTGTCCCATACCAAGAGAAAAATTTGAAACTATTATGATTGGGACAATTGCTATCAAGGTTGAGGTAACATAATCATTAGTGGAGTACAAATTTTTGTCTCATATGCAATTGTTTTGGTAGCAAGACTTGATCAACCTTGCTAACAAAAGGATTTCATTGAACAAAACAATGTTTTCACTATGATTATCTCCGTTTATTTCTATCCTTTGCATTTTAGTTTTTTTTTGTTTAGTTTTCTTTGTGTTGTTAGTTGCTTGCATGTTAGAACTTCTGTAGTTCTAGCCTTGTTTTTTCCTTGCATCATGTTTCAAAAAGAAAAAAAATCTTTGTGTCAATAAAATCATTCTTCTATTTCTGAAAATTGCCCAAAAATAAAGTATCTCGAAAAATTCCAGAAAATTCATATTAAATTTATACGTGAAAAAGAGGGGGGCCCACCAGGCAGGCACACCATGTGGTGGCGCAGCCAGCCCTGGGTGCCGCCATGCCTTGGTGTGGGCCACCCCTGGCCCCCCACTACTTCTCTCCCCTGCCACTTTCTTCTCTCTCCCGAGTAAGGTCCAGTTCATAGCTCAAAATCGCGTTCTTTCTGTGCTTGCTCTCGATTTCTTCGATCTCCTTGCTCAGCCCATCTTTCTTGATGAAATTTGGAGCAATTGTTCCTTGGTATGTGACTCCTCCCCTTGTCCAAGTAGATTTGTGTTTAGTGGATTATATGTCGTGTATTTTGCTGCTGTAGGTGACTGGTTATGAGGGCTTATAAGCTTGTTTGATGCTTAGAGATATAGTTTTGATGCATTTTAGGCCTCTTGCAAGTCCCTATGAGTAGAATCCTTCATTATATTTACTTTGCAATCACTTGTTTAATAGGTGTTTAAATTTCAGATAACCAAGCATGAACAACCGTACTTTTGGAGAGATATTTGAGAGTGATGCACCCAGGAGGTCGAGGCCCTCAAGAACAGCCTCTCAAGCTAGGCCATCATACAATGAAGACCTCATTGAAACAAGCATTGGCAGTGAAAGGGATGATGGAGACGCTCACCCATCTTCTTTTCCTTGTTTTACTTTCTTGCAAGCTGTAGGTATTTTTGAAGATTTCTTGCTACTGATTGAGAGGGTTGGTTTGACCTCTTATATGCAAGATGAGAGTGCACAATACGCTATGGTCACCAAAATTTTTGTTGAGAGCTTCTCATTTACTAACACACCCTATCAATCTACTGTCTCTTTTAAAATCTATGATATGCCCTTCACCATGCCATTGGAGAGATTTTGCAGTATTGTAGGTGTGCGTATGACAGGGACCGTGAAGAAAATTCAAGGGCGAACCACTGATTTGTTGGAGCTATACCGAGGGGTGACCAATGATGATGACCATGTGGCGCAGCGCGGAAAGATAAGAAATATCCAACTCCCTGCTCTTAGATACTTTGCGTATTATCTTGCTACTAGTGTGTTGGGTAGGGAGAACAATAGTAATATCTCCAACTATCATTTAGCATTCCTTGTTGCTGCGCTTAACAATGATACCCGGTACAATCTTGGCTCTCTTATTGCTCGCCGCCTAGCTGCTAGGGGGCCTATCTATGGGGGCATCATTGCCTCGCGTGTAGTCAATGCATTAGGTCTTTCAGTGGATCCTGATGATGCTATGCTAGCACCACAGAGGCTCAACCTTGTTGCCATGAAAACTCATCACTTTGTCACTGCTACCCCTGATTTGAACAATCTAGTATATAGGATGCTTTTCACTGACGGGGATGAAAGGGAGATCCTTTTGCCACAGCCTACTTTGTTTAGTGTTGACAGGAGACCGTTGTCGCGCTCCAAGGAGGAGGTGGATGAGCAGCTTCGCTTGCTGGGGTTCCATGAGCAGCACCAGGAGGATGTGCCCTCCTATGATTACTCTGTGCACTACGGAGGGATGTACTCGAGCTCGCACCAGGACGAGGGTACCTCCTCGTCATGGCCACGGTGACACTTCATCCTGGCCGGCTTGGGATTGATTCCCACTTAGGCCAAAAGCCTAAGCTTGGGAGGAGGTACGCCGACACCGCACTCATCTCCATATCATGTTGTGTCGGTACTTTGTATATTCATGTTTTTGTTCTCTTTTGAGTTTTCGTTCTTCTTTGCTTTTGCTTTCTAAAAACACAAAAAGACCAAAAATATTTCTGTTGTTTCTCTTTGGTTTCCTTCTTCTTTTTGCCTTGGTTTGCTTTTCCCTTTTTGCTTTGTTTGAACTTTTCGAAAAACCCAAAAATATTTTGCGTTGCTTGTTTTTCTCTTTTGGTTCTTGTTCAAAAATCGAAAACACCAAAAATATTTGTCGTTCCTCTTTGGTTTTTGTGAGTTTGCTTCAGGGTTCGGCAGTCCTCAGTGGATATTGGTTTCATATTATTATTCAAGCCACACAAGTGAAGAGCAATAATGAGGATGAATGGCAACTTGAGGCGTGGTAAGAGGCTGGTAACGAACTCTATTTGTTTTCATTTTTGTACATATACTCATCACTATGGGCATGCTTAGTCCGTTCATGTAGAGTGTATGTTTTCTTTGGATGCTTAGTAGTTCTTGCTCTCTTATGATTAGCTCCAACTTGCTAATAGTTTGTAGCATTCCTCATGAATGTGTGCTTGCATTGCTCTATTCATAAATTGGTATGACACCGTGGTATCCTCCTCTGAATGTTTCATTTGATTGACTTGGCACATGCTCACGCATGCACATGACTGTAATAATCAGTCAAGCCTCGATGAATTATTTTTCCTTGAGGATCTTGAATCACTTTCATGCCATGAGTAGTCCTGTTTTGTTGGAAGCATGATAATGACAGCTATTGCTCTCTCGTTTGTCGCTCCCTTACTATTGCTAGCGTTCACTTTTTCTGAGTATGTTTTACTCAACTATTCCAACTCCCTAAACCAAATATTTCCAAAGTGTCCACCATACCTACCCATTAGCATCATTTGCTACTTCCGTGC
This sequence comes from Avena eriantha, assembly GCA_910589775.1. NCBI lineage: Eukaryota > Viridiplantae > Streptophyta > Magnoliopsida > Poales > Poaceae > Avena > Avena eriantha. The sequence goes on from OU342743.1 coordinate 464,492,087, forward strand.
ATATTCAATATGCCTTGTTTTCTTCCGAATAAAATGATTGCTTGTTATGAGAAAGTTAGTTAGTAAAGCTCTCACGAACTTTATGGCACACTTTATTTTCTTGGACTTAATAAACCTGAACCAATGTGTCCTTCTTTGTTGCGCATATGCTTGCGCTTTATGAGTTGAAGTTAGCAGAACCATGTATCATGGGGACCGCTTTCAACACTTCATAGGTACTTTGTACCTAGTTGATATCATGTTCTTTTGCTTATGGATCCCGGCGGTGTGAAATAAAAGTGGAACTTGTAAGATCATGGAGTTTGTATGTATGTTAGAGAAACGCCTGGGCCGCTAGCCTAAGCCATGCCTAATCATAGTGGAAACTTGCAGCATAACCATAATGAGAATTCTATGAAGCATCCTCAATAAAAATGTATGCACATAGTAAATAAAAAGATCGCCGAGATGCTCATTGTCTACTTTCCTTGTATTTTGATTATGGGATAGCTCCCGTGTCATGTGCAAGGGGACCCCATTGGCGGTTCTCTATGATACGTATATACTTACAATGACAAGAGCTTGCTTGTGACTGAAGTTGAGTAGCATGGGGATCGGTCTTCGTAAGTAAGGGGCATGAGACTTCGATTTATAACTTGTCAAGCATATCCTCTTAGTTGTGTCACTTTCACCTTAACCACATTAAAGATGCTTATGATAGGGGCAATGAGAGCTCAAAGCTAACGAGTACCGTACTTTCAGCATTTGGAAGCCTTTCAAATTATTCAAAACCTTTTTCTTCTACTTATTGAGTCTCCACATATTCTTCGAGAACCTTCTTGAGAGCATAGTTGTCATTCTTTGTGTTTGTCCCATTACTTGATTATTTGTGTTATGACTTTGATGCTTGTATTCTTGATATCTTTACTTCTAGTCACCACTTGAACTTCAGAGGTGCCTTGGCATTCATAATCAAAGGCAAGCGAGATACCACTCTATCATATCTTTCTATGAGCATTGTAATGTTGCTTATGTTTGTGCCTCATGCTACTTATTATTCTTGAGTTGGAATCTCCTCATAGCTTGCCAAGACTATTAAGTAGACTCAGTTGCATACTCTTTATTATGAATTGCCTAGGTAGTTGATCACATTGCTGAGAATATTTACATCATATGAAGCAAATGTGTTCGTGAAAGTTCTTTTATCGCACTCAGTTTTCAACTAAATTGCTTGAGGACAAGCAATAAGCTAAGCTTGGGGGGAGTTGATACGTCTAAAACGTATCTACTTTCCCGAACACTTTTGCTATTGTTTCTCCTCTAAACTTGTGTGATTTGGATGCAACTAATGCGGACTGACGCTGTTTTCAGCAGAATTGCCTTGGTGTCTAGTTTTTGTGCAGAAAACCAACTATCAGGAAAAATCCCGGAAAATATGCCAAAAATCCTATTTCACCTGAAGACTCCAGGAGCCAGAATACGAGACGGAGAAGAGCCCTGGGGTGGCCACACCACCTGGTGGCGTGGGCCAGGCCAGGCCATGCCAGGGGGTGGTGTGGGCCCCCAGGCACCCCCTCGACCTCTCTCATCGCCTATAAGGAGCCTTCTGACCTAAAAACTTCGGGGGGTTCGACGTTTTTCTAGAAGGAGTTCCGCTCCGCCGCCACCACCAGATTGCACGAAATAGTACCAGAAACTCCGTTCTGGCACCCTACCGGGACGGGGAATTCGGGGAGATCATCGCCATCATCATCACCATCGCTTCTCCATCGACCATCCATGTTTCCCCCATCTATGAGTGATTAATCCCCCGTTGTAGGCTATGGGGATGGTAGGGATTGGATGAGATCGTTCATGTAATGGCATCAGATTGTTAAGGCATGGTGCCTAGTATCTTTTATTAGTGCTTTATGACTTTGTTGCGACTTGTTGTGCTTAATGCTTGTCACTAGGGCCCGAGTGCCATGATTTCAGATCTGAAGATGTTATTGATTCATTATGATAGTATTGTTCTTGGTCTTATCTACAAGTTGTATACACACGTTGTTGTCCGGAACCTATGGCCCCGAAGTGACAGAAATCGGGATAACCAGAAGGGAAAGGCTTTGATGTGACGATCACATGTGTTCACGGAGAGTTAATGCTTTGCTTCGGTGCTCTATTAAAAGGAGCACCTTAATTGCCAGTAGTTCCCTAGAGGCCCCGCTACAAACGGGCTGGCGGGACAAAAGATGTTGTGCAAGTTCTCATTGCGAGCACGTATGACTATATATGGAACACATGCCTAGGATTGTCTAGTACTTCGGTGCTTTATCTTATTTATCTGCAATTGCCCTATGTTCTGATTGCTATGTGAATTGTCTTATCCATGCAACGCCCGTCCATCCATCGCTATGCCTATCGCACTCAAATCCCACTGTTTACTGCATTTGTTACTACTGTCTTTGTTTTTCTACTGTTGTTACTTTACTATTCCTACAACAAAATTGTTGCTACTGATAAACTGTTGTGAGCAAGATTGTTTCCAGGTGCAGCTGAATTGACAACTCAGTTGTTAAGGCTTATAAATATTCTTTGGCTTCCCTTGTGTCGAATCAATAAATTGGGTTTCACTTCCCTCGAAAATACTGCGATACACCCCCTATACTTGTGGGTCATCATGCGGCAGACGTTGTATCACAGAATACATTGGAGATTGTGTGGTCTAGTGGATCAATATGGTTTATGAAAAGAACACATGCAATGACACTAGTGGATCAATGTGGTCTAGGAAAAGAACACATGTAATGACTCTAGTGGATCGATGTGTCACACCATGGTCACAGAGACCAAAATCACATAGGAAAGCAGCTTCTACATTGCATGTTGCACTGGTGTGGTAGAAGTTGCATCATAGAATCCACTAGAGTTTGTGTGGTCATGTGGATCAATGTGGTTTACGAAAAGAACACATGCAATGACACTAGTGGATCAACGTGGTTTAGAGAAAAACACATGCAATGACTCTAGGGGATCCATGTGTCAAACCATGGTCACAAAGACCAAAAACACATAGGAAAGCAGCTTCCACATTGGATGTTGCACCAGTGTGGCAAAATTTGCATCATAGAATCCACTGGAGTTTGTGTGGATCAATGTGGTTTAGGAAAAGAACACATGCAATGACACTAGTGGATCAATGTAGTTTAGAAAAAGAACGCATGCAATGACTCTAGGGTATACATGTGTCAAACCATCTTCACAAAGACCAAAAACACATATGAAAGAATCTTCCACATTGCATGTTACACCAGTGTGGCAGAAGTTGGATCATCGAATCCACTTGAGAGAGTGTGGTCATGTGGATCAATGTGGTTTAGGAAAATTACACAAGAAATGACACAAGTGAATCAATGTGGTTTAGTAAAAGAACACATGCAATGACTAGTGGATCCATGTGTGAAACAATGGTCACAGAGACCAAACACACATAGGAAAGCATTATCCACATTGCATGGGGTACTAGTGTTGTAGATGTTGCATCACTAATCTAGTGGAATGAGGTTGGTCATGTCGATCAATGTGGTTTAGGAAAATAACACATGCAATGACACTAGTGGATCAATGTGGTTTAGGAAAACAACACATGCAATGACTCTAGTGGATCCATGTGTCAAACCATGGTTAGAGAGACTAAAAACACATAGGAAAGCAGCTTCCACATTGCATGTTGCACCAGTGTGGCAGAAGTGGCATCACAGAATCCGCTGGAATATGTGTGGTCATGTGGATCAATCTGGTTTAGGAAAAGAACACATGTAATGACACTATTGGATCATTGTGGTTCAGGAAAAGAACACATGCAATATGGCCTTATGGATCAACGACATATGGTCTAGGAAAAGAACACTTGTAATGACACTAGTGGATCAATGTGGTTTAGGAAAAGAACACATGAAATGACACTAGTGGATCAGTATGGTCTAGGAAAAGAACACCTGCAATTACTCTAGTGGAGCCATGTGTCGAACCATGGAGACCAAAAACACATAGGAAAGCAGTTTCCACATTGCATGTTGCACCAATGTGGCAGAAGTTGCATCATAGAGTCCACTAGAGTGTGTGTGGTCATGTGGATCAATGTGGTTTAGGAAAAGAACACCTGTAATGTGGTCATGTGGATCAATGACACTAGTGGATCAATGTGGTTTGGGAAAAGAATACATTCAGTGACACTACTAGATCAATGAGGTTTAGGAAAAGAACACATGCAATGACTCTAGTGGATCCATGTGTCAAACCATGGACAGAGAGACAAAAATCACATAGGAAAGCAGCTTCCACATTGCATGTTGCACCAGTATGGAAGAAGTTGCATCACATAAAACACTGGAGAGTGTGTGGTCATGTGGATCAATGTGGTTTAGGAAAATAACACATACAATGATACTAGTGGATCAATCTGGTTTAGCAAAAGAACACATGAAATGACTCTAACTATGGTCATAGATACCAAAAACACATAGGAAAGCAGAATGTTGCACTAGTGCGGCAGACGTTGTATCATAGAATACATTGGAGATTGTGTGGTCTAGTGGATCAATGTGGTTTATGTAAAGAACACATGCAATGACACTAGTGGATCAATGTGGTCTAGGAAAAGAACACATGCAATGACTCTAGTGGATCGATTTGTCAAACCATGGTCATAGAGACCAAAAACACGTAGGAAGGAGCTTCTACATTGCATGTTGCACTAGTGTGGTAGAAGTTGCATCATAGAATACACTGGAGTTTGTGTGGTCATGTGGATCAATGTGGTTTACAAAAAGAACACATGCAATGACACTAGTGGATCAACGTGGTTTAGGGAAAAACACATGCAATGACTCTAGGGGATCCATGTGTCAAACCATCGTCACAAAGACCAAAAACACATAGGAAAGCATCTTCCACATTGGATGTTGCACCAGTGTGGCAAAAGTTGCATCACAGAATCCACTAGAGTTTGTGTGGTCATGTGGATCAATGTTGTTTAGGAAAAGAACACATGCAATGACACTAGTGGATCAATGTGGTTTAGGAAAAGAACGCATGCAATGACTCTAGGGTATCCATGTGTCAAACCATCTTCACAGAGACCAAAACACATAGGAAAGAATCTTCCACATTACATGTTACAGTAGTGTGGCAGAAGTTGCCTCACCGAATCCACTGGAGAGAGTGTAGTCATGTGGATCAACGTGGTTTAGGAAAGTAACACATGAAATGAGACAAGTGAATCAATGTGGTTTAGTAAAAGAACACATGCAATGACTCTAGTAGATCCATGTGTGAAACCATGGTCATAGAGACCAAAAACACATAGGAAAGCAGCATCCACATTGCATGGGGTACCAATGTTGTAGATCTTGCATCACATAATCCACTGGAATGAGTTTGGTCATGTGGATCAATGTGGTTTAGGAAAATAACACATGCAATGACACTAGTGGATCAATGTGGTTTAGGAAAACAACACATGCAATGACTCTAGTGGATCCATGTGTCAAACCATGGTTAGAGAGACTAAAAACACATAGGAAAGCAGCTTCCACATTGCATGTTGCACCAGTGTGGCAGAAGTGGCATCACAGAATCCGCTGGAGTATGTGTGGTCATGTGGATCCATGTGGTTTAGGAAAAGAACACAGGTAATGAGACTATTGGATTATTGTGGTTTACGAAAAGAACACATGCAATGTGGTCATATGGATCAACGAAATATGGTTTAGGAAAAGAACACATGTAATGACACTACTGGATCAATGTGGTTTAGGAAAAGAACACATGCAATGACACTAGTGGATCAGTGTGGTTTAGGAAAAGAACACCTGCAATTACTCTAGTGGAGCCATGTCTCAAACCATGGTTAGAGAGACCAAAAACACATAGGAAAGCAGTTTCCACATTGCATGTTGCACCAATGTGGCAGAAGTTGCATCATAGAGTCCACTAGAGTGTGTGTGGTCATGTGGATCAATGTGGTTTAGGAAAAGAACACCTGTAATGTGGTCATGTGGATCAATGACACTAGTGGATCAATGTGGTTTGGGAAAAGAATACATTCAATGACACTACTAGATCAATGAGGTTTAGGAAAAGAACACATGCAATGACTCTAGTGGATCCATGTGTCAAACCATGGACAGAGAGACAAAAATCACATAGGAAAGCAGCTTCCACATTGCATGTTGCACCAGTATGGAAGAAGTTGCATCACATAAAACACTGGAGAGTGTGTGGTCATGTGGATCAATGTGGTTTAGGAAAATAACACATACAATGATACTAGTGGATCAATCTGGTTTAGCAAAAGAACACATGAAATGACTCTAACTATGGTCATAGATACCAAAAACACATAGGAAAGCAGAATGTTGCACTAGTGCGGCAGACGTTGTATCATAGAATACATTGGAGATTGTGTGGTCTAGTGGATCAATGTGGTTTATGTAAAGAACACATGCAATGACACTAGTGGATCAATGTGGTCTAGGAAAAGAACACATGCAATGACTCTAGTGGATCGATTTGTCAAACCATGGTCATAGAGACCAAAAACACGTAGGAAGGAGCTTCTACATTGCATGTTGCACTAGTGTGGTAGAAGTTGCATCATAGAATACACTGGAGTTTGTGTGGTCATGTGGATCAATGTGGTTTACAAAAAGAACACATGCAATGACACTAGTGGATCAACGTGGTTTAGGGAAAAACACATGCAATGACTCTAGGGGATCCATGTGTCAAACCATCGTCACAAAGACCAAAAACACATAGGAAAGCATCTTCCACATTGGATGTTGCACCAGTGTGGCAAAAGTTGCATCACAGAATCCACTAGAGTTTGTGTGGTCATGTGGATCAATGTTGTTTAGGAAAAGAACACATGCAATGACACTAGTGGATCAATGTGGTTTAGGAAAAGAACGCATGCAATGACTCTAGGGTATCCATGTGTCAAACCATATTCACAGAGACCAAAACACATAGGAAAGAATCTTCCACATTACATGTTACAGTAGTGTGGCAGAAGTTGCCTCACCGAATCCACTGGAGAGAGTGTAGTCATGTGGATCAACGTGGTTTAGGAAAGTAACACATGAAATGAGACAAGTGAATCAATGTGGTTTAGTAAAAGAACACATGCAATGACTCTAGTAGATCCATGTGTGAAACCATGGTCATAGAGACCAAAAACACATAGGAAAGCAGCATCCACATTGCATGGGGTACCAATGTTGTAGATCTTGCATCACATAATCCACTGGAATGAGTTTGGTCATGTGGATCAATGTGGTTTAGGAAAATAACACATGCAATGACACTAGTGGATCAATGTGGTTTAGGAAAACAACACATGCAATGACTCTAGTGGATCCATGTGTCAAACCATGGTTAGAGAGACTAAAAACACATAGGAAAGCAGCTTCCACATTGCATGTTGCACCAGTGTGGCAGAAGTGGCATCACAGAATCCGCTGGAGTATGTGTGGTCATGTGGATCCATGTGGTTTAGGAAAAGAACACAGGTAATGAGACTATTGGATTATTGTGGTTTACGAAAAGAACACATGCAATGTGGTCATATGGATCAACGAAATATGGTTTAGGAAAAGAACACATGTAATGACACTACTGGATCAATGTGGTTTAGGAAAAGAACACATGCAATGACACTAGTGGATCAGTGTGGTTTAGGAAAAGAACACCTGCAATTACTCTAGTGGAGCCATGTCTCAAACCATGGTTAGAGAGACCAAAAACACATAGGAAAGCAGTTTCCACATTGCATGTTGCACCAATGTGGCAGAAGTTGCATCACAGAATCCACTAGAGTGTGTGTGGTCATGTGGATCAATGTGGTTTAGGAAAAGAACACCTGTAAGGTGGTCATGTGGATCAATGACACTTGTGGATCAATGTGGTTTGGAAAACAATACATTCAATGACACTAGTGGATCAATGAGGTTTAGGAAAAGAACACATGCAATAACATGGTTAGAGAGACAAAAAAAACATAGGAAAGCAGCTTCCACATTACACGTTGCACCATTATGGCAAAAGCTGCATCACAAAAAAAATGGAGAGTGTGTGGTCATGTGGATCAATGTGGTTTAGGAAAAGAACACATGCAATGACACGAGTAGATCAATGTGATTTAGTAAAATAACACATGCAATGACTCCAGGGTATCCATGTGTCAAACCATGGTCACGGAGACCCAAAACACATAGGAAATCAAACCATGGTCACGGAGACCCAAAACTCCTACTATGAGCTCCCTGGCCACGAGCACGTGTGCCCGCATGTTCGTGCGCTTGCATGGAGCCCGATTGCAACTACAACAGCCCGCTGACGGATCTCGTGGTCCACCTTGCAGAGGAACACTTGGTCGAAGTGATTAGGATCTCATACGGCCACGCCCAACTTCTCCAAGAGAAGGTGTCATTTCTTGACTCGGCACGCCACCGGCTCATTTGTGAGGGGGAGGACGGATATGTTTTCATCTTAACCATCACTGCCGGTGTTCCGGGAACCAAAGTTTAACGCACCATCGTGTGTGCAGTATGCGTCAGGTCGGTCTCGAGTGCCTAGCCCCTACACATGGTGCTAACATGGGTATACATTACAGGTCCTCAAAATTAGCCCATACAGTCTAGCCCAAGAAGGAGTACATAGTGGGAACGCAACCCATTAAAGATTCAGGTGGCCCACAGGAGTTCGACTTCTTGCAGGACACGACAAAGTGTAGATAGAAATTTAATGGGAAAACCCTAATCTGTAACTGACTCGACCGGCTACCCAAAGACCTAGCCTCTCTATATAAGGGTTAGGAGGGGGCAGCAAGGAGGACAATACACAACCCCCGCATACTCCTCATTATATTACATCCGCATACCCTTGTAACTTTTGACTCCCTCATAATCAAGAGAAGACAAGTAGGGTCCTCTTCGAGGCCTGAACCTGGGTAAAACCTCGTGCCACCTATGTGCTTGTTCGCTAGCCGATCGATGCCTCCAGCACTCCCCACTTCCTCGAACTTAAGTCAATCAACGATGGACATTGATGAGTTAACCCCTCATCAATTGGCGTCGTCTGTGGGAACAGGGAGTGCTGATGTTGTGGCTTCCTTGGCCCCATCAACTACAATCTATGACTCTACTACAACGGAGACTCGCGTCCTGTTCAGCGCCATCAACTTCACCGTCCATGCACCGGCGACTCGCCCAAATTCCAAGTATGTGGGCGACGGGATTGTCTTGGCGATCGGCAGCCTACGCTTCCCGGTCGGCTAGATCGGCACGCTCCGCCTCCCTGATAAGCCACAGGATCCCTCGATTTCCCCTGCATCATGGTTCCCACCTCCGATCGGTACTCTGACCGAACTTAATTCCTCGGCATCAGCTGAGGACACGGATGGCAACAATAGTTACTAGTCCGATCTGGTCAATCTGGCGTCCGAAGATGGAGCCTACTGTTCCGGATCTGAGAGTTGCGGGAGCAACAACTTCCCCAGCCACTACATGTGTGTTGTCATCAACACGGGTGGTAGTGGCACCTAGGGGAACACCAGCACCAACGGTGGCATACCAATCGCAAACAGTGCCCCTAGCAACGGCGCCCCTACCAATGGCGCACCCATCCCTCCCAACAATGGCGAAAACATGAACAATGGGATGAAACGCCAGTAAATCCCCCTCAACAACACAGAATGGGCAAGGTGCAAGGATGCCCTGCACGGCAACCCCCTACCACCAAACACGTCACAGTAGATGCTAATAGGGTATACTAGCTACTTATTCAGGAGTGCAACCGCCAGCAGGCGGTAAACGCACAACTGGAGGCCTATAGAAAATCCGCAGATGATTCAAGTGCCCGACGGGCATCGCTCTCCTCAATCGACGGATCCTCCTCTAAGGGTAACGAGCCTACTACCACCAGAAGGCACTCTCTCCTAGAGAACCTCACCAACAAGGAGCGAGAAGAGGCCACTCGAGCCCTTGACTTCTCTTTCATGATGGTGGACTCACGGGGCAACATGCTCTCGAAAACACCACAAGCAGTGCTGACAGCAGCCACCATGTACCTGCTCAACAATCAACCACCAGCTGGGGATCCACAATCCGCCATGCATTGATCTATGATCACAGGCCTTGTACCGGTCAAAGTTGCACTCACGAAAGATCCAACGCCGAAGACTAGAAAAATTAGGCTCCAGTGTTGTGACCTCGGATCGTTGACGAATATCCTGCAAGGCCCAGGAAACTCCTGATATCACCCACATTCTTAGGGGACTCCCATTCTGTCACGGAATCTACCTTACTTTGGTCCACGGCAACTCCTTTAGCTGACACAATATGACTAAGGATTCCCACTTCTTTCAACCAGAACTCACATTTGCTAAACTTGGCATACAACTTGTGTTCCCTTAACTTTTCCATAATTAGGTGCAGATGCCTCTCATGTTCCTTCTCGTCCTTGGAGTATATGAGTATGTCATCAATGAATACCACAATAAACTTATCCAAGTACTCCATGAACACCTTGTTCATCATAGTCATGAAGTATGTTGGGGCATTGGTTAAGCCAAAAGACATCACGGTATACTCATACAATCTGTATCTTGTGATTAAGGCTGTCTTGGGTACATCCTGTTCCCAGATCTTCAACTAGAAATAACCTAATAATAGATCAATCTTAGAGAACACACTAGCTCCCTTTAATTGATCGAACAGGTCGTTGATATTGGGTAGAGGGTACTTATTCTTGATTGTCACTTCATTCAACGACCGGTAGTCCACGACTAGTCTCTTGGTTTTATCCTTCTTCTCCATGAATAAGACAGACGCTCCCCAAGATGACGCACTTGGTTGAATGAAGCCTTTGTCCAATTGCTCTCTAAGTTGTTTCTTAAGTTCCTTCAACTCATCAACATCCATCTTGTACGGTCTTTTTGCTATCGGTCCAGTACCAGGCATCAAGTCAATGAGAAACTCGATGTCTCGGTCAGGAGGCATCCCTGGCAATTCTTCCGGAAACACATCTGGATACTCCTTCACAATTGGCACATCCTCCAAGCTAACCCCCTTAAGAGAGTTCACCATACTTCCTTTGAGTGCGAAAACTGACTTAAAGCGGATCCTTTTCTTGTCTAGAGTCGTTAGTGCGATAGTCCTTTTGGCACAATCTATGACTCCCTCATATTCAGTCATCCAATTCATGCCTAGAATTATGTCTAAGCCTTGTGACTCCAGAACGACTAGGCTAGTGGCAAACATGTGTAGCCCAATCCTTAGTTCTAACCCACGGCATCCAGAGTTTGCCACTATTTCTCCTCCAGGAGAACTTACCCTTAGGGGAGTGCCAATAGCCTCCGTAGGTATCTTTCCTCTATCCACAAATACCCTTGATATGAATGAATGCGATGCACCAGTGTCAAAAAGTACAACTGCGGGAGTGGAGTTAAGCTTGAACTTACCAATCACGGAGTCAGGTGCCTCACGAGCATCCTCGACGGAGACATGATTCACCGTGGCTTTAACGAATGGATTCGGCTTCTTCCCATTTCCATTACCATTGCCATGGTTGTGTCCATTGCCGTTCCCATTACCGTTCCCATTCTTCATCTTTTCGGGGCAAGTAGTTGCATAATGCCCTGTCTTGTTACACTTGAAGCATGTCACTTCACTCAGATTCTTCCCATTGCCATTTCCATTGCGGTGTTTATGGCCATTGTGGTTATGTCCTCCATGACGATGACCATTGTGGTTGTGGGGTGGTGGTGACGAAGTGCGTTGTTTCTGATATGAGGCCGAGTTGTGCTTGTGTGAGGTGGACTTTCTCTTTCGGTTCTCGATACTCCTTTGCTTTGCTTCCACCACAACTGCCATGTCCAGAAGTTCCTGATAGTTATCAAACTTCAGAGGCACAAGCTGAATGGATATTTCATCATTAAGTCCCCTTAAGAACTCCTCCCGTCTCTTAGCATCAGTGGATACATCAGCAGGTGCATAACATGCCAGCTTGTTGAAAAGGTCCCCATACTCAGAGACAGAGCGGTGCAGTTGTTTCAAGTCCCGAAACTCATGTCTCTTTAGTGACATGACTCCCGCGGCTACGTGATGAGTACGAAAGGCCGCCTCAAATTGGTTCCAGGTGATAGCTTCAATATCAGGGTGGGTGACCTGGTAGTTATCCCACCATTCAGCAGCTGGTCCCTCAAGTTGGTGCGTAGCAAAGCACACCCTGTCAGCTCCAACAACTTGGACGGTGTCTAATTTCTTGTTGGTGGTGCGGAGCCAGTCATCTGCCACAATTGGCTCAGAACTACTTGAGAAAATTGGAGGGTTCAACCTCACAAACCGAGTCAACCGATCCTGTTGGGGCAGTGGAGGTGGTGGAGGCGGCAGGTTGTTGTTGTTGTTTTGCATGTTTTGAGTGAGGAGATGGATCAGCTGATTCTGGGAGTTCAGAAGTTGTGCTATCTCTGGGGGCATGTTGTTGTTTCCACGTCTCGCCATCTGTGGGGTTTGGGAAACAAATTAAGAAGTAGATAGAAAGCCTAAGGAATAAACTCCTAACCTTATGTAAACATGAGAAAAACACACGAGAAAAGTAAGGCACACAAAGCACATAGTTTAACACACTCAACCAAGTTTAACTAAACCAAAATAGTTTTTGGTACTCATTACAATCGCGAACAACATTTGACTATAGAACTAAAGGTGGTCCAACTACTCTACTCATCATCTGCTTCCTCATCCTCAATAATGAAGCCTTCCTTCTCCAGCAGTGACTTGTATAACTCCATGTCATTCGTCGTGGCTTTAAGCTTCTCCTGAAGTTCCTTCACCTCCTGCGGCTCCGATGTAGCAGCTTTGAGCCTCTCTTGAAGTTCCTTCACCTCTTGCAGCTCCTGGGTAGTAGCTTCAAGCTTCTCTTGAAGTTCCTTCTTTTCCTTCTATAGCTTCTTGATCAAACTTGAACCCATAGTCACGGGCGTGATCTTCTCCTCCAAGCTCCTCTTGGCTGCTCCCAGGTCGTTCAACATGGTGGCAAAGTTCTTGAACTCCATCTTATTTTTTGCGAGCACAAGACTTTGCCTAATCCTCTTGTTCTTGTCTTGCACCCTCTTCTCTTGATTAGCGAACTTCTTGTCTTGGGCGATGAGCTCCCCTCCTAGGGACTTCATCTTCTCTTCCAGCTCCTCGATCTTCTCGTCCTTCTCCTTGACTAGGGCACATAGCTCGTCATTCCTCATGATCTTAAGGCAGCTCCACTTCTGAAGGTCATTGATGTGGGACTCCAAGTCTTGATATTGGATCCTTCGATGCTTGCATGTCTTCCTTTCCTCCGGGGTTAAATCGATTGGGACTCAATTCTCATCACGTCTTCCAAGGAGTTTGATGTAGTGGCCTTCAACCTCTTCATGGTGGCGTCCACAAAGGCATCCAATGAGCTCCTACATGTTGATGCTAAGTCCTATCACCTTGGAGTCCCTGGTGACATTGAGTACAATGGCCTCTGTCTTGGGTTCAGACTTGCTGCGCCCCGGTTGGATGACTTCAATCGCCCAACATCCTTCCTTGTGCATCTTCCTCAACTCGCTCCCCTTGATTGACGGCATGGGCAACTACAACGTCTTGATGATGTCCAGAAGGCATTCCCCAAAGCGCAGGTACTTGATGTCTTCGGCGGTGTCGAAGTAGAAGGCCGTCATCTTTGGGTTAGGAGAAAGAAAATTAGGCACAAAGTAATAAGGAAGAGAATTAATAGAAGAGCATAAATAACTTAGAAGAGTATGGAAGGGAAAAACACACAATGGTAAAGGTGGTTTCCAATCCTAGGGGTCACGTCCTACAGGCAACCTGGCTCTGATACCATCTGTTGTGACCTCGGATCGTTAAGGATCCTAAGTCCCTGTGATTAACATGCTAGTCCCTGGATCAATAGCTAGCACTTCAAAGTCGATGAATATCATGTAAAAAACAAGTCATTATTACACGAATAATCTAGAGTATAATTATTACAACTTGCATAGCTTATAGCTAGCTCAAATAAAACAGCGGAAACTAAGTAAAACTTGAGTCCATCAAGGCCTCAGGCTAGTTGCGTGAAGACCCGCGATCCCTACGCACCTTTCAGTCTTCGGATTCTTCACATAAGACGTGCAGCCAACAAGTTGGGTCAATACTTTGAATGTATTGGAAAATTACACCAAGGAAGGAATAAGACTACCTCTACATGCAAGGCAAAGTGTAGGCTTTGGGGTTCATTTGCATAAAACCAATTTTTCTCTATGTAATAAGAAAAGAGGAAGAGATTTTCCTACTTTGTAAACTTTGATAAATATTATAGAGTCGAATGGAACACGTGGATATTACTCACCAAGTGCCCAATCAACCTAGCACTTGGATATTACGCACCAAGTTCCCAAAATCCCACCCAATGGCGATATTACTCACGCCTTGGGGTTTCCGTGAACACGACTGATCGATCAGATTGCAATACTCTCGAGAGGTTGTGCACTTTCCCCACAATCCACGATCAAGTCTTTTTACAAACAAGACCATGGCGAAGCCTTCCCTTAGTAGCCCCTCTACCAGCTGGATCCAACTGTGCCAAGAACCTCCAAATGTTGGTACCCCGGTGAGGTTTCCCACTAAGTACTAAGCCAAGACAGAGCCCATATGTATTATGGTTGCACTAGAAGCTTCTGAATTCTGAAACATGGCAGACTTCTTTGATTCCTAGGCAGCCATCATCCACCAAATATCCACTCGTTGACCCGACAACCATTCCGCCCAGAAGAAAACTTAGTTTTATTTTGAAGGGGTTTTGGAGAAGAAAAGTTCGCTCGAGAGAGCTCTCATACTTAGAAATTTTTTGAGTCTTTCGAATCCCCCCAATGGTACTTAGTATATAGATAGCATAGCAAGCAATACCTAGCAAAAACAGGGAAACCTAATAGGACAGAAATTCCTAAGTATAAGTCTATTCATGGCATACTACAAAACCGCTCTTGCGAAAGTAGTGATAAGAAAATATACTAAAGATCTACACATGCATACTACAAGATTTGAAGAGTAAAACATGCATAGTCAAAAACTGGGACATAATATGTACAAGTGGTGTAAGTTGCCTCGATCCGAGCAGCACTCTACACAACAATTCTCCTCAGCACACTCCGAGCAATCTAACGAAACACAAACATAGATCCAATCACAATTTGCACAAAACGATGTCACGAAGGTGAATATGCATGCATGCAACATGGTAATATGCAAGGATGGATTCAATTTTTACCAAGGGTTTTATTCGGGGGTGTTGTTGAGTTGGGGATGTCATTAGAATTGATTTCCCACAGATTTTTAAGTATTTTGGGTTAATACCTAAATAAACAAGCTCATAATTAGATGTACAACTCCAATCTACCTCGAAACAGATATGAACACTCTAAGTAAGTTATAACAATTTTCTACAGAAGGTCTCATAGATACAAAGCCAACCCAACAAGAATCAACTAAAACGGAACTACGGATAATTTTCTAGAATTAAAATACTATAATCAAAACTTTAAATCCTACTGCAAGATTGGTGTAGTAAAACAGCAATATTATGGTAGATCCGTGTTCTACTCAAATTTACGAATCCAACGGTATATTATACGCATTTTTTGGACAAAAACTCGATTTACTAAGGATTTATAAGATTAGAGTGATTTTTGCCTATTTAAAAGAAAAACAAGACAGCAGCAAGTTGTGCAGCGCCAAGTGGCGGCTTGGGATCCACGGGGGGACGCGGCGCTGACGCGTGCCCTGACGCTGCTCTGGCGCGGGCATGCCATGCGGCGGCACGCGGTTGGGCGATACCCCTTCACTGGGGCGGGCTAATCTGCACCGCCAGATCGAGATCTAATGGATGGGGCGGAGGGACTGACCGCGGCAACGGGATTTGACGACGACGAATGGCGGCGGCGCGTCGGTGGTGATGCTCGGCGGCGGGTGGCGGTTCTCCTGGCTCGACGAGGTGGATGACGACGATCGCCTCTCTGTTGCGGTTCCGTTCCCAGGGGTGACGTCGACTCCTTCCTTCCGAGGTGGCGGCGAACGACGGCTAGTGGTCGCGGATTCCGGCGAACTCCGGCGAGCGATTGCGGTCGGCTCGGCCTTCTAAACAAGGGGAAAAAACGTGAGTCGAAGCGGTACTAAAGGTGGAAGGCAGAGAGGGAGTGAGAAGGGGAAGGGGCGGCGGCCTCGAACCCGGTCCGGCGAGCTCGGTGGCGGCGGCTCCGGCGAGATTCGATCCGAGCTATATGGCGGCAGCCCGGTGGCAAATGGCGAAAGAAAACTAGGGTTTTGGGAGGCGTGCTGAGGGGGTTTAAATAGGCGGTTTGCTTGGCGTGGGGGCTGTGGAGTTTGCTCTGATACGGCCGGAGGTGGTTGTGCTGACGTGGTCGAGCTCGTGTTCGAGCTGGACTCGAACGGGGGAGAGGGATGATGGGTGGGGCCCGCCTATCGGCATCTGCGGGCGCAGGATGGTGGAGCTGGGCCGGCCCACGCGCTGTGCGCTACCCACTCTGCCAGGCGTGGCGGCGGTTAGGTCGCGGGCTAGTCTAGCCGGCCCGCTAGGCAAGATCCCCTCTTTTTTTTATTCTTTTTTTTGTTTCACCAATTGTTGCATAACTTTTGCAAACGGACTCCGAATTAAGTGAGACCGGTCTCTAAAATTTTGTAAAAAGAAGAGGATTAGAATGGGATTATAAAATAACACTTTTGCAAAGGTTTATTAGGTTAGATTTTGTTTTACCCTTTTTAGTCTTTATTTGACTATAGGGTTTAGGTAAGGTATTCGATGCGGCTTTAATGGTGTGATGCCATGATGCAAGGATATGATGCATGCTTCTAGTAACATCTGCAATTGTAAAATTTGGGATGTTACATCCATCCAGGTATCACTCGCTCGCCTCTAGCGATGATGAGCACGACATGTCACGACGATGCCGCTCATATCGACATGATCGTGATTATGACATTCGTGATGATATCACGCATCGCAAAGTCAACAAGATGCACGCCAAGCGCTCTTTCTCAACAGAGTCGGAGGATGAAGGAAGAGAACACTGTAGCGTTAGCTGCTTCAGTAGGGCTATACGACAAACACGAATGCCAAAAGGGTTCAAACTCCCGTCGAAGAACCCAAAGTTCGACAGCCTCCAGGAACCGAAAGATCTAGCTATTAGACCACATTTCCTCCATAAAGCTGCACGGCAGAAACAAGAGCAGAGCCATGTAGTGCCTCCAGCTGCAACTATAGGGCACTGCCCACGCGTGGCTCAACAACCTGCCCCGCGGGATGATCCGTAGCCCGGAAGAGTTGGTCTACAACTTCGTGCGAAACTTCAAGTGCACTTACAAGAGGCACGCGTCCATCGAAGAGCTAAAAGCCTGCTATCAGAAGCCCGGTGGATCACTACACTCCTACATTTAGAGGTGGTCCATCATTAAAAACTCAGCATAAGACATCTTCGAGGACCACGCATTCAACACACTTAATGGAGGCGTACACCGAAGAGAGCTCAAGGAAGAGCTAGGCCGCACGAAGCACAAAACAATCAACCACCTGAAGGAAATCGCAAATAGGTTGGCCGATGAAGAGGAATCGGTGAAAACTAACCATGTCCACTCAGACGACAAGGAAGGCCTCAGCCGCAGCATCGAGGAAAACGTTAGATGCGCGGATACAAAGACTGTGAAGAAGTTGACATGGTCGCGGCTGGGTATGCTAACAAACGCGACGATGGAAACCGCAGTAGCGGGTACCGTAGTGGTTGCTATCGCGACAGCGGGAAAACCATGCAAGTATGCCAACACCACACTCATGACGAAGCCCCTGGAATGTCAATCCAGGAGAAACTATCTAGACCTTGCAACATCCACTTCTACATCGACAACCACGACGACAAGAAGAAGTCTAGCCATCTCCTAAAGGACTGCCGCGAGTTCCTCAAGCTCCACGAAGGCCTCGCCCAGATGAATCGCGACACAATAAATCAGGGCTATGAAGTTGCCCCGGGCGCCATAGCTCATGGAGTACCACCACCACTGCCCAAACCACCACCACCTGCGGCTACGCCGGCCCAGAACAACAGAAGCAAGAAGTACCCACGACCACTAGGGAATATAGGCATGATCCAAAAAGGAAGCCCTTCCAATAGGGTGCAAAAGTCAATCACTTGCCAAGTCAATTTGGCGGTCTACTCTCCACCCTCAACCACTGGGTACCTCAGCAGGTGCGAGTCCTGCATCACCTTCAACAAGCGCGATCACCCACGCCAAATACCTCGCCTAGGCCACTCTCCCCTGGTGCTCGAGGCGCAAATTGTTGGCTATGAGATGAGTCACGTCTTCATGGACGATGGCAATTGCATCAACCTCATGTTCACCAACACCTTGCGCACCATGCGGATCCCCGTCTCCTGCTTAGAGGCCTCTGACACAATGTTCCATGGCATCGTCCCAGGGAAAGGCATATATCCCTTGGGCAAAATCAACTTATATGTCATCTTCGGCACGCCAACAAACTTCCGACAAGAGCGCCTCCAGTTCGAAGTGGTCGACTGGCACTCGAATATCACACAATCCACGGATGTGTCGCATTTGCAAGTTCATGGCGGTCCTGCACTACGTCTACCTACAGATGAAAATGCCAGGACCCAACAACATCATTACCGTTAGCGGAAGCTTTGCCAAGTCAGACAGCTGCAACAGGGAATTCAACAGAATCTCCCAATCCTTTGGCATGCAAGAAGAGATGGCAAGGCTCAAGGATTCGATAAACAATAATCTTCCTCCTGAGAGTAAGCCAAACACACATGACCTGTCCTTTGACTCGGAAGTAAACACCAAGGCGGTCCAAGTCCACCTGATGGACCCGACCAAGATGGCCCTCATTGCCAACAACTTGAGTTCCGCATAGGAACTTGCGCTCGTCGAATTGCTCTATGAGCACTAGGAGATCTTTGCTTGCTGTCTAGCGGACATGCCAGGAGTCCCGAGGGAATTCGCATATCATGCACTCAACATCAATCTTTTTTTCCCGATGCCAGACAAGTAAAGCAGTCGATGCGTCGATTGTCAGAACCAAGGGCAAAAGTAGTCGGTATGGAAGTCAATAGACTGCTCGATGCCAATGTTATATGAGAAATAAGGAGAGCACCTAGGTAGAAAACCCCGAGCTTGTTCCTAAATAGGAAACGGATACCATGCGGATGTGCCTAGACTTCACCTTTCTCAACAAGCACTGCCCGAAGGACCACTTCCCCTTACCGCGGGTCGACCAGATAATCAACTCCACCGCGGGATGCGCTCGCCTATGCTTCCTCGACGACTAATCAGGATACCATCAGACTCTCATGAAGGAGGAAGACTAGGAGATGGCAACCTTCATCATGCCCTTCGGCGTCTACTGCTACATGACAATGCCCTTCGGGATGAAGAACATAGGAGCCTCCTATTAACGGTGTATGCAGGCCTGCCTCAAAAACCAGCTTGGCCGTAACATCCAAGTTTATGTCAACGACATCATCATCAAAACCAAGGAGGAAGTCACATTACTCTACGATCTCCGCGATACCTTTGACAACCTTGACCACTACCGGATCAAGATGAATCTGGAGAAGTGCGTCTTTGGCGTGACATCCCGAGAATTACTCGGGTACCTCATATCTGCTAGGGGAATCGAGGCTAACGCGAAAAGGATAAGAGCCATACTAGCCATGGAGAAGCCAAAGAAGATCAAAGGTTCCCAGTAGTTGGCTGAGCGAATCGCGATGCTCAGTCGATTCATGAGTCAAATGGGCGAAAAGGTGCTACCGTTCTACCAGCTCCTCCGCAACGCTGAAAAGTTCGAATGGACAGATGAAGCACAAGAGTCATTCAAAGATCTCAAGTGCCTACTCTCCACCTCGCCCGTGCTAGTGATGCTCAGGGAGAAATAACCCATGTTGCTATACTACCTTAGTGAGGTCCTCACGCCAACAAAACAGCGGTACCCGCACTATCAGAAGCTAGCTTACGGTGTCTTCATAATAGCACGGCGACTATGCCACTACTTCCAGGAGCACCCCATTGTCGTGGTGAATGATGCTCCACTGGGGTATATCCTCAACAGCCCAGAAACCACGGGATGAGTCGCCCTTTGGGGAATCGAGCTATCTCCACGGGATATTACATACGAGCGGCGAGTGGCAATCAAGTCACAAGTTCTCCTAGACTTGCTCGTTCAATGGATGGAGAACCAACTCCCAGACACACCGGACATGTCCTGCGTGTGGATAATGCACTTTGACGAATCCAAACATCAGGAAGGAGCTGGCATCGGCGTCATCTTGATGTCACCATAGGGTGACTAGATGAGATATGTTCTGCGAATGCAGTTCCGCGCCTCCAACAACGAGGCATAATATGAGGCCCTGATCCATTGTATGCGGATGGCCAAAGCCTTCGTCTTAACGTGACTCGTCATCTATGACAACTCCAAGCTCACAGTGGACCAAACCATGAACCAGTGTGATGCTCTAAGCGACAACATGATCACCTACCGAAACCTCTACGATGCACTGTGGCATGTAGGCTATGAAAGCAATGAGGAGGCTGATATGCTTGCCGACATACGCTCCACCTATGCACCGGTGCCACCTGGCGTGTTCCTGGAGAAGATATGTGAGCGCTCCATCAAGCCAAAGACTCCTAAAGGAAAATCCAGCACATCCAAGGGCTCGGGGGCTGGCCCACCCGAAGAACTGGAAGGTCCTAGCAATGAAGAACAGGGACCCAAACCCGAAGATCCCATGGAAGTGATGCTCATCGAGACAAACTAGACACAGCCATACATCACATACCTGCTCACCAACAGGTTGCCAGATGACCCGACAGATGCGTGACACATAGCGCGATGCTCCAACGAGTTGTAAAAACACAACATTACTAGAGTCCTTCAGCGATGTGTCACCAATGGTAACGGGAGAGCCATCCTCCTCGAGATACGCGAAGGCACCTGCGGCCATCACGCCGTCGTCGCGCCCTTTGTCACTAAGGCTCTACGAGCTAGTTTCTACTGGCCAACAGCGATGCACGATGTCAAGGACATCGTCCAGAAGTGAAATGCTTGCCAAAGATTCATGGATAAACTGCACGCACTAGGCGCGGAACTTAGGCCAATACTTGTGGCTTGTCCATTCGCACAATGGGGTCTCAACATGGTTGGCAAGCTGCAAAAGTCATCACCTGGAGGATGCATCTTCCTCCTTGTCGCAGTCGAGAAGTTCACCAAGTGGATCGAGGTCATGCTGGTGACGAACCAGCCAGGTGCAACCGCCATGAAATTCTTCGAGTCTATCGTCTTCAGGTTCGGGGTGACACACAGCATCATCACTGACAACGGGACGAACTTCAGCTTGAATGATTTCTAGGATTTATACAAAAACTTGGGAATCAACATTAGCTACACTTTGGTAGCACATCCTTAGACAAATGGTCAAGCAGAAAAGGCAAATGGCCTCGTCTACAGCGGCATCAAGAAAAGACTCCTCCGACCACTCGAGCGAGCATTTGGGTGTTGGCCTGAAGAGCTGCCATCCGTACTATGGAGCCTGCGTACAACTCCAAACAGTGCCACAGGCTATACCCCGTTCTTCATGGTACATGGTGCCAAGGAAGTATTACCTGCAGAGATGCGCTATAAGGCCCCAAGGGTCATCGCGTACAGTGAAGCCAAATCCATGGCCACACTCGAAGACTCTGTTAACCTCCTCGATGAAGACGCGAGATCGTGGTAGAACAATCAACGATCTACCAGCAGAGCCTCCGCAACAATCACAGCCGATGGCTGCACCCAAGATCCTTCCTTGAAGGAGGTCTCATCTTGCGTCTGAAGGAGAAAGGACACCTCAAGCTCGAGTCCCCTTGGGAGGGACCCGATGTGATTACTGAAGTAATCCCAGGTGGCGCCTATCGCCCGAAGGATGTAGAAAGTGGAGATGCATACTCCAACCCACGGAACATCGTGCAAGTGCAATGTTTCTACCCCTGGATGTTTTTTACTTTACAATAAGGCTACTCAGCCATGGTACTTAGCCAAACATTGTACCTCCTGATATTCTACAAATAAATAAAGCTAAGTCCTCCAACCATGTGTGTTGTTACATTTACTTTCATTGTTATTTCTGCACTCGGGGGCTGCGCCTCCCTGACGACCTTGTCACATATACAATCTCACAAAGCAATGACCCAAGTAGCTGACCAGACTGCCAATCAAACCCTTGATAAAACCAACCTAGTTGCAATGCAAGTAGTAGGCTGGCAAGGTGATGAGATCCGCGAGCATCAGGCTAACGAAATGGCATTGCATACGAAACACATTTGCGAAACAAATAAGCTAAAAGCTCTACATACAAGCATGGGAATCAACACCTAGTCGAAACAACTATACAAGTTTTACAACACTTATACGTCATTTGTAGGTTAAACACTATTCTAGTGATGTGAAAGAAGAACATTGGTGCGCTCGTAGAACAAGCTCATGCTGTCTTTTGCTAGATGATCAACCGCTCAGTAATGGGGCACCATGTTCCACTCCATCCCTGCTGGAGGTCGCGGCGGTCCTGCGGAAACAACATCCATGTCTATGTCGGGTCGCTGCATGCGCTCAAGCACCAACATAGCCTTAGCACCTGCAAAAAGATGTTGGTGCACGCACTCACAAACGACATCAGCATTATGGAACCTTCGCATCAGAGCTAGCAAGCTCGAGGGGGTGGCATCCAACGGATACATCGCCCTGAAGATATTCTTCAAGCACAATTGCACTTTCTTCAGAAAGTGCAGCACCGGCGATACGCAGTCCTGCAGTGTTGCCAATTTAATCCCACGATCCCAGTCAGTCCAGAAAAATCCACCTGCTTCTAGTTGTTCCCGACTCAAACAACTCAGTTGAACACTGATGCAGTCCCTCTCTTCTTGCAGAATGAGATTGAGAACTACAAAGAAAGCAACATAAAGGCATCATCCACCAGAAACAATGACACAAGCACACTGCAGAAACAAAGTCAAAGAAACACCCACATTGTGACTGTTCATTGATTTGGGCCACCTCACCAAGAAGATAAGCTTCCGGGTCCATAGATTTTTCTTCTTTCGACTTCCAGACATCAACATTGCTGCGAATCATCAGCGTCTCTTGCTCCAAATGATTCACGCGATCACACAATCGCGACATGAGCGACATATCCTCCACCTTCCAACGTGGCTGTGCCAGAGGCGCATCAGCAGAAGACACATCTTGGGAACCACTCGAAGAGCCCTACGCAAGGAGAAGATTGGAAGAATAAGAGACACTACACATGGAATTTGAATGGCACAATCATGGAGATAATTTATACATCCAGAATAGCAACAAGTTCTAATAGGGGCACCCACACATATATAGTTCAAGACAAGGCCAAGTTTCTGTGCTGCTACAAAAGGAAAACAATAGATAGATACGCCTATGCGTCGGCACCCACAAGCTTCTTCAACTCCGTGGCGGCCTCTGACACCGTGGCCTTTTCTACGGTGGCTCCTAACGCTATAGCCCTGGCTGCGGTGGCCCCTGACACCGTGGCCTCTGCTGCCTTCAGTCGTTTCAGCTCCGCAGAGTACTTCGCGATTGTCTCTATGAGCCGCGGCCCATATTTATGACAGGAAGCATCAAAGGGAGCCAAAACAACCTCATGTCCCTCCTTGCTCACTGGCATCCTCGAAGTAATTCGGCTGACGTCTAGACTGGCCTTGTAGGCCTGTTCCATCGCCAACCCCAAGGATGCACCGACTCCCTTCTTCGCGTTTTTGAAATCCGCAGGCACGCGACCCATGAAGGGCTCAACTAGGCCATCAAGATCTTCAACTAGATTGGCCTTGGCGAGCATCTCTACACGAAGGATTCCTAGAACGGATCTGGCCTTCTTGAGGGCGTCATGAGTGGAGGCACCGCTATCTTCGACCGCTGTTACACCATCAACCAAGGCGTCCCCACGGGCCAGAGCCTAGTAGTCTAAGCCAACACCAACAGCATCTGGAATCGCATTCTATCAAGTTAGCAAGCACGACCAAAGAGGAAAATACAAGAATAACAAAAAGATCAGATATACACATAACCGAGAGTGCTTGTGCGACAGAGAAAAGATGTTCTACGAACCCCTTTTCTCTGTCGACTACAGCGGCCATCAGGTCATCCTCACGCTTCTTCGACTTTTGTTTAAGGAGCTTGAGGGCTTCAAGTGCCTCATCTCGCTTGGTCTCCCCCGCGCTAAGACCCTTCTCAAGAGAAGCCACTTGATGAAGAAGATCATTGTTTTCCTCTAAAAAAAGGGAAACACGTCAAGCCTAGACAAAACAAAGATTCAGCCGCACAACACAGGTCGACAGG
This sequence comes from Avena eriantha, assembly GCA_910589775.1. Taxonomy (NCBI): domain Eukaryota; kingdom Viridiplantae; phylum Streptophyta; class Magnoliopsida; order Poales; family Poaceae; genus Avena; species Avena eriantha. The sequence continues at coordinate 464,516,555 of OU342743.1, forward strand.
CTTACTTTGCAGCTGCTGGTTGTCAGTATCCAGCCGTGCATGTTGCTGGTACAAGGTCACGATCTGCTCACCTAAACGAATAGACTTATGTAGGATAGGCTATAGAGGATATCCGATGTCCAGATAGAATTCGACACCGAACAAAATTTTAGATTGAAAAAAGCTTCCGAACACTTACATGACCATCTGTAGACTCCAAAGATATTTTCTTGGTGGGCGTCCGCACATGAACCCTATGTTGCCCCATGTGGGGCAAGCTTGAGGAACTCGCGTTGAAGTTGGATGGTATCTTCAGGGACGGTGCTGGCTCCTCCGCATGCGCACCTTTGGAGTCCACGAATCTGGCATCCCCCAGGAAGTGGCATTCATCTGATGATGATGATTGAGTCCTACTGCAACATGTTCATGAAAGTCGTTCAACACAAAGATAACTGCAAGATAGCAAAACCTCAAAATTCTAGTAGAAGACTTACCCGTCAAAGTTGTCGAGATCAAAGTCCTCATCTAGTGGCGCTTTCAATTTCTTCGGATACTTCAGCGATGGCGGAGCCATGCTATGGACAGGAACCGCTGGAATAGGAATGGTGGTACCCACCTCAGGCGAAGCATCCTTCGGCGCCTCTGGCATAGACGTGTCAGAATCCTTGCTCCGAGAGTGTTTGCAATTGCCATCCTTGCTGGAATCAGGGATTACCTGTGCATGCACAATCGACCCTGATTCTTCGTCCTCTTTGGCCTTAGAGGGCAGAACCTCCTCCGGCTGAGGTGGTAGCGAAGTCTCCAATTTCCATTCCTGATACGAGCATCAAACAACAATCAATGAAAGCCTTACTTGCAAATTCACAATCAGAAGAAAAGTTGATGATAAGTTACCTCGGGAGGAGAATATCATTTTGCGACCCGAAAGCTAGGGTGGCCAGGCAACGCGGTACCCGAGTTCCCTGATATCAGCCGTGATGACTACAGTTGGCTTGCCAAATACTCAGAGGGGATTTTTTGGCACGAATTCAACTTTACGTTTCAATACAAAAAATCAGGCTAACGGCCGTCAAGTTGGGCCCCCCTGTCAGCTTTCGCCGTTATGTCGCTGCTGTCGTTGCTGCCATGTAGGCTTGCAGCATTGGCACATGCATCCTTTACGCGTCTTCTTCTTCCTCTTTGGCAGCAATCTGTGGTCGCGGCCATGGCGTGGAGCTAGGACTTAGACGAACCTGCTTGGATCGTTCTCCTCCCCGTCTTGAATCGGAGCTCGCCCTCACCATGACCGCACCATTGGCACAGCGTGGGCATGGGAATTCATTCCCGGGTAAGATCTTTCACCATGCCGACCATGCTCGGTCTTGTTGGTCTCCTCCAGAATCCGAGCTCGCCATCACCATGGTCGCACACGCACCAGCCACGGCGCCTTCCTCTCCGAACCCCAAAGCCACATCCACCCAGTTTGGCACAACGCCAACAAGGTGAAAATGCATCAAGTTTTCTTCTTGTGATTGTAGAAAAAGATGTATGTACCGTGGCTGTAGCATACTCTAACAATGTACACATATATTGTTTACTAGATTTTTATTTGAAATTAGTACCTCCGTGATGACGAAACATAAAGAACCTAAATGGAATGACGATGATGACCATGTTCTGTACTTTGCATTGCATCAACAAGTGCTCGCTAGCGTAGCAAGTTACCAAGAGAGTGGAGTTCATCAGCCATTGCCAAAAAATATGTGAACAAATCAATGAGCGATTCAATGCAAATAAGCGAAGAAAAGCTAGATCCATGTCATCAATCATCAATAGGTGGCACATTCTAGTGATGCGTTCAAATGCATACATGATGTATCATTTGCTTGAAGTGGTTGTTATCCTGAGCAAAAATGCCTGGTATGCACATTACATTTGTATGTTCTATGCTGTAATTCTGTTGTGATGGGCGTGGAAAGAAAGCTGGGCTTCACTAAATATTACGAAGTTAGGCCTAACTTAGTCTTACAAAAATAAGCACATCTTAGTCTTTACACACATAGGCGTAACTAATGATAAAGATAAAAACAAATGGTTCATCGGATCTGCCAGTATGAGCACTAGGTCCCTAGAGCTGGTGGTATCATCGGAACGAACCAGAATGCCGTGTTTAGACGTCTTTCATTCTCCTTCAAATAGTACAACCCCACTGATGAACCAATTGTAGGTCCCCTCCCCCGACGTGGATTCGGCTCTAGGTCGGATCTGGAGTGTCAACATGATAGGCGTGTGAGTGTGCAGCAAACACACAGTCTTCTATCAACACTGGAAGTGCTGGCACCTCAGCAACAACACCAGCATGTTCTTCCTAGACTCCGGCAGTAGCCTCAGCAGGTATTTCGTCAGCTTCACCAGCAGCAGCATTAGCAAGTATATCGTCAGCTTCACTAGCAGCAACATCACCAAGTATTTCGTCAGCTTCACTAGGAGCAGCGGTAGCTAGTTCTTCGTCAGCTCCACCACCACCAACACCACCACCACCACCACCAGCAGCAGCAGCATCACGGGCCAGGGCTGCCTGAGCAATTACAGGTTCAACAGCTCAAGGGGCTCCAACAAAGAAAGGGTAGTTGATCCCAAGAAACACAGATTGTCCCTTCAGATTGTTGACTCTGCTCTATACTTGCTCTACTAGGTCTTCGGATGGGCATGCGGACCTCGAGAAAACGTGACACCGCAGCGATGGCTATGAAGAAAGTTGTGTCCCCATATGTTCTATTGTATCACCAACGTTGTTTAGTGCTCCCCTGATATGAATCCACAAGAGTTCATCATCTTGTTCTGTGTTGTCTCCGAGAGATGCTAGGAACCAGCGATGTGTCCCAAGTTTAGCATCTTCTACTGCATCTTCGATGACCGGAGCTGGAATGATGCGCGGGGCTGCGTGGGTACCTATGTGTTACTAACAGTCAGTACGCAGAATTTTGAATGTGAGTTTACATGCTATATGACACCATGACTCACCCCAAATGGACGGCTCCCAAACACGCACGTCGCCGCTAGGTTCAGTGACCGCATAAATGCGTTGCGGTCTATACGAAGAGTAGCTGTAGGTGAAGACGGCATCGACATACTTCTCTAGCCACAGGAAGTCGTCGCGCAAGACTGTCCATTCCTTGTCTTCTGGGCATCTAATGAATGTGATTACCTTGTCGAACATCGCTAAGATGTCGTACTCCCAGTTCTTCCACGCCCCCTCCTGCGGTCTATGTGGGAGCTGTACCTTCATGAGGTCAAGTTCTGCCATGTTGAACCTATAAGCGAATTTGGAAATGGGCGGCGGCCACCCGTTGTTGAATGCAGTAATGCCGACACCCTTCAAAGATGGCACTGCAAGTCTCTTTGATCTGTAGCAATTTTTTAGAGTCCAAGTACTGCCATCCTGTTATAAAAGGACCAGCCACTCGCCGTTGCCACCCACCCAGTTCAGGTCTTCTTCCATTTCTGTCTCTTCTTCTTCCTTGATATTCACCACTACTGATTCGGACCACTTATCCAGCAGCATCAGTTTTGTATGAATATTCTGCAGAGTTTGTTGTCAGTTGGTACAATAAACTAGCATGGATTTCATTGCAAATACAATTTGACAACTGGGCCTTCAGATTAAAGTACACAAAATATCACCTAAATACGAGTGTCTCCTTAGATATCGCCTCAATTATGCCTGTGTCACTATGAAGATACTCAATGTATGGAGTAGTAGTAGAGCCCCCAGAACAAACTCTTGACGATGATCATAATTAAATAGCTCAGGGCATAACAGCCTTAAATCGTCTAATATGTTTGTTTTTATTTTAGGAAACGGAATATCACCTAGCAGGCATTCCTTTGCAAAATTGAAATTGACAACTCGTCTATCACCGAAAGTAAGACTGTGTCACTACGAAAATACCAGAATATCAGGTACGAGCAGAGCTTCCGCTGTACAGAATAGTCTTAAATGGTTCGATTTGTTCAAGCCGCACGTGCACACAACACGTTCGACGAAAGGAACATAGGATTCCGATGAGAGTTCAGCACATATGAATCAACGATATGACTGAACGAATAAGCTAGATATTGGAACTTACGTGGCCATCGCGGTCGTCTACCATTTGCTGTTATCGAGGTAAAGAAGGCCTGACATGCCGAACGGTTGTTCGTCCATGTTCCGCATCGTCACGCGGTAGCCAGGGATGCAGCGAGCGAGGAGGCCAGCTGAGATGATGTCCAACCCCGAGGCAATCCTGTGCATGTTCGCGGCGCTGTAGTTCGGCCATCCCTACTCCTCGCGGTGGCGGTCGCCCTGGACATCTGTGTCGTTGTTGCATGCCTTTCGCTTTAGCCTGCTGCTACCCCAAGCTCTACCCATAGCGGTAAATGGAGTCTGGAATCCGGTAGATTAATGGAGGCATTGTGATAAGGAGGCGGATGGATTAGAGAGGGGGTGGAATCAGGGATGGGGGCAGTTGTTCGAGTGAGGAGTGAATCTGCAAGGAACCGCCACCGCCACCGGTTCTCGTCCGCGTCGAAGACAAGAAGGGGGGCATAATTATTAAGGGCGAGCACTAGCACCATCTAGAGGAAGTGAAAAAATAAATTGTAAAATATAAATGTGCAGCCCGCCTGTGAGTGAGTGAAGGTCGGTACGCGCAAACGTGCCTACGTTTGAATTGATTCCACGGCATGTAAGTGGCGTAGAACAAATTTTAGGACGTGCTAGCGTCGACGTGTAAAACCGCTGTTTTTCACCACCATCACCCTACTACGAACGGTCGTGCACCATTCCAGATATTGGTAAGGGCGGTTCCAATCTTTCACTTCTCCGTCTCATTTCATCCTCCACGACCTCATCGTCTTTCTCCTCTACGGCCTCATCCATTTCCTCAACCACCGCATCACCCTCTTCCTCTATATCCTTTCCCTCTTGCCTGTAGTCATGGACACTCCGGACATCCGAAACGACGGGAGGCAAGAAACTGCACACTTCGACATCGAAGTACATGGAAGGAAGAAGATCGATGTCGTCTACACCACCGACCCTTGGACGGTGAGGAACACTCTAAATAATTACACTAGTTGGCTGCAGTTCGAAGAAAATAGGTTTGTAGGTCTCGACCTCGAGTACAGCCGTGATCACCTATAGTACCCTGATAAAACCACTACTATAAAATCGATGTGTTTTTGTGCATTGTATCATCATGACCGCATGCTCATGTCATCATGCCACATTGCATTTGAGCATCGTCATCATCTTTCATGGGTTGTTTAAAAACTATTTTCCAAAAAGCCTTGTATTGTTTCCTAAACGCCCCGTCTTTATTTCAAAGTAAAAACCCGGATCTCCGAATTATTTTGCTTCGTCTAAAAACAGATTCTAAAAGCCTTGTTGTGTTAAATAAAAATAATTATATTATTTTTAGGGGGTTAGCCGAACCGGGCCGAACCAACCCAGCCGGCCACCCCCAAAAATTACCCAAACCAGTCTATCCCAACCCTGTCCTACCCTAACCCCCCTCTCTCCTCTCACCAACCGCTCCCTCTTCTCATACACCGCGCAAAGCAGATCCCCACACCATCCTACCGTTTTCCCGCCTGCGCCAGCACCTCCCTCCCAGCCGCCACCTCACCTGAGCCAATCTCGGCTCGCCACCTCACCCCCACCCGTGCCACTCCATCTGACCCGCATCTACCTCCCGCATGTCCTATCCACCGGGAGAGAGCCCTCCCCCTCCCGACAAAACTCCTGCGCGTGGCCCTTCTCCCAATCCTCCCGCTCCTCTCCACATGCCAGCCTGGCCCGGGCCCACACCTGCCCCACACTCCCTGGCCAACCAGCCCAGATCCCCACCACCCCTGCGCAAGCGACCCCACCATCTGGGCGCGTCTCCCCCACCTCCTCCATCCTCCATCCCGCGCATGCGTCCCCACCTCGCCGCTGAGCCGCCGCCGGCCGCGCGAGCGTCCTCGACCTCCCCGTGCTCGGCTCCGGACGCCACCGGGCCCCTCGCTGCAAGCTCGCCGGAGCTGCCTTTCCCGCCGCGCCGCTATCTGGACCACCTCCCTGCGACCCTCCCCGTGCTCCTGGCCGATCTGCACCGTCGCGCGGCGCGTTGGCCCTCTGCTCCACCTCCCCGCGGCCCGTGCTGCCTCCACGTCGCCCTGGTGCGCCTTGTCTCTGCCTGCTCCTCCCCAGCTTGAGTTCCGCCGCCGCCTCGACCTGGTTCCCTTTAGCCGCCATCGCCCCACCTCGCTTGACCCGGCCCTGACCTCAAGCTCGCCTCCATGGGCGCCCTCTGCCGCCAGCAAGCTCGGCCACCATCGGCCTGCTCCTCGTCGGCCTTCATCCTCCTGCGGCCATGCCCTCCACCGTTAGGCGTGGCCCCGCTCCTCCTTGTTCCTCGCCCCAACGCCGTGCTCGGCCTCCTGGTGCCCCTACACTTCCTCGACCGCGCGCCGCCACCGGCCTCTGCCTCCACCGCCGAGCTCCCCTCAGGTGACCTGCCTCCATCGTCAACCTCTCCAGCTGCTAGTGATGTGCCGCGTCCAGCATCGGCATCCGGCCGCCATCCTCGTCGCCTCGCAGGCAGAGCCGCCGCAGCCGCGAGCGCGCCCCGCGAGCCCCCGTCGCTGCCTCCTTCCAAGTTTGCCGCGGGACGTGCGTGCGTGTCGAGCATCTGTGTCGTGCTCACCTCTTGTATGGATCTCTTATGCACACACCTCACCCGAATGACTCCGTTTAACAACTTTTTGGTGCTCCTGTGCCCTGGTTTTGTCAAGTTCGGCCAACGCCAAGAACAAGACCTTCCAAACCAAGTTCAGTGATGCCAAGCGGCTCTGTGTGTTGTTGTAGCAGTTCAACCCGAAGACCACACTCGACAAGATTTAGATGCTGCCCAAGTATCGAGACTAACGCGCGAAGAGGAACACGTAGAGGAACCCGATGGATTTCGTGACATCCCCAAGTGCGCCGACAAGGAACCGAGGGATGTTGCACGCCAAGCTTTTCTTCGAGGATACGTTGACGCCAGACGATAAGATCTTCTTCAAGGATCCGAAGCCCCGGACCAGAAGACGCCGAGACCCGAGTGCGCCTACATGGATCCGGTGACGCTGGCATGCCAAGATCTACCACATGAAACTGAAGACCGATCCGGAGCGCCAAGGCCTTCGACAGGGAATCGAAAAGATCATCGCGGAACTCTAAGGTCTACTTCATAGCGTGCTGAACGCCAAGGTCAGAGACACGGATACGACGAGTTCATCATCCCAAAAGCCAAGAACGATCCGACGCGGACACGACAAGATCTTCGAGACGACAAGATCGACACCGACCAGGGCGAATCCGATGAGCCGCGGACGCCGAACCAAGTCCTTCGACAACCTCGGAAGACCGATCCCATCGAATCGAACCTCGCCTTCCCGTCGAACCCTGAGACCGGACCCGAACCCGCGGAACCCAAGATCTTCCGAACCCAGATGTGTGCCCCTAAGCCCCTATTTTATAATATGACATATATATTGTTGCATCTAAATTATTCATACTCGCATCGCATCATGAGGTTTGGGGGCATTAGGCCGATTCACCTCATAATTAAATATGGAGGCCATATGCGTACTTTTCTAGTCTTATATTGTTCCCATTTAAATTTTGGTAGCGAGTCGATGCTATGTTTTGCCGTGTTAAGACAACATTTAAATTGTAGGGTAGCTAAACAACATGAATCACTTAATTAATTGTTGGTACCCCGGTTCCGCTTAATACTGCCTAATTACACCGCATTTGCATCATATCATAATCATGCCGGATCTTCTGCCGTAGTATTAAATATTGCATCCAGTGTTTCTTCTAGTGTTTGCTTCTTCGCGGATTAGGCCGGTGAGTTGATGCGAGTCTCGACAAGTTCTCCGGATATGATCCTTCGGCAGTGTTTCCCAGGCGAGCATTCTTCCCCCTTCTACCTATTTTGCATTTATAGTCTTTATTTCCTCCTGTTTATCTATTGCTATCTGTGTCGCGATGCTTTAGTGTTTCGTACCAGATATATCCCTTGCAGCCTTTATAATGCCTCGGACACATCCTATTGCCCGTTGTTTGATAGATAGTCAGTCTTGCGAGTCGCAGTCGCTTGCTCATGTGCTGCTTCGCGTCGTTGTTGTTCCACCGTTATTGGAAGGTTGGCACATGCTTAATGGTGGAGATGATCATGACTTCAAATACAACTATTAAATTGCTGGTATAACTAATGCAGAGGCATCGGTGGGCAATAGATGTTATTTGGTTTTTCCACGCTCACTTCTGTCCCGTAGGACCCCGAGTACTTGATACCTGTTCCTTGACTATCGCACTATCCGCATATGGGACCATGAATCCCCTTAGCCAGAGCTTGATTCATTTCTTATTTGTTGGGGCCACAAACTAGTTTTGGATTTTATTACTATCATGTACTTATGCCATGTTTTACTGTTTTATTTACGATTTTGCGTGGAGCACCTGTACTGTTTAGGATCATGACATGTTTCCACTGTATCGACAAGCCCAGACACACTTTTGGGTTCCCAGTCGTTTACAGCCGTCCACACAAACGTGGGGTCCATCTCGGAGCCGGTCAACTTCATTGCGGGAAGCTTAATGGGGTGGCCCCCTGAAATAATTTATGAATCCTGTGATTGCTTTATCGTGAAAGCCTCGTTGGGTTTTGAGTTGGTTTTTCCGAGGTTGATCGTGTGTGTGTTGCTATTTGTGCACCCCTCCAGGGTAAATCTTTCTGAAATCCGTGTCCACGGTTATGGATGACTTGGAGCATAGTATCTCGATCATAGACAAGCATAACTAAAGTAGTGCTATAAATTTGACTTAATATGTGACTAGTAATCAGCTTCACAACAATGGAATGGATAATAAAAGTGCCAACAACTGGTGGATATGGGGTTGTTTTGTGACATGCTGTACCTGCCTAGTAAGTATTGCTACTCAAATGGAATGTGATAAAAGTGCCAACAATTCCTGGGATTTGGGATTCCTCAGGACAATTATATCTGACTAGTGAATGTTCCAACTATAACAGAATAGTGATTAAAACTTCCCACTACTTATGCCTCATGATGACTCATGATATCTATATCTAACTAGTAAGTGCTACAACTATAATGGAATGAATAAAACTGCCAACTGTGTGAGTTCCTCGGTTTGACTTCCTCGTTTGGTCTCGATGGGAATACCAGGATGGGTATGACTGGTGTTAGTATCAGGTTGGTCTTGAATAGGTCTATCTTATCCCTCTCTCATAGCCGATAGTTGCATCGAGTCTCTATAGGTTGTTTAGTGCATGCTGCGCTGCCTCTTCAGTCCACCATACCTATGTAGGCGAGAGCCGCCGAATTCTAGCCTCGCCGTGTACTGGCCTCAGTACTGACGCTCCTCTTTTTCCTTTGCCCTTTGTCGTCACCCTTTTGTTTTAGCAGGTTTGAGATCGACGTCGTTAGCAGGGTTACCCTTCCGGCTTGGCCTGGGCAGGGTTATGGACGCCATTGGTTATTCTTCAGCGCTCTTAGCCCCATTTGCATCTTGCGTAGTCGGACGCTCTATCGTTTTCAAGGTGATTTGGATCTTTGTATAGTATATCTGTATTCTTGACTCCTGGAGTCGTTGTTGTATATATATGTTCTATGGGTTCCATCGTGGACTATTGTGTAATGGCATTCCTTCGTTTTCCACCCGCACGCAAGTGCCTGGTGGGCGTCCTTGAATCGTTTCTATGCGGGTTTGGCGGAAAAGGGCTAAAACTTGCATAGGGCCGATTGGAGGGTGTTACAGAGTGGTATCAGAGCCCAGCAGTTACGATACCCCACAAGTCCAGCCTGTAGGATAACCTAGCTAACGGCCGAAGTAGAGTGTTAAAACTATTTTGCAAAATCAGTTGGATAGATCTAATTAGGTCTGCTTTTACTCCTTATCCCTCTGTTGTTCTCCTCTTACCTCTGCGTGTTTTGGATCGGTTCTCTTATCTTTTCGTCGAGTTTAGGATTTCTCGTGGTTGGGTTTTCGTCGTACCTTCAGGGTTTCGCTTCCTCTTTTGGTAACGGTGTTTCTACATCCGGTCTTGGTGCTATCCGAGGAATCCTTCATCTGTTGGACTTCTCTTTGCTGCCTTCCGATGGATTCAACGCGAAGACATCAGCTACGCCAGATCCGATGCAGAGTCTGCATCACTCTTTTGTTCCCGAACCTCTCTTGTCGAGATCTTCAGTCTGATTCCGAGAGTTGGTTGCATAATTCTCCTATTCATCTGTAGAGTAATGGTTTGGGTGCGTGATGGACTGATCACCATCCGACTAATCTTATCATTCGGTTTTGTATATTGAATCAGTGGATGCAGCAATTTTACTCTGTCCACGGAAGCTAGAGGTGGCATTATTTGTTGATACCTCTACCTTCGCCCTTTGTTACCGGAGTGTTCTCTCGACGATCACGGACAACGACCTCTTGTTAATGGTGTCGCGAGGATCTACATGAAGCGAGAAGATTCGGATCGCCGACCTTCTTCCTGGTACCATGAGGCGGATCTCGAGGGCGAGATCCCTTGTTAGTGGTGTCGAATTGTAGCACCCCGATAAAACCACTACTATAAAATCGCTGTGTTTTTGTGCATTGCCTCATCATGACCGCATGCTCATGTCATCATTCTACATTGCATTTGAGCATCATCATCATCTTGCATGGGTTGTTTAAACCCTATTTTCGAAAAAGCCTGGTTTTGTTTTCTAAATGCCCCGTCTTTATTTCAAAGTAAAAACCCAGATCTCTGGATTATTTTGCTTCGTCTAAAAACAGATTCTAAAAGCCTTGTTGTGTTAAATAAAAATAATTATATTATTTTTAGGGGGCAGCCGAACCGGGCCGAACCGACCCAGCCGGCCACCCCCAAAAATTACCCAAACCAGTCTATCCTAACCCTGTCCTACCCTAACCCCCCTCTCTCATCTCACCAACCTCTCCCTCTTCTCATACACCGCGCAAAGCAGATCCCCACCCCGCCCTACCGTTTTCCCGCCTGCGCCAGCAGCTCCCTCCGAGCCGCCACCTCACCCGAGCCAATCTCGGCTCACCACCTCACCCCCACCCCGCGCCGCTACATCCGACCCGCATCTACCTCTCGCCTGTCCTATCCACCGGGAGAGGCCCTCCCCCTCCCGACAAAACTCCCGCGTGTTGCCCTTCTCCCGATCCTCCCGCTCCTCTCCACACGCCAGCCTGGCCTGGGCCCACACCTGCCCCGCACTCCTTGGCCGACCAGCCCAGATCCCCACCACCCCTGCACGAGCGATCCCACCATCTAGGCGCGTCTCCCCCACCTCCTCCATCCTCCATCCCGCGCCTGCCTCCCCACCTCGTCGTTGAGCCGCCGCCGGCCGCACGAGCGTCCTCGAGCTCCCCATGCTCGGCTCCTGACGCCGCCGGGCCCCTCGCCGCAAGCTCGCCGGAGCCGCCTTTCCCGCCGGGCCGCTATCTGGACCACCTCCCCGCGACCCTCGCCATGCTCCTCGCCGATCTGCACCATCGCGCGGCGCGGTGGCCCTCTGCTCCACCTCCCCATGGCCCGTGCTGCCTCCGCATCGCCCTGGTGCGCCTTGTCTCTACCTGCTCCTCCCCAGCTCGAGTTCCGTCGTCACCTCGACCTGGTTCCCTCTGGCCGTCGTCGCCCCACCTCGCTTGACCCGGCCCCGACCTCAAGCTCCCCGCCATGGGCGCCCTCTGCCGCCTGCTAGCTCGGCCACCATCGGCCTGCTCCTCGCCAGCCTTCATCCTCCTGTGGCCATGCCCTCCACCGTTAGGTGCGGCCCCGCTCCTCCTAGGTCCTCGCCCCAGCGCTGTGCTCGGCCTCCTGGTGCCCCTGCACTTCCTTGACCGCACGACGATGCTGGCCTCTGCCTCCACCACCGAGCTCCCCTCAGGTGCCCGGCCTCCGTCGTCGACCTCGCTAGTCGCCAGTGTTGTTCCGCGTCCAGCATCGGCATCCGGCCGCCATCCTCGTCGCCTCGCAGGCAGAGCCGCCGCAGCCGCGAGCGCGCCCCGCGAGCCCCCATCGCTGCCTCCCTCCGAGTTTGCCGCGTTATGTGCGTGTCCAGCATATGTACCGTGCTCTTGTATGGATCTCTTGTGCACACGCCTCACCCGAACGACTCCATTTAACAACTTTTTGTGCTCCTGTGCCTTGGTTTAGTCAAGTTCAGCCAACGCCAAGAACAAGACCTTCCAAAACAAGTTCAGTGATGCCAAGCGGCTCTATGTGTTGTTGTAGCAGTTCAACCCGAAGACCACACTCGACAAGATTTAGATGCTGCCCAAGTATCAAGACTGACGCGCGAAGAGGAACACGTAGAGGAACCCGATGGATTTTGTGACACCCCCAAGTGCGCCGACATGGAACCGAGGGATGTTGCACGCCAAGATTTTCTTCGAGGATACGTTGACGCCAGGCGACAAGATCTTCTTCATGGATCCGAAGCCCCAGACCCGCAGACGCCCAGACCCGAGTGCGCATACATGGATCCGGTGACGCTGGCCATCCAAGATCTACCACACGAAACCGAAGACCGATCCGGAGCGCCAAGGCCTTCGATAGGGAATCAACAAGATCATCGTGGAACTCCAAGATCTACTTCGTAGGGTGCCGAACGCCAAGGTCACCGACACGGATACGACGAGTTCTTCATCCCGAACGCCAAGACCGATCCGACATGGACCCGACAAGATCTTCGAGACGACAAGATCGACACCGACTAGGGCGAATCCGATGAGCCACCGACGCCCAACCAAGTCCTTCGACAACCTCCGAAGTCCGATCCCATCGAATGGAACATCGCCTTCCCGTCGAACCCTGAGACCGGAACCGAACCCCCGGAACACAAGATCTTCCGAACCCAGATGTGTGCCCCTAAGCCCCTATATTTATAATATGACATATATATTATTGCATCTAAATTATTCATACTCGCATCGCATCATGTGGTTTGGGGGCATTAGGCCGATTCACCTCATAATTAAATATGGAGGCCATATGCGGACTTTTCTAGTCTTATATTGTTCCCATTTAAATTTGTGTATCGAGTCGATGTTATGTTTTGCCGTGTTAAGACAAAATTTAAATTGCAGGGTAGCTAAACAACATGAATCACTTAATTAATTGGCGGGACCCCGGTTCCGCTTAATACTGCCTAATTGCACCGCATCTGCATCATATCATAATCATGCCGGATGTTCTGCCGTAGTATTAAATATTGCATCCGGTGTTTCTTCTAGTATTTGCTTCTTCGCGGATTAGACCGATGAGTTGATGTGAGTCTCGACAAGTTCTCCGGATATGATCCTTCGGTAGTGTTTGCCAGGCGAGCATTCTTCCCTCTTCTACCTATTTTGCATTTATAGTCTTTATTTCCTCCTGTTGATCTATTGCTATCTGTGTCGCGATGCTTTAGTGTTCCATACCAGATATATCCCTTACAGCCTTTATATTGCCTTGTAAACATCATATTGCCCGTTGTTTGATAGATAGTCAGTCTTGCGAGTCGTAGTCGCTTGCTCATGTGCTGCTTCGCGTCGTTGTTGTTCCACCGTTATTGGGAGGTTGGCACATGCTTAATGGTGGAGATGCTTAATGGTGGAGATGATCATGACTTTAAATACAACTATTAAATTGCTGGTATAACTAATGCAGAGGCATCGGTGGGAAATAGATGTTATTTGGTTTTTCCACGCTCACTTCTGTCCCGTAGGACCCCGAGTACTTGATACCTGTTCCTTGACTATCGCACTATCCGCATATTGGACCATGAATCCCCTTAGCCGGAGCTTGATTCATTTCTTATTTCTTGGGGCCACAAACTAGTTTTGGATTTTATTACTATCATGTACTTTGACGCCATGTTTTACTGTTTTATTTACGATTGTGCGTGGAGCACCTGTACTGTTTAGGATCATGACATGTTTCCACTTTATCGACAAGCCCAGTCACACTTTCGGGTTCCTAGTCGTTTACAGCCGTCCACACAAACCTTGGGTCCGTCTCGGAGCCGGTCAACTTCGTTGCGGGAAGCTTAATGAGGTGGCCCCCTGAAATAATTTATGAATCCTGTGATTGCTTTATCGTGAAAGCCTCGTTGGGTTTTGAGTTGGTTTTTCCGAGGTTGATCGTGTGTGTGTTGCTATTTGTGCACCCCTACAGGGTAAATCTTTCTGAAAGCCGTGTCTGCGGTTATGGACGACTTGGAGCACAGTATCTCGATCATAGACAAGCATAACTAAAGTAGTGCTATAAATTTGACTTAATATCTGACTAGTAATCAACTTCACTACAATGGATGGATAATAAAAGTGCCAACAACTGGTGGATCTGGGGTTGTTTTGTGACATGCTGTACCTGCCTAGTAAGTATTGCAACTCCAATGGAATGTGATAAAAGTGCCAACAATTGCTGGGTTTTGGGATTCCTCATGACAATTATATCTGACTAGTAAATGTTCCAACTATAACGGAATTGTGATTAAAATTGCCTACTACTTATGCTTCAGGATGACTCATGATATCTATATCTGACTAGTAAGTGCCGCAACTATAATGGAACGAATAAAACTGCCAACTGTGTGAGTTCCTCGGTTTGACTTCCTCGTTTGGTCTCGAGGGGGAATACCAGGATGGGTATGATTGGTGTTAGTATCAGGTTGGTCCCGAATAGGTCTATCTTATCCCTCTCTCATAGCCGACATTTGCATCGAGTCTCTATAGGTTGTTTAGTGCATGCTGCCCTGCCGCCTCAGTCCACCATACCTATGTAGGCGAGAGCCGCCGAATTCTAGCCTCGCAGTGTACTGGCATGAGTACTGACGCTCCTCTTTTTCCTTTGCCCTTTGTCAGCACCCTATTGTTTTAGCAGGTTTGAGATCGATGTCGTTAGCAGGGTTACCCTTCCGGCTTGGCCTAGGCAGGGTTATGGACGCCATTGGTTATTCTTCAGGGCTCTTAGCCCCATTTGCATCTTGTCCGTAGTCGGACACTCTATCGTTTTCAAGGTGATTTGGATATTTGTATAGTATATCTGTATTCTTGACTCCTGGAGTCGTTGTTGTATATATATGTTCTATGGGTTCCATCGTGGACTATTGTGTAATGGTATTTCTTCGTTTTCCACCCGCACGCAAGTGCCTAGTGGGCATCCTTGAATCATTTCTATGCGGCTTTGGCCGAAAAGGGCTAAAACTTGCATCGGGCCGATTCGAGGGTGTTACATCACCGTAGGATCACCATGGTGCAACTCTCCATGATGGGGCACGTCCTCGTATACCAGCCTTTTTGCGAGAAGGGGGCTGACGGGATTTGGTAGACTTTGCTGTCTTTTTGTTCCTGAACCGTCTGTTTGCAAAAGTTATTGCTATATTATTTGTCTGAATTCATTTTCATGCAGGTGGGGTAGAAGCATTAGGGATCTGTTTCATGACTTTCTCGTGAACCAGCACATAACATTTACTCGTGTTGACATCACGAATGACAGTAAACTGCTTGAAATCCCGACTGTCAACATTAGAATCCCAAAGGAGTGCAGAGTGGACATCCAGTAAATTTACTGGACCCCATAGACGAAAGGCGGCAAGACCAAGATGGCCGCTCTTGCCTCCGAACTCATCGACCCATGGTACGCTGACATGAAGGACAGATTGCCGAGATGTTTGTGGAGGCATTTAGGGCACAATTACTGGGAGGATAAGCCACTTTTTGAACCTAATCTGAAGTACGCTGCAATTGACGGGTATGTTAACCACGAGGTATACCACCAGATTGTAAAATCTCGTTCCAGGCATCGCATGATTGAACCACCACCAAGGCAGGTTGTTTGAGATGCCGGAGTGTAGATGAATCTACAAACCAGGGCAAGCGACCGAAGGCATCCTGGGATCGGTTGCCTTCTCCAACAGGCTGGGATGTAGACTATTAGTGCATGATTGTTGTGTGTATGAAAACATGTTATTTCATAAGTACACTATGTGAGAAATTACGAAATGCTATGTATTACCTTTGTCAAACTATAATCTGGTTTATGACTGTATCCTTCTCTATAATCTGGGTTTCATTATGACTTATGACTGTATCACACCTTATGCATGTCAGTCCTAGATTCTGCTGCATGCAAAAGGCACGTGCATAATTTGTAAGAATAAATGTTGAGCATACAAAAGGGGGAATGTAATTCATACAGGTTAAGTAGCTAATAGCACAGAGATCATACGAGCTTGGTTCTTACACATAGAATGCTTAGAAAATGCATGCGAGATAAAATACAGGCGAGATAAAACTAGGAACGAAATGCGAAACTAGTAGTGGTAAACATCACACTCACCCACCCGCCAGATCCAGTTGAGCAACTCGTAGCGGACATACGCGTCCCTGGCCGCGTACTTGATCACATTGTAATGCAGGTGCCTCCACTCCCATCGCTCATGCAGGTGCTTCGGGAACTCGATTTTCATGCCGGCGTACTCGCGGTTGATGATGTCGGAAGCGAGTCTAGCCATGCTGGCTTTCTCCGTACTACCATCTGGGAACCACCAGAAACGTTGGAGATCGACGTGATTGACGACATGAATGAGGAGATCCCATTCTAGCTTCGGAGTGTCGTTCTTGATGTCGACGCTGGCGAAGTAGATCTCCCTCCTGTGTAGGAACTCGCGAATCTCTGGGCATACGGATTTGACCCTACATACGTGATATAGGAGGAAATGGTTGCGCATGGACAGCTGCAAAAGCGCCGTCCTCTTCCTATCTCTGGTATACTCGAGGTCAAGGCCGACGATCTTGTACCTGTCCATCGACTCCTATAGCCACCGCTCGTACATTGTGATGACCTTGGCGACCTCCGCTGAAGCATTTGTGTGGATGACCGTCAGCTTGGTGGTGCCATGGGCGGTGATGTTGAACTCGTCGGTGTAGTCGCTCCCGTCTCCGAACATGCCGTACTCTGCGTCCATGGCAGCAACTAATGCAGCGGCGGCGCCCTAGGGTCGGTAGCGGTGGCTGGAACTAGGCGTGGAGGTGGAGTGGTCTGTTGTGGTGGTATGGCCAAGCGGAGGTGGTGCCTGCGGCAGCGTCAATAGTTCTTGCGGTGTTGGCGCCGGCAGAAGGAATGAGTTGGGGATTTTTGCATAGTGATGTGGTGAGGAGACGGAAGGCGATGCTTAAATTTCGTTTACCAATATTCAGGTCATACCCATGCGGAAGCAAGTTTGACCGGGCGAGCACCGAAGGTTTCCAATCCTAGCGATTAAATTTGATGTCCATCCCGGTAGGCGATGGGACGGGTGTGCGACATGGCTTTGGCGTGGCAGAGACCGGTCACATAGACCACTGTCCCGTTGCCGATCCACAGCGGGTGAGCGGTGCTGACACGACATAACGTGACATGATAGAAGGAATTGTACAGTTATCATTAATTCCTAACAAGTTTAAGAAGTGTAAGCATAGACATGGTCCTAGCATCCCTGCACCCCGGGGCAGCTGTCCAGCCGATCAGGCGTGCCGATTGCACAAAGCTTGTCCAGAATTTGCCAAAATGAAGCTTGTTTGCCCATGCTTATATAAGTTTCTCTGTAGGCCACTTGTGTAAGCATGCACGATCAAGCAACTTTGCAACACACGTGTCAGTGGAAAAGCATTAGGTGTTCTTTTCACAAACTACATGTGGACCCACTAGGGTCATTGTATATGTGTTCTTATACTAAAACTAGCACTAGAGTCATTGCATGTGTGTTCTATCCACAAACAACACATAGATCAACCAGTGGCATTCCATGTCTGTTCTTTTTACAAACCACACATCGATCAACCAGAGTCATTGCATGTGTGTTCTTTCCACAAACCACATATGTATCAACCACTAGAGTCATTGCATGTGTGTTCTTTCCACAAACCACACATGGATCAACCCGTGTAATTGCATGTGTGTTCTTTCCACAAATCACATATGGACCCACTAGAGTCATTGCATGTGTGTTCTTTCCACAAACCACTTATGGATCCACCAGTTTTCAATGAATGTTTGTTCTTTTCCAAAAACCACATACGGATCAACTAGTGGTCATTGCAGGTGTGTTCTTTTCCACAAACCACTTATGGATTAACCAGTGGTCATTGCATGTGTGTTCTTTCCACAAACCACTTATGGAGCCACCAGTGTTCATTGCATGTGTGTTCTTTTCCAAAAACCACATATGGATGACCAGTGGTCATTGCATGTGTGTTCTTTTCCATAAACCACTTATGGATCAACCAGTGGTCATTCCATGTGTGTTCTTATACTAAAACTAGCACTAGACTCATTGCATGTGTGTTCTTTTCCCCAAACCACACATGGATCCACTTGTGTTCATTGCATGTGAGTTCTTTTCCACAAAAAACTTATGGATCAACCAGTGGTCATTGTATGTGTGTTATTTTCACAAACTACATTTGAACCCACTAGAGTCATTGTATATGTGTTCTTATACTAAAACTAGCACTAGAATCATTGCATGTGTGTTCTTATACTAAAATCCAGCACTAGACTCATTGCATGTGTGTTCTTTTCCACAAACCACACATGGATCCACCAGTGTTGATTGCATGTGTGTTCTTTTCCACAAACAACTTATGGATCAACCAGTGGTCATTGCATGTGTGTTCTTTTCACAAACTACATGTGGACCCACTAGAGTCATTGTATGTGTGTTCTTATACTAAAACTAGCACTAGAGTAATTGCATCTGTCTTCTATCCACAAACCACACATGGATCAACCAGTGGCATTTCATGTGTGTTCTTTTCACAAACCACACATCGATCAACCAGAGTCATTTGCATGTGTGTTCTTTCCACAAACCACACATGTATCAACCAATAAAGTCATTGCATGTGTGTTCTTTTCACAAACCACACATAGATCAACCAGTGTAATTGAATGTGTGTTCTTTCCACAAATCACATATGGACCGACTAGAGTCATTGCTTGTGTGTTCTTATACTAAAACCAGCACTAGAGTCATTGCATGTGTGTTCTTTCCACAAACCACTTATAGATCCACAAGTGTTCATTGCATGTGTGTTCTTTTCCAAAAACCACATATGGAATAACTAGTGGTCGTTGCATATGTGTTCTTTTCCACATTCCACTTATGGATTAACCAGTGGTCATTGCATGTGTGTTCTTTCCACAAACCACTTATGGATCCACCAGTGTTCATTGCATGTGTGTTCTTTTCCAAAAACCACATATGGATCAACCAGTGGTCAGTGCATGTGTGTTCTTTTTCAAAAACCACTTATGGATCAACAAGTGGTCATTTCATGTGTGTTCTTTCCACAGACCACTTACGGATCCACAAGTGTTCATTGCATGTGTGTTCTTTTCCAAAAAGCACATATGGGTCAACCAGTGGTCATTGCATGTGTGTTCTTTTCACAAACCACATGTGGACCCACTAGAATATTGCATGTGTGTTCTTATACTTAAACCAGCACTAGACTCATTGCATGTGTGTTCTTTTCCACAAACCACACATGGATCCACTTGTGTTCATTGCATGTGTGTTCTTTTCCACAAACAACTTATGGATCAACCAGTGATCATTGCATGTGTGTTCTTTTCACAAACTACATGTGGACCCACTAGAGTCATTGTATGTGTGTTCTTATACTAAAACTGGCACTTGAGTCATTGCATGTGTGTTCTTATACTAAAACCAGCACTAGACTCATTGCATGTGTGTTGTTTTCACAAACCACACATGGATCCACCACTGTCATTGCATGTGTGTTCTTTCCACAAACCATACATGGATCAACCAGTGGTCATTGCATGTGTGTTCTTTTCCACAAACCACATATGGATCCATTAGAGTCATTGCATGTGTGTTATTATGCTAAAACTAGCACTAGAGTCATTGCATGTGTGTTCTTTCCACAAACCAGACATGGATCAAGCAGTGTCATTGCATGTGTGTTCTTTCCACAAACCACATATGGATCAACAAGTGGTCATTGCATGTGTGTTCTTTTCACAAACCACATGCGAACCCACTAGAGTCATTGCATGTGTGTTCTTATACTAAAACCAGCACTAGAGTCATTGTTGTGTGTTATTTCCACAAACCACACATGGATCAACCACTAGAGTCATTGCATGTGTGTTCTTTCCACAAACCACACATAGATCAACCAGTGTCATTGCATGTGCGTTCTTCCCACAAATCACATATGGACCCCCTAGAGTCATTGCTTGTGTGTTCTTATACTAAAACCAGCACTAGAGTCATTGCATGTGTGTTCTTTTCACAAACAACATATGGATCCACGAGTGTTCACTGAATGTGTGTTCTTTCCACAAACCACATATGGATCAACGGGTGGTCATTGCATGTGTGTTCTTTCCACAAACCACTTATGGATCCACCAGTGTTCATTGCATGTGTGTTCTTTTCCACAAACTACATATGGATCAACAAGTGGTCATTGCATGTGTGTTGTTTTCTCAAACCACATATGGACCCACTAGAGTTATTGCATGTGTGTTCTATCCAGAAACCACACATGGATCAACCGGTGTCGTTGCACGTGTGTTCTTTCCACGAACCACATATGGATCAACCAGTGTCATTGCATGTGTGTTCTTTCCATAGACCACACATGGATCAACTAGTGTCATTGGATGTGTGTTCTTTCCACAAACCACACATGGATCAACCAGTGGTCATTGCATGTGTGGTCTTTTCCACAAACCACATATGGATACATTAGACTCATTGCATGTGTGTTATTTCCACAAACGACACATGGATCAACCAATGGCATTGCATGTGTGTTCTTTCCACAAACCACACATGGAGCCACCAGTGTCATTGTATGTGTGTTCTTTCCACAAATTACATATGGACCCACTAGAGTCATTGCTTGTGTGTTCTTATACTAAAACCAGCACTAGAGTCATTGCATGTGTGTTCTTGTCCACAAACACCTTATGGATCAACCAGTGGTCATTGCATGTGTGTTCTTTTCAAAAACTACATGTGGACCCACTAGAGTCATTCCATGTGTGTTCTTATACTAAAACCAGCAGTAGACTCATTGCATGTGTGTTCTTGCCACAAACCACACATGGATCCACGAGTGTTCATTGCATGTGTGTTCTTTTCCAAAAACCACATATGGATCAACCAGTGGTCATTTCATGTGTGTTCTTTTCACAACCCACATGTGGACCCACTAGACTCATTGCATGTGTGTTCTTATACTAAATCTAGCACTAGACTCATTGCATGGGTGTTCTTTTCCACAAACCACACATGGATCCACCAGTGTTCACTGCATGTGTGTTCTTTTCCACAAAAAACTTATGGATCAACCAGTGGTCATTGCATGTGTGATCTTTTCACAAACTACATGTGGACCCACTAGAGTCATGGTATATGTGTTCTTATACTAAAACTAGCACTAGAGTCATTGCATGTGTGTTCTATCCACAAACCACACATGGATCAACCAGTGGCATTCCATGTCTGTTCTTTTTACAAACCACACATGGATCAACCAGAGTCATTGCATGTGTGTTCTTTCCACAAACCACATATGTATCAACCACTAGAGTCATTGCATGTGTGTTCTTTCCACAAACCACACATGGATCAACTAGTGCAATTGCATGTGTGTTCTTTCCACAAATCACATATGGACCCACTAGAGTCATTGCTTGTGTGTTCTTATACTAAAACCAGAACTAGAGTCATTGCATGTGTGTTCTTTCCACAAACCACTTATAGATCCACCAGTGTTTAATGCATGTTTGTTCTTTTCAAAAACCACATATGGATCAACTAGTGGTCATTGCATGTGTGTTCTTTTCCACAAACAACTTATGGATTAACCAGTGTTCATTGCATGTGTGTTCTTTTCCACAAACCACACATGGATCCACTTGTGTTAATTGCATGTGTGTTCTTTTCCACAAACACCTTATGGATCAACTAGTGGTCATTGCATGTGTGTTCTTTTCAAAAACTACATGTGGACCCACTAGAGTCATTGCATGTGTGTTCTTATACTAAAACCAGCACTAGACTCATTGCATATGTGTTCTTTCCCCAAACCACACATGGATCCACCAGTGTTCACTGCATGTGTGTTCTTTTCCACAAACAACTTATGGATCAACCAGTGGTCATTGCATGTGTGTTCTTTTCAAAAACTACATGTGGACCCACTAGAGGCATTGCATGTGTGTTCTTATACTAAAACCAGCACTAGACTCATTGCATGTGTGTTCTTCTCCACAAACGACACATGGATCCACCAGTGTTCATTGCATGTGTGTTCTTTTCCACAAACAACTTATTGATCAACCAGTGGTCATTGCATGTGTGTTCTTTTCAAAAACTACATGTGGACCCACTAGATTCATTGCATGTGTGTTCTTATACTAAAACCAGCACTAGACTCATTGCATATGTGTTTTTTCCACAAACCACACATGGATCCACCAGTGTTCATTGCATGTGCGTTCTTTTCAAAAAACCACATATGGATCAACTAGTGGTCATTGCATGTGTGTTCTTTTCACAAACCACATGTGGACCCACTAGAGTCATTGCATGCGTGTTCTTATACTAAAACCAGCACTAGACTCATTGCATGTGTGTTCTTTTCCACAAACCACACATGGAGCCACCAGTGTTCATTGCATGTGTGTTCTTTTCCACAAACAACTTATGGATCAACAATTGGTCATTGCATGTGTGTTATTTTCACAAACTACATGTGGACCCACTAGAGTCTTTGTATGTGTGTTCTTATACTACAACTAGAACTAGAGTCATTGCATGTGTGTTCTATCCACAAACCACACATGGATCAACCAGTGGCATTCCATGTGTGTTCTTTGCACAAACCACACATCCATCAACCAGAGTCATTGCATGTGTGTTCTTTCCACAAACCACACATGTATCAACCACTAGAGTCATTACATGTGTGTTTCTTCCACAAACCACACATGGATCAACCAGTGTAATTGCATGTGTGTTCTTTCCACAAATCACGTATGGACCCACTAAAGTCATTGCTTGTGTGTTCTTATACTAAAACCAGCACTAGAGTCATTGCATGTGTGTTCTTTCCACAAACCACTTATGGATCCACCAGTATTCATTTCATGTTTGTTTTTTTCCAAAAACCACATATGAATCAACCAGTGGTCATTGCATGTGTGTTCTTTTCCACAAACAACTTATGGATCAACCAGTGATCATTGCATGTGTGTTCTTTTCACAAACTACATGTGGACCCACTAGAGTCATTGTATGTGTGTTCTTATACTAAAACTGGCACTTGAGTCATTGCATGTGTGTTCTTATACTAAAACCAGCACTAGACTCATTGCATGTGTGTTGTTTTCACAAACCACACATGGATCCACCACTGTCATTGCATGTGTGTTCTTTCCACAAACCATACATGGATCAACCAGTGGTCATTGCATGTGTGTTCTTTTCCACAAACCACATATGGATCCATTAGAGTCATTGCATGTGTGTTATTATGCTAAAACTAGCACTAGAGTCATTGCATGTGTGTTCTTTCCACAAACCAGACATGGATCAAGCAGTGTCATTGCATGTGTGTTCTTTCCACAAACCACATATGGATCAACAAGTGGTCATTGCATGTGTGTTCTTTTCACAAACCACATGCGAACCCACTAGAGTCATTGCATGTGTGTTCTTATACTAAAACCAGCACTAGAGTCATTGTTGTGTGTTATTTCCACAAACCACACATGGATCAACCACTAGAGTCATTGCATGTGTGTTCTTTCCACAAACCACACATAGATCAACCAGTGTCATTGCATGTGCGTTCTTCCCACAAATCACATATGGACCCCCTAGAGTCATTGCTTGTGTGTTCTTATACTAAAACCAGCACTAGAGTCATTGCATGTGTGTTCTTTTCACAAACAACATATGGATCCACGAGTGTTCACTGAATGTGTGTTCTTTCCACAAACCACATATGGATCAACGGGTGGTCATTGCATGTGTGTTCTTTCCACAAACCACTTATGGATCCACCAGTGTTCATTGCATGTGTGTTCTTTTCCACAAACTACATATGGATCAACAAGTGGTCATTGCATGTGTGTTGTTTTCTCAAACCACATATGGACCCACTAGAGTTATTGCATGTGTGTTCTATCCAGAAACCACACATGGATCAACCGGTGTCGTTGCACGTGTGTTCTTTCCACGAACCACATATGGATCAACCAGTGTCATTGCATGTGTGTTCTTTCCATAGACCACACATGGATCAACTAGTGTCATTGGATGTGTGTTCTTTCCACAAACCACACATGGATCAACCAGTGGTCATTGCATGTGTGGTCTTTTCCACAAACCACATATGGATACATTAGACTCATTGCATGTGTGTTATTTCCACAAACGACACATGGATCAACCAATGGCATTGCATGTGTGTTCTTTCCACAAACCACACATGGAGCCACCAGTGTCATTGTATGTGTGTTCTTTCCACAAATTACATATGGACCCACTAGAGTCATTGCTTGTGTGTTCTTATACTAAAACCAGCACTAGAGTCATTGCATGTGTGTTCTTTCCACAAACCACTTATGGATCCACCAGTGTTCATTGCATGTGTGTTCTTTTCCAAAAACCACATATGGATCAACCAGTGGTCATTTCATGTGTGTTCTTTTCACAACCCACATGTGGACCCACTAGACTCATTGCATGTGTGTTCTTATACTAAATCTAGCACTAGACTCATTGCATGGGTGTTCTTTTCCACAAACCACACATGGATCCACCAGTGTTCACTGCATGTGTGTTCTTTTCCACAAAAAACTTATGGATCAACCAGTGGTCATTGCATGTGTGATCTTTTCACAAACTACATGTGGACCCACTAGAGTCATGGTATATGTGTTCTTATACTAAAACTAGCACTAGAGTCATTGCATGTGTGTTCTATCCACAAACCACACATGGATCAACCAGTGGCATTCCATGTCTGTTCTTTTTACAAACCACACATGGATCAACCAGAGTCATTGCATGTGTGTTCTTTCCACAAACCACATATGTATCAACCACTAGAGTCATTGCATGTGTGTTCTTTCCACAAACCACACATGGATCAACTAGTGCAATTGCATGTGTGTTCTTTCCACAAATCACATATGGACCCACTAGAGTCATTGCTTGTGTGTTCTTATACTAAAACCAGAACTAGAGTCATTGCATGTGTGTTCTTTCCACAAACCACTTATAGATCCACCAGTGTTTAATGCATGTTTGTTCTTTTCAAAAACCACATATGGATCAACTAGTGGTCATTGCATGTGTGTTCTTTTCCACAAACAACTTATGGATTAACCAGTGTTCATTGCATGTGTGTTCTTTTCCACAAACCACACATGGATCCACTTGTGTTAATTGCATGTGTGTTCTTTTCCACAAACACCTTATGGATCAACTAGTGGTCATTGCATGTGTGTTCTTTTCAAAAACTACATGTGGACCCACTAGAGTCATTGCATGTGTGTTCTTATACTAAAACCAGCACTAGACTCATTGCATATGTGTTCTTTCCCCAAACCACACATGGATCCACCAGTGTTCACTGCATGTGTGTTCTTTTCCACAAACAACTTATGGATCAACCAGTGGTCATTGCATGTGTGTTCTTTTCAAAAACTACATGTGGACCCACTAGAGGCATTGCATGTGTGTTCTTATACTAAAACCAGCACTAGACTCATTGCATGTGTGTTCTTCTCCACAAACGACACATGGATCCACCAGTGTTCATTGCATGTGTGTTCTTTTCCACAAACAACTTATTGATCAACCAGTGGTCATTGCATGTGTGTTCTTTTCAAAAACTACATGTGGACCCACTAGATTCATTGCATGTGTGTTCTTATACTAAAACCAGCACTAGACTCATTGCATATGTGTTTTTTCCACAAACCACACATGGATCCACCAGTGTTCATTGCATGTGCGTTCTTTTCAAAAAACCACATATGGATCAACTAGTGGTCATTGCATGTGTGTTCTTTTCACAAACCACATGTGGACCCACTAGAGTCATTGCATGCGTGTTCTTATACTAAAACCAGCACTAGACTCATTGCATGTGTGTTCTTTTCCACAAACCACACATGGAGCCACCAGTGTTCATTGCATGTGTGTTCTTTTCCACAAACAACTTATGGATCAACAATTGGTCATTGCATGTGTGTTATTTTCACAAACTACATGTGGACCCACTAGAGTCTTTGTATGTGTGTTCTTATACTACAACTAGAACTAGAGTCATTGCATGTGTGTTCTATCCACAAACCACACATGGATCAACCAGTGGCATTCCATGTGTGTTCTTTGCACAAACCACACATCCATCAACCAGAGTCATTGCATGTGTGTTCTTTCCACAAACCACACATGTATCAACCACTAGAGTCATTACATGTGTGTTTCTTCCACAAACCACACATGGATCAACCAGTGTAATTGCATGTGTGTTCTTTCCACAAATCACGTATGGACCCACTAAAGTCATTGCTTGTGTGTTCTTATACTAAAACCAGCACTAGAGTCATTGCATGTGTGTTCTTTCCACAAACCACTTATGGATCCACCAGTATTCATTT
Source organism: Avena eriantha (assembly GCA_910589775.1). Taxonomy (NCBI): domain Eukaryota; kingdom Viridiplantae; phylum Streptophyta; class Magnoliopsida; order Poales; family Poaceae; genus Avena; species Avena eriantha. Next base: position 464,543,308 of record OU342743.1, read on the forward strand.
CATGTTTGTTTTTTTCCAAAAACCACATATGAATCAACCAGTGGTCATTGCATGTGTGTTCTTTTCCACAAAGCACTTATGGATCAACCAGTGGTCATTGCATGTGTGTTCTTTCCACAAACCACCTATGGATCCACCAGTGTTCATTGCATGTGTGTTCTTTTCCAAAAACCACATATGGATCAACCAGTGTTCATTACATGTGTGTTCTTTTCCATAAACCACTTATGGATCAACCAGTGGTCATTGCATGTGTGTTCTTATACTAAAACCAGCACTAGACTCATTGCTTGTGTGTTCTTTTCCACAAACCAGACATGGATCCACTTGTGTTCATTGCATGTGTGTTCTTTTCCACACACAACTTATGGATCAACTAGTGGTCATTGTATGTGTGTTATTTTCACAAACTACATTTGAACCCACTAGAGTCATTGTATATGTGTTCTTATACTAAAACTAGCACTAGAATCATTGCATGTGTGTTCTTATACTAAAACCAGCACTAGACTCATTGCATGTGTGTTCTTTTCCACAAACACCTTATGGATCAACCAGTGGTCATTGCATGTGTGTTCTTTTCCATAAACCACTTATGGATCAACCAGTGGTCATTGCATGTGTGTCATTTCATGTGTGTTCTTTCCACAAACCACTTACGGATCCACCAGTGTTCATTGCATGTGTGTTCTTTTGCAAAAACCACATATGGGTCAACCAGTGGTCATTGCATGTGTGTTCTTTTCACAAACCACATGTGGACCCACTAGAATCTTGCATGTGTGTTCTTATACTTAAACCAGCACTAGACTCATTGCATGTGTGTTCTTTTCCATAAACCACTTATGGATCAACCAGTGGTCATTGCATGTGTGTTCTTTTCCATAAACCACTTATGGATCAACCAGTGGTCATTGCATGTGTGTCATTTCATGTGTGTTCTTTCCACAAACCACTTACGGATCCACCAGTGTTCATTGCATGTGTGTTCTTTTCCAAAAAACACATATGGGTCAACCAGTGGTCATTGCATGTGTGTTCTTTTCACAAACCACATGTGGACCCACTAGAATCTTGCATATGTGTTCTTATACTTAAACCAGCACTAGACTCATTGCATGTGTGTTCTTTTCCACAAACCACACATGGATCCACTTGTGTTCATTGCATGTGTGTTCTTTTCCACAAACACCTTATGGATCAACCAGTGGTCATTGCATGTGTGTTCTTTTCAAAAACTACATGTGGACCCACTAGAGTCATTGCATGTGTTTTCTTATACTAAAACCAGCACTAGACTGATTGCATGTGTGTTCTTTCCACAAACCACACATGGATCCACCAGTGTTCATTGCATGTGCGTTCTTTTCCACACACAACTTATGGATCAACCAGTGGTCATTGTATGTGTGTTATTTTCACAAACTACATTTGAACCCACTAGAGTCATTGTATATGTGTTCTTATACTAAAACTAGCACTAGAATCATTGCATGTGTGTTCTTATACTAAAACCAGCACTAGACTGATTGCATGTGTGTTCTTTTGCACAAACCACACATGGATCCACTAGCGTTCATTGCATGTGTGTTCTTTTCCACAAACAACTTATGGATCAAGCAGTGGTCATTACATGTGTGTTCTTTTCACAAACTACATGTGGAACCACTAGAGTCATTGTATGTGTGTTCTTATACTAAAACTAGCACTAGAGTAATTGCATCTGTCATCTATCCACAAACCACACATGGATCAACCAGTGGCATTTCATGTGTGTTCTTTTCACAAACCACACATCGATCAACCAGAGTCATTTGCATGTGTGTTCTTTCTACAAACCACACATGTATCAACCAATAAAGTCATTGCATGTGTGTTCTTTTCACAAACCACACATAGATCAACCAGTGTAATTGAATGTGTGTTCTTTCCACAAATCACATATGGACCGACTAGAGTCATTGCTTGTGTGTTCTTATACTAAAACCAACACTAGAGTCATTGCATGTGTGTTCTTTCCACAAACCACTTATAGATCCACCAGTGTTCATTGCATGTGTGTTCTTTTCCAAAAACCACATATGGATCAACCAGTGGTCATTGCATATGTGTTCTTTTCCACAAACCACTTATGGATTAACCAGTGGTCATTGCATGTGTGTTCTTTCCACAAACCACTTATGGATCCACCAGTGTTCATTGCATGTGTGTTCTTTTCCAAAAACCACATATGGATCAACCAGTGGTCATTGCATGTGTCTTCTTTTCCACAAACCACTTATGGATCAACAAGTCGTTATTTCATGTGTGTTCTTTCCACAAACCACTTACGGATCCACCAGTGTTCATTGCATGTGTGTTCTTTTGCAAAAACCACATATGGGTCAACCAGTGGTCATTGCATGTGTGTTCTTTTCACAAACCACATGTGGACCCACTAGAATCTTGCATGTGTGTTCTTATACTTAAAACCAGCACTAGACTCATTACATGTGTGTTCTTTTCCACAAACCACACATGGATCCACTTGTGTTCATTGCATGTGTGTTCTTTTCGACAAACACCTTATGGATCAACCAGTGGTCATTGCATGTGTGTTCTTTTCCATAAACCACTTATGGATCAACCAGTGGTCATTGCATGTGTGTCATTTCATGTGTGTTCTTTCCACAAACCACTTACGGATCCACCAGTGTTCATTGCATGTGTGTTATTTTCCAAAAAACACATATGGGTCAACCAGTGGTCATTGCATGTGTGTTCTTTTCACAAACCACATGTGGACCCACTAGAATCTTGCATATGTGTTCTTATACTTAAACCAGCACTAGACTCATTGCATGTGTGTTCTTTTCCACAAACCACACATGGATCCACTTGTGTTCATTGCATGTGTGTTCTTTTCCACAAACACCTTATGGATCAACCAGTGGGTCATTGCATGTGTGTTCTTTTCAAAAACTACATGTGGACCCACTAGAGTCATTGCATGTGTTTTCTTTATACTAAAACCAGCACTAGACTGATTGCATGTGTGTTCTTTCCACAAACCACACATGGATCCACCAGTGTTCATTGCATGTGCGTTCTTTTCCACAACAACTTATGGATCAACCAGTGGTCATTGTATGTGTGTTATTTTCACAAACTACATTTGAACCCACTAGAGTCAT
>OU342743.1:465147480-465515486 GCA_910589775.1 Avena eriantha
TTTTCATTCGTGGGATGGAGGATAAAAAGGACACGCAGTAACATCGCAACAAAGCGCTTCTATTTCGCGAGGCGGGACCCGTTATAGGCTAGGCCTAAAGATTCCAGAGCACATACGTCTCAGAAAGGTTGAGAGAAAGAACTAGCTCACGAATCTAATTCCAATGGCTAATATTATCCCCTCTAAGGGTCCTCCTAAAAGACATGTTCAAATCAGTATCAACTAACTGTTTAATGGTGCAATCCTGTTCTTAATAAAGGTCAAACAGAATAGGAAACTTTCAGAAAAGGAAATGTCATCACTAATCTTGTCTTTCCAAACTCTAGCTAGGTTACCATTCCCAATTTTAATATCCCTTCCTTTCATGTAATAGTCCTTAACTTCGAGCAAGCCTCTCCAACATGGTGAATCAAAAGCTTTTCTTTTACAAGTTTCCACCACCATTTACAGAGGAGACCAATATTTTGCTTCCTTAGGTCCAACACACCCAATGTACCTTTATTTTTTGACCTACAAACCCTACACCACCAGACCATATAATAACCTCTTTTCGCCTTTTTTCCATGCTAGAAGAATCTTCTTCTATGCTTGTTCATTTTCTCAATAAATGTTTTGTTTAAAAGGAAGAGGGACATAACATAAGAATGTAAATGGGAAAGAGAAGCATTAACTAGGCCCAGTCTCCCTATAGAAGAGGTGGCCCCACCTTTCTAGGCATCAATCTTAGTGACAAACTTAGCATCCATAAAATCAAAATTAGAATTCTTGAGAGATCTAAAGGTTACAGGGATCCCCAGGTATTTCATGGGGAGAAAACCTACCTAGAAATTAAACATAGAGGAGTACATCTCAGCAATAATATTGTCACCTCCAATGAGAAACATCTCACTCTTGATGTAATTAATTTTAAGGCCTGACATCAACTCAAACATATACAGGAGAAGCTTTAAATTCAGAGCTTTCTCAGGATCATGAGAAATACACAACATTGTATCATCAGCATACTGCATGATGGCAACCCCTTTATCAATAAGGTCAAGAACTAAACCCACCAAGAGTCCATTCTGTTGAGCCTCAAGAACCATCTTTGTTAAACATTGAACAACAGAGTTAAAAAGGAAAGGAGATAGGGGATCCCCTATCTAACTCCTTTAGCACTCTGAAAATAGGGCCCCGAGGTGTTATTTATTTTAACAAAAATAGTGCCATGGTGTAGGATAGTCTTCAACATATTTCTCCAAAACAGGCCGAACACCATAGCTTCATGACATGAGAGGAGGAAGTCCCAATTTACCTTATCAAACACTTTCTGAAAATCAAGCTTCAGAATAATCCCAACTTGTTTCTTAATATGAGTATGATGCATAATCTCATGAAGGGACATGATCCCATCAACAATATTCCTTTTCTTCATAAAGACATTTTGGTTAATGCTAATCAGCTTATGGAGCATGGGTTCCACCCTAAAGCTCATTACCTTAGTTAACAACTTGTAAATGCACCTCAGGAGACAAATGGGTCTGTATTGACTGATCTTGTTGGCATCATAAACTTTAGGAAGCAAGGTTATGATGCCATAATTCAGCCTCTGGACATCCAAGTTACCATCAAGAAAGGATGCAAAAAGGTTCATGATGTCATCTTTAATAATACTCCAACAGTGTTGATAAAATTCAATAGGTATATTATGTTGCCCAAGAGCTTTATTTTTAGCCATAGCATCAAGAGCATGATTCACTTCCTCTTCAGTAAAAGGTTCACTCATCTTGTCATTATCATAGTCATCAAGTTTCTCCAGAGTCCACCACATAGCAAAATTAATAGGAAATAGATTGCTGATGTCTATGCACTTCTATTATTGTAGACAGTTGTTGGGCCTCCAAGTGCAGAGGTTTGTAGAACATCAACAAGTTTTCCCTTAAGTGGATCACCCAAGGTTTATCGAACTCAGGGAGGAAGTGGTCAAAGGTATTCCCTCTCAAGCAACCCTGCAATCAAGATACAAGAAGTCTCTTGTGTCCCCAACACACCCAATACACTTGTCAGGTGTATAGGTGCACTAGTTTGGCGAAGAGATAGTGAAATACAAGTGGTTTGGATAATTATAAGTGGTAACGGTGCCAGAAAATAGCTTGCTGGTGTGTGGTTGACGTGGAAAAAGACTAAAGGCAAACTGAAATAAAGATGGAAGCAAGCAAACATGTAACATATCTAATTACAAACGGTGTATCAATTGTTAGAAACAGGGCCTAGGGATCATACTTTCACTAGTGAACACTCTCATATAAATATCTTCTCTTTATGATACTACTCTCTGGTTGAACACTCTAATCGATGGTAGGGCTATCACAACACACCTCAAAGTAAGCCTTTCCCATCTAGATAACCCCACACTGTCACCTTGAGCACTAGATGGTTCTAACAAACACCACAATTTCATAAAGACATCCAACTCCAAATATAACTCATAACAAGTATTTGTAATCTCTAGCCTAAGTGCCACCATGGTGTGCACACTGTCAACTTCACACACATGGGGAGAGCAGAGATCTATTAAAGCACTTGAGTAGCAAGGTAGATCTACAGATTACAAGCTCATGATCACAATATGATCATGCATAGAGAGAGAGAGATGAACACATAGCTACCGGTAGAACCCTTAGCCTTGAGAGAGAACTACTTCGTCCTCATCATGGGAATCAACAACGGTGATGGAGATGGTGGTGGAGATCGATGGAGATGGCTCCGAGGGCACTTCCCCGTCCCGGTAGGGTGTCGGAACAGGGACTTTCTATCCCTCGAATCTCCCCTTTGGCGGCGGCGGCGCTGCGGAACTTTTCGTGGATTTCTCATTGATGATTTAGGGTTATCGCCTTGGGAGGAATATATAGGCAAAGAGGCGAGGTCGGTGGGCGGCCAGGGAGCCCACACCACCTGGTGGCGCGGCTAGGGCTAGCCCGCGCCACCACATGGTGTGGCCGCCCTGTGGCCCCTCTCTGTCTTGTCTTCTGGCTTCGTGAGTCTTCCCGTAAAATATCAACTTTGGCTTTTGTCCCGTCCAATTCTGAGAATATTGATTTTCTGACTTTCCTGGAACCAAAAATAGTAGAAAATAGGCAACTGGCATTGTGGCATCTTGTTAATAGGTTAGTCCCATAAAGTGTATAAGAAGTACTCCAAAGTTGGAACAAAACATAAGAAAGTAGATAAAACCAAGCATGGAACATCAAAAATTATAGATACATTTGCAACGTATCAATTGCCAGGGGTAGGACCAAAGAGTTTTTTGTAATAATCAGTTCCATGTTTCAAAAGGTTTTCAGTTCCTTCAATATTCACATCATTATCAGTTAAAGAGAAAATGGTATTTATTGTTTTCCTCCCATTTGCAACTCTATGAAAGTAGCTAGTATTAGCATCCCCCTATATGAGCCATTTTTCATGGGACTTTTGATAACAGTGTAACTCCTCCTCACCATAAATGTTCATAAGCTCAACCAGGATTGTGGTTTTTCTCTCACCAAGATCAGCAGGAAGTTCCGCATCTTCCACAATCAACTCCAAGGCACTTAACTCATCCTTTAATTCTACTTTTCTCTTTCTAGTGTTCCCAAAGAGATTAGAGCCCCACCCTTTAAAGTATTTTTTGAACCTTTTTAATTTGATATTAAGAATATTAATATGATCATCACTGCTAACATGTCTTTTCCTAATGTTCTTAACCAGAGGCAGGAAATCCTCATTAGATAACCAGGAAACATAAAATCTAAAATATCTAGATTTAGAGAGAATGTTATGACTAGTGCTAGAGTCCAGCAGCAAGGCATTATGATCAGAGATATCTCTAACAAGTTTCCTAAGAATAACCAGGGGAAAAAGGTCCTCCTAGTCTGGGGACATGAGAACTCTATCTAATTTCTCCAAGGTTGGGGAGGCATGCTTGTTAAACCAGGTATATCTACCGCCATGCATAAAAACTTCTCTCAACCCCTAAATATGAATCACATAATCAAAGAGATTAGTAGAATGATGATGAATAAATGTTATATTCTTCTATCCACTATGTCTTAGAATATTGAAATCTTCTCCCACAATATAAGGCATAAGGTTTCCACTACAAAAAGTTGCAAGTTCAGCAAGGAATTCTGATTTATGTTCCTCATGGGCAGCACCATAAACCACAATAAGCCCCCAGTTACATTTCTTGTTCTTGTCCCAAAGCACAAAATGGATCATAAACTTACCATATTTAAAAGCATTAACATCCAAGGTTTCAGTATTTATCCCACATAGGATGCCACCAGATCTGCCAATGGAAGGAGACCATTTCCAAAAATAAATATTGCCAGGGTCCAACTTCCTAAAAAACTCAGCTTATAGTCTTTTTTCATAGTTTCTTGTACACCAATGAAATCAAGAGAATAATCAAACATCATGTCTTTAAGACAGGAGACTGCCCCTTTTTTTCTCCACACCTCTACTACTAAAAAAGACCCCTTTCATTTAAAACGTTGGGGTTTTACTTTTCCCTGGTAGCTCTGTCAGGAGGCTCGGCAAAGCTACCACCTTCATCAATAATATTATTTTGGCTCCTAGTAAGGGGTCTGGAAGTGGAAACAGATACATTAACTATCTTCCTAGTAATCTTTTTCCTTCTTCTAGTAACCATAGTAAAGGATGCCTCATCATTTTTAGATTCCTCGACCCAGTGCATGGAAAGGGGAATACTGGTGCCACCATTATTCTCAATGTAAAGTAACTGAGGGTTATCAGGAATAACATAAATATTCTTCTCACATAGGTCCTTTATAGCAGTCTCCAATTCTCTAATCAGATTAATAGCAGTAAAATCATTATCAGGGATATTTACCCCCATCTTTAAAGCTCGAAGCATGAGTTCATTGTCAAACAAAACAACAAAAGAGTTAGAGGCTAGGGGATCAGGGGGATGTCATGATTATCTTCCAAATTCCTACTATTGGACATATTAGCCACCTTGTCCATCACATGCACATTAGAATGTGTTTGCAGCCTGATGCTAAATCTTTCCTCCAAAGGTTCATTTCCTTCAGAAGTGACACCTTCCATGGGAGATGAATTAGGAGATTGAACAAAATAATCAGGAACCTCACTTAGAGATGATGAAGAGTCATCAACAATTTTAGTGATAGTTGGAAGAGATGGCCAAGCATCATAAGGAAGAGTGTTTGAAAAAGTGTTAGAGACAGGGGAAGGAGAGCTATAGCTGCTGGTTCTTTGGAGGATAGAGCAAGGGACAAGCCATTTGTTTGAGGATGAGTCCATACTAGAAAGAGATTCCTCATGCTCTCTGACCATAGTTTCACTCAGGAGTTCATTTCCCATAGCACTATCTTCCTCAGAATCCTGCTCCTCCTCAGCTACCACAAGCATCAGAGTCTGAAATTGATGTTGCTTGATAGAGTCAGTCTGGGTCCCATAAACCTGTTCAGAACCAAATGCCTCCTTAGTTGCAGTTAAGCTCTGATCTACCCTTGCTCTTTTTGGTGAAGGATCCCCATGACCACAAGAGGGCATTGAGGTGGGCTGTTTAGGAGGCCCAGCAACTACCACCTTGTCAACCTCATAGAAGAAGTAATAAAAGTTGTCTCCTTGGCAACCCTCAGCACTGATGGGTATAAGTTCAACATCCCTGCAGCCAATCAAGACTCTAACAAATTCAGGTTTGTGCAAAGTAGCAAAGTCCAATTCCAGAGAAACACTAACTAAAGCGCCAGCATAATATGCATTCCTCAGTTCTCTTGTCTAACGGAATGTTGCTGATCCTAACCCAACCTTCTGCAATGCTGCCTTAGCTCCAACAGAAACAATCTAGGTGGATAATCTGACTGAAGCATCAACAGTCTTTAAGGGGATAGAGGCTCCATAGTATACCGCACGCTCCACTTCCTTTGGGTTGGGGAAACGCATGATATATTGACCATGAGCAATAGGCCTTGCCGTGCATCTACAACTATCACCAAACACCGGATTGAATTCATGTTCAATTTCCCAAGAAGTGGCCAAGCCTTCAATGATAGATATCACCACACTACATTTTTTGAGGTGAAACAGTAGGGAAAATCCCCACTGCAATTTTTATTATATGGGTATGAGTATGTTACAATGATAAAATACAGATAGTCTATTGATCTAAGGCAGATCAAAACAAGAAATAAAAAGCCACCTCTAAAGTGGGCAAATCTACTCTATCTCTGATCTAAATGTTGATTCAGCCAGGTTTTGAATTTCTCCTTGTATTTTGTTTTGATTCTGAACTGTATCCATCTCATATCTTGATAGAAGATTGCTTTCCATCTTTCCAGTGTGGGTCTTTTGTCATTAAAAATCTTCTCATTTCTGCAGATCCAGATCCCCCAGGTAGCCATGCCAATGATTTCCATTGCAAATGGCAGGTGTAACTTTTCTTTGATGTCTAAAATAGCCCCCAACCCTGATAAGTTTGTAGTTCTATTTCTGTAAATATGGTCCCAACATTTGTTTGCAAAATAACATTCCTAGAATAAATGGTTAACTGATTCTTCCAAGTAACAGTTGGAAGTTACACAATTGTAGTCAGGCATGATGAATTGTTTTCTTTTCAGAAGATTCCTTGTATTCAGTCTGTCCAGAAGCGAAATCCAGAAGAAGAATTTGTGTTTATTCTGGCAAGAGGATGTCCAAAGCCAAGAGAAGTGAGGTGGTGATGGGGAGTAGACAATCATGGATGGGTAGGCCTTTTTTACTTCAAATTTATCTGACCCCCAAATGTAACTCCAGTTATCATGGAGGTCCTCATGAGTGGTTGTCATGATTTCCTGGCATCTTTCTTCCATGATTAAAAACTCAGAGTAGGCTTGTTGAGAAAGAGGTAGGTGAAAATTATCCTCCAAGAAATCAGCTTGTAAGAAGTCATGAACACTGATATTTGAAGACTTATTATAGGACAGAAGATGTGAGAATTTATTCATAAGGCACTCATCTTGCCAAAGGTCAGACCAAAAATAGGCAGATTTTCCTGAATTCAGATTGCACTTAGCCATGCCTTTAAAATTATCAATTAACTTGATATGAGATTTCCACCAGAATGATCCTTCCATGCTTCTTCCAGGTAATTTTCCATTTTTGTAGTAGGTTTCCCAGATGAGATGAACCCAAGGGATGTCATGGTGATTGTAGAATTTGTCCTGGTTCTTTAAAAGGAGGGCAGTATTTTGAATCTAGATATTCAGTACTCCTAGACCCCCTTGATTTTTAGGACGACAAATTTTATCCCAAGATACTAGTGCTTGTCCTTTGGCTTGAACATCTTCAGTCCTTTTTCTACAAAGATATTGTCTCATGTATTTTATAATTTGATCCTTGATGGCAATTGGTACCTCCAGAAAACTCATGAAAAATAGAGGGAGCGAGGAAAGTACAGATTTTACTAGTTGCAATTTTCCTCCATAATTCAAGAAATCAGCTATACCACAACGTTTTGTTTCAACTCTTTGAACAATAGGCAGAAAGTGTTCCATGGATGGCTTTGAAATGCTTAGTGGCAATCCTAGATAGGTGAAAGGTAGGCTGCTAGTTTGAAAATTGATTATCAGAGCAAAATGCATCAACCTATCATTACATAAATCTATTGGCATCATGCTTGACTTCAAGTAGTTGACTTGAGTCCTTTGGAGTTTGCAAAAGTTTGAAGAAGGACTTTCAAGAACAATAATTGAGTAGCATCTGCCTTAAGTACCACCAATGTATCATCATCATATTGAATTACAGGGAAATCACTGTTGGGAGGTCCATCTATTGGGGGGGTCAGAAGATTCATGTGCATGGCCTTATTCAGGATAGATTGTAGGAGGTCTGCAGCAAGAACAAAAAGGAGTGGTGAAAGGGGGTCTCCTTGTCTCACACCTCTCCTACAGTAGAAGTTTTTCCCAGGCACCCCATTTAGAAGGATTTCAGAGGATCCAGATTCAATAATCATTCCTATCCATTTGATCCATTTCCTGCCAAATCCTCTAGCTTTGAGGATATTTATGATAGCTGAGTGATCAATTGTATCAAATGCCTTCTCAAAGTCAAGTTTTAGGATTAGGATTTCCTCCTTTGATTTGTGGCGTTGGAAAAGGTATTCAAATGCCCATCCAAGGCAATCCTGAATAGATCTAATATTGAGAGAACAATATTGGTTTTTATGCACCAATTCCAGAATAACAGATTGCAGTCTGTTTGCAAGAAGTTTGGTAATGATTTTGAACACACAGTTTAATAAGGATATTGGTCTGAAATCAGCAGAGGTAGAAGGGCATGTAATTTTAGGAATGAGAGTAATGTAGGATGAGTTTATGCTTTCAAGATAGACATTCTCATTGTAGAAGTCATGGATCAGCAGTTTGATATCATTTCCAATGATTGACCAACATATTTTGATAAATTCATTGTTAAAACCATCAGGTCCAGGGGACTTGTCATTTGGCAAATCAAATATAACCTCCTCTATTTCTTTGTCAAGAAAAGTCCTTTCAAGTGAATTCTTCATCTCATCAGTCATACCATTTCCATAGAAATCTTCAAGGTTGAAAAGCATCTCAGTTTTGTTTGATATACCCATTCTAGCTTTGAAGTCATTCCATAGAATGTTAGCCTTGTCATAGTGATTAAAGAATTCCTGCCCACTATCATTCTTGATCATTGATATATAATTGTGCCTATAACTGATGGTAGCTTTAGAGTGGGAAAACTTTGTGTTTTCATCACCTACTTTTACCCATTTAATTTTTCCTCTTTGTTTCCAATAGGTGTTTTGATTCTGGAGTAGAGAGATTATATGGGATTTCAGAATATCTCTGAGGTGCCATTCATTGATGGTTAAGGTTCTAGACTCTTCAAGTAGATCCAGAAGGTCAACTGTGTCATTCACCTTATTTATTTGGTCTTTTAAGCATGGTAACTTCTTGGCCCAAACCTTGATGCCTCTCCTCACATTTTTCAACTTGGCACATATCCTTTTTGACAAGTCCTGGTGATTCACTGGTATATTCCAGGCATTTTGCACAAACTGTCTAAAATCAGAATGATGAAGCCAGTAATTTTCAAATCTAAATATTTGTGCCTTGGGAATGTTTGTTCCCATTGAGATGACACAAGGTAGGTGATCAGAAGTAGTCTTGGATATGGGGGTAACCAATGTATATGGATATTTGGTTATCCATGAGCTAGAAGTAAAAAACCAATCTAGTCTCTCTAGGAGGGGATCTTTCTGCATGTTACTCCAAGTGAATTTCCTTCCTTTTAGTGGTAATTCAATAATTCCCAGGTTACTGATAGCTTCATTAAAAAGCATAGTGTCATTAACATCACCCCCACTTTTATTTCTATCAGTAAGTCTTCTGATAATATTAAAATCTCCTAAGACAAGCCAATCCACATTATCAGGCATCATGATGTTGGAAAACCAGTCCAAAAAGTCAATTTTCCTATCAGCTTGACATGGGCCATAGATATTTGTAAGAGTCCAGGAGTCATTAGATAGTTGGGAGGTGAAAGTGACAGAAGTGGAGAATTCATTTTGGAATGCTCTGGTTCCATTAAACAATGTACTGTTCCATATGATGATGATCCCTCCAGAAGCACCAATTGAAGGTAGAAAGTCAAAGGTGTCAAACTTATTTGGATATAATTTCTTTAAATAATTTATAGCAAAGATTTCTCTCTTGGTTTCTTGGAGACAAATGATATCACATTCAGATTCAATGATTTTACTTTTTAATGCCAACCACTTCTTCTCAGAGTTAATTCCTCTGAGATTCCAGTTTAGAATCTTCCAATTTCTGTTGTTACTCATTGATAATCAGGTTGAGATAACATTGGGGTGACACAAGATTTGTAGTCACACAAACAAACTTGTAAATATCATAAGGTACTGAAGTCATAAACATGCATAGCAGCATAATGGTTCTAAACAACTCATAACAGAATCCAAGGGTAATTGATCTAGGCACAAAAGGACAATATTGTGCAGACATTATAAATATTTATTTAGGTGCTTTCTTCTTAGACTGATGTCCACAAGATTCAGCAGCTCCTCCTTTCTTCTTGCTTGACTGGTTTGTGTCAGAACCAATCTTCTTTGGTCCAGGTTTTCCAGGTGGCTTGATGGTCAAATCATTGACCCTGCTCTTCTTCAGCAGGCTTTTCTCAAGTTCACCCTCCTTAACCTTGCAAAACGAATCAACAAGGTTTTTAACAACTTTATTGCTGAGACAAGGTGGAGCAGCAATACAAGAGAGACAATTAAAATTAGAGAAATTCACATGGCTTTTAAATCCCCCATTAAGTTCCACAATTCTGGGGCTCCTTCTCACCTCAGTGTCCACCAAAGATTCTTTTCCCCTCCTTTTTCTGCTAGAGAATTTGGCACCATCAGGTTTGATGGAGAATCATTCAGGCAGTGAGGAGGCATCTGTCCAATACATTCATCAGGGATAATGAAAGTAAAGGTATTTTCTTCTGCAATTGGCTCCTTTATAATATCCCAAAGATGAGAAGTAAGAAAGTGTCTTGCCCAACTGAATTTTCAGGAGTGATGAGCATGAGGGTGATAAAGTTAAACCAACTTATAGGGATATCACATTGAAGTCTGCCTTTGTCAGGTGAGGTGTTGTTGATGTGTGGAGCAAGGAATCTGTCCTAGAGTTCCAGTCCTTGCTTGGAGAAGGACTGCTTAGAAGATAGAACCTCAGAGGAGTTGACAAAAGGAGTGAGGACCATCCCAACTTACAGATATGCCTCATTGTGAGAGAGAAGGTTTGTGTCTTCAATCATCCAGTCATCCCGCTGATTCCCCTCATTAGCATGATGGCTCTCCTCCTCATCATCCTGGTAATTCTGAAGTATATTAAGCAGTCCCTCACCCATGCCCACATCCTGGTTAGCTTCAACAGTTTGTTGTTCCACTTCAATATCATCCGCTCCATGGACAGAAGCATTGTCATTGTCAGAAGAAACATTGGCTATAGGAATGGAACCAGTAACAACACTATCATCCTCCTGAGGTGGCAAATCCAGGTTATCAATAGGCATGTCTACACCCTCAGCAAACACAGGTCCTTGAATTGCATTCCAATTACCCCAACCAACATTATTCTGTTGAGGAGCTGGATCAACCCATTGGTCCCATCCACCAATGTCCCCTTCAGGCTGTGGAGGAGGTGGTGGAGGAGAGGGGCCAAAAATGGGTCCCACCATAGGCAAGGGATGAGGCTCAGTATCATCATCAGGTAGTGGGTCGTCATCAGGTGGGCCCCCCCAGGAGGTTGCTGTTTAAAAGTTCCATAGAGAAAGTCTATGATTCAGTTTCCACAAGGTCCCCAATGGTGAATCTACACTTTAGGCACATCCAAAAGGTCAGTGACTCCGAGTTTAGCAATGATCCTGCCTTTGTGCTCAGGGTCCCTTTCCCATAGCAACACCTTTCCAATATTAGAGAAAACAACATTTAGATCATCAGTATGCCAATGATCAAGAGGAGGACCCAAAAGCATGACCCAACATTCATTGTTAAACTGACTTCTACGCCAGTTAATGCCCTCATTGTGCCTAGCAAAAGAGATTGCAACATCCTGGAAAGGGATTGGACCCACAGCGATTAAACGGTATCGGTCACTGACATTGGTAAATTGAACATATGCAGAGCCAAATGGACAGTATTGAATATCACGAAAATCAACACGAACCTCATTGAAAAAGAAATCTTGCAACACATCTCTAATATTATCAAATGGAACTGGACCAGGGGGGAGGGGATGAATGTGCACAATAGCATACTGTTCATGAGCCCTCGGTCGACGAGGAACCACCACCCTCTTGACACGATTCCGGCCAGCCACCTGCAGAATCTCAAAGCCATGGGGTAGGAAAGGCTGTGGGTCAAGCGGAATGTTCGCCATTGCGGCAACGGTTGTCGCCGGCGACGAGCGGAGCAATGCAGTTGGGGTTTCTGCAGGCGTGGGAGTTGAGGAGGCTGGGGGTTCGGGAACTTTCTTTTTTGGGCGAGGGCAAAATCCTTAAGACAATCAAACACCCTTGACTGCGACACTTGTGGCGAGACATGGGCCTTGAACCAATTAAGGTAAGATTTGTCGGGCCAAGGACAAGAAGGGAAAGTTGGGAATTTCAAAAATGGTAAAAGACCAGGCAGATTAATTGAGGATGATTTGTTGTCTGCAGGAGATTTCGCACCCTCAATAACTTTCCCATTAACCACGATTTCCGCAAATGACGTGCCCGGTTCAACTCATTTAATATCACCTTTGATTTGACCGTTATTGCATGGGGCCGTTGACGGGGAAATCGGTAATCCAATACGATCAAAAACCGAAGCCTTTTTTCTTTTTGTATGAAACAAAAATCCAATCCTTGTCCAATTCTTTGTAATATTCTTTTACTTCAAATCTCCAATTTGGGCATCCATCACCCCAAAGGTTGATCTTCAAGACAAAAAATTCATCTGAGAAAATACCAGAATTATATATTTCAAAGCCCACAACACGTGATGCGACAGAGAATCTAAATGTTCTATCTTGGAGGATCTTGACTTGAAAATTTGAAGCTAGGCCACCAAAACAATCTTGGAGTGCAATGCCAATAGTATGAACATCAATTTTAAAATTGGCACGACCAAATGAACCAACCAGGAAGAAAGGTTTTCTGCGTAATCCTCCAGAGAAATTGATGTGATGACCAAATTTTTTGAACATATTTGTCTCAAAAATCTTCCCTTTAGAGAAATCCAATGAAATGCATTTGTTGATCTTTTTCGATGATGCTTGTGTCATGTCGGTAATTTGAGCACCCACCACCACTCTTTTGATCACAAGATCCAAAGTCACTCCAGAGAAGATCTTTTCATTTTAAAGAAGAAATCTAGCATAAATCACCACCTTATCGTGATTAAGAAACACAACTCGCTTAGCAAGAGAATAAAGGACCAAAAAACCAGGAGCTTTTTCCAAATCACCAGAAGGCAAGGAAGAACTTGTAACGTGCCACATAATTTTCAAATCTTCAACCTTGTCATCCTTAACATGAGAAATCCCAAGAAAACCAGAAGATGGTGTCAAAAAATCATTGATTATTGCAAGATGAGAGGGGAACCTCACCACTTATCCAATCGAGAGTACCTCCCCATTTTCTAGGCATCTACCCTCTAGTGGAAAGCCGTTGGCATTGAGAATGACCAGCCAGCGATTAGCCGAGAGAATCAGAGATCCAACTAGGAACTTACCATCGGTGGAACTTCCAGAATAGGTGATTTTCCAATCACCACCAGAATAATCAAGAGAAGATGAGCCCATGATATGGTGTGCGACGGCGCTGGAGTGACGCCGGCAAGAGCCGGTGGGAGGGGCCTCAGAAATTGTGCGGGTCTAGTGGCCTTGTAACTCACTCGATATCATCACACTACTAGATCTTTCCTTAGTCTGCTTCAGAGTGCTTGAGTCAGGCATGTAAAAGAAACCGAGGCCAGGTGACCGAAAACCACACATTGAAGGAATACATTCCCACAGAAGAACATCCTGACAAATCTGATTAATGTGGCCCAATTTCTTACACCTCTCACAACAAATGGTAGGGCACTTGGCGATGAAGTGACTCGACATATTATAGTTGGAACAAGGGATGTCACCAGCAGGATTCAGCTTCCCAATAGAAGTATTTTTACCAGACCCGTCAGTGGAGGCAGCATCTAGGCAACACTGCTCAGATTCGCGAGCAGCAATCTCCTAGCGATCCCCAAACTGCTGTGAACCTGAGCCCCGACCAGTTTTTGAGTAGGTTTGCACATCGTCCCTCTGCCACACATGGCGCCCATAGTCGCGGCCCCGCACAGCGTTCACCTGCGCCATGTTGCCCATGCCTCCACATCTCCCTCTTCCATCACCCATCAGAGGCATGGCCGCAACCTAAGCAAAGGATTCCAAATTGCCCACACCTTACCCTTCCACCAGGAAAACGAGGCAGAGTAAGTAGATTTCTGAGGTGTAGATCTAGGAGCCGACCATAAGTGAGAGCAGATGTATGAGAGATCAGACTAGGGGGTGGCAAATGCGAGGGTATGTATACCATTTAGCCTAGGGTTTGCCGGTCTCGCTCTCTCTTCTCGCATGGATGATGTGCACGTGGCATAAATACGACCTGCCTCTCAGTGCCTGACGGACTAGGTAACACCATTAACCCAGGACAAGGTCCCCAAATTCCCAAATCCTTCAAATAGGAACTCCAATCTCTCCACTGCTCAGGATGCGTAAGAGCGATTCCATGGGTTTGCTGAGCTTGAATCGATTCCACAGGGTACTGATGAATATGTGCCACAAGAGGAACCGATCTCATAGGGAATAGATCACTCAGGAAATTGGGGAATGGGGATCGACCCCTCAAGGGAATAGATGCCATACCTGTGGATCGGAGAGCTTGATTCGAGTGTGTGTCCAAATCCATCGAAGGATTCAACATCAGCACACCCGAAGCGAGGAATCCTTGGCCATCGAGTCCTGATAGAGCACCCTGGCCGCCATTTGCTCCAGCGCCATCTCCAATACTCATCGCTTGACCCTAAGCTGCCTCCACGGAGAGCGGAGTGGCATCAGTAATGGGAGTGAGGACGACGGCGAGAACATGGGGAGAGGACGGGGGTGCCGACATCGACGGAGAACACCGGGGGGTGGGTCGGCATGCGCCTCGCTCCGGGACGGCGGAGACGGTGCGCCGATGAGGTGGACGCGAGAGAGCTCATCTTCTATTTTTAGTTTTTATGATTGAAGTTTTATGAGATATTTTATGTTTGTAGTTTTGTAGGGATTTGGTACAACATGCCTAATGTATCTGATGGATCAGGAATCAGTTAATTGATCCTGGGCAAAAATGTTGTAGACCTACATCAAATTCAAGTCCCAGGCTTGAACCTGGAATTTTACTAGCGTAATTCAGTTCGAGCCATTCAGGCCTTACCCAAATACTGAATTCTAGTTCTATTATATTGGGTACCAACGAGTCCGTCGGGATTTTTCAAAATATCATTGATACAGATATTTTACTGGCAAAGCACATTCTTGTGCGATTACCAGGCCACATAGGACGAATCCCTGGGTCTTACCTTTGTGTCATTTACACAACATTCTAAGTTTTTATCGCGCGAGGCATGATCCGAGATTTTTGTCTGATTTTCTCGACTGCCTTGTTTGGCTATTGGAATTGATGAAATTTATCAGTTTCCTATTTTCTTGGATGATGTTTTGTAGAATCTCCCGATGGAGTAACCTTTTGAGGATACACGGATCTAATAATCATAGGCCTAGACGATATTTCCTCGGGTCAAGTATTTGACCTTATATGGATGATATAGTTTTCTATCGGGTGTGCAACAACGCTCTTGATGGGAGTAGCCCCTGAGGCTATGTTCGGATGCCTACATCGGGACATAGGCTCATAATTTTTGTTAGTTTCGCCAGAGCAATGTTCTCAAATTTTCAGAATGTTTTTAACAATAAAGCCCCCGATTGTGGGGTGAAGAAACAAAAAAGGAAATCTGAGTTTGGAGAACTTATCTTGTACTTTAAAACATGAAGATGAAGATACATGGTTTGGTGTGCTTGCCTGGCCATTGGCCTTATTGCACAATATTGTGGCTAAGAAGCCGGTCCACAGGACTTATTGTAATTTAAATTGCGAGAAAAATAAATTCAAACCATAAAAACACCGTATTTGTGCGACGTTCCATGGATTGGAGTATTTGACTTATGTCTTCTTGTCTTGTAGTCGATATGCTTCTCCGGGGATAACCTTTGTAACAATGTAAGGCCCTTCCCAAGGTGACTCTAGCTTATGGTCACCATCTTGTTTGAGGCGAAGAACTAGGTCCCCTACGATGAAGGACCTAGGATGAATCGTCGGCCGTGATAGTTGCGTAAATTCTGCTGATATACAGTGGCCCTTTGTAAGGCAACATCACGAGATTCATCAATTGCGTCAACATCGTCTTCAAGTGCTTCCCTTGATGCTTCCTCGTCATATTCAGCAACCCGTGGAGACTCGTGAGTTACTTCGACTAGAAGGACAACTTCATCACCGTGGACTAGAAAGAATGGTGTTTCTTGCGTCAAATTATTGGGAGTGGTACGCAGGCTCCACAAAATAGATGGTAACTCATCAACACATGCTCATGTTGCTCTGTCGAGTGGTGCTAGCAATCTTTTCTTAAGACCAGCAGTTACGAGGCCATTGCCTTTTCCACTTGCCCATTGGTTTGTAGGTGAGCGACTGATGCATAGCTTACTTTTATACCCATGTCCTCGTAGTACTCCTTCATATCATTAGAGGTGAAGTTAGATCCATTGTCGGTGATGATAATGTTTGGTACGCCAAATTGGAACACTATTGATTTGATGAAATTCACAACCGGAGTTCCATCCTAGCTAGTGACATGCATTGCTTCAATCCATTTGGTAAATTGTCGACTAATACTAGCAGAAAGACGTGTCCTCCTACAGATGACTTGTGAAGTTTACCCACCATATCAAGTGCCCATCGAGCGACAGGCCAAGCAAGATGTATAGGGTTTAATTCGGCGGCAAGTGCCCCAAGTTTTGTTGCGAAGCGCTAACATGCATCACACGTTCTGACGATGTCTTTTGCATCTTGTACTACTATGAGCCAGTAGAATCCCGTCTTGAATGCTTTTGTAGCAATTGCTCAGCTGCTAGCATGATGACCACATACTCCTTCATGTATGTCCTTAAGTATGATATTTCCTTCATCGGGTCTAACACATCGCTGTAATACACCCGAATTTATTCTTTTATATAGTTCTCCCCTGATGATCCTTAAGGCTTTCAATCGTCGGGTGATTCGTCGAGCTTCTACTATGTCCTCGGGGATTTATCCCCTTACCATGTATGCTATGTACGGTTGCATCCATGTAGGCTCCAATATAATGACTTCATCGACTTTTGGTTCTTCCTCAAGGATTTCTTATATGTTTTCATGTGCTGGCATAACCCTCGAGTCTTTTTGTGGCTTGGTCTTTTTCCGTGCCTTTGGCGCCATGACCTCAGAAAACTTCTTGGCCTTGATGGAGCACTCCGTTATTTCCTCCCAGAAAACCTCGGGTGGTACTGTTAGGCATAAGGATCCGATGTTTGCCAAATTGTCGGCCTGTTCGTTGCTTCCTCTTCCTATGTGTGAAACTTCGCACCCGACGAATTGGGCTTCCATGATGCTGTATAGATCGCGGTAGGCGATCATGTTGTTGCTGACAACGTCACTCTTATTCATTGCTTGTTGTGCCACAAGGTTGGAATCACCAAATATTGTTAAGCGAGTTGCACCGCAAGCTTTATCCATATGCATGCTATGCAATATGGCCTTGTATTCAACTTCGTTCTTGGACGCATTTGCGAAACCCATCCGAAGTACATACCACATTTTATCACCTTGAGGTGACACTAATATGACTCCTGCTCCTGCCCCTTCCGTTCTTTTTGACCCGTCAAACTACATTGTCCATGTTGTAGAGAGGTTCGGTGGGCCTGCACACTGTAGTTCAGTCCATCCAGTAATGAAGGCAGGCAAAACCTGTGATTTAATTGCTTTGCATTTCTCGTAAGTGATATCTTGAGGGGATAGCTCAATGCCCCATAGAGAGATGTGTCCGATAGCTTCTAGATTACTGAGAACATTTGAAAGAGGCGCTTCATTGACCACTATGATCGGGTGTTCCGAAAAATAATGGCGCAACTTCCGTGATGTCATGAATACTCCATACGCTAGTTTTTGATAGTGCGGATATCTTTTCATGCATGAAGAGAGGACCTCACTTAGAAAATAGACCGTTCTTTGAACACCATGGTTTTTTTTTGTTTTTCCGGGTCACTCTATGACCAAAACTTTACTGACCACATGATTAGGAGCGGCAATGCAGAGAAGTAGGAGTTCTTTTTCTCATGGAGACACGATGACAGGAGACATCGAAAGCGTTTTCTTGAGGTCTTAGAAAGTATGCTGAGCCTCCTCCGTCCATTCAAATTTATCCGACTTCCTGATAAGGGCGTAGAACGGTAGAGCTTTTTCTCCTAAACAAGCGATAAAACGACTGAGTGTTGCGACTCACCCAGCCAATAGCTGTACACCCCGAAGATTTGTTGGTTTTTTCATTGTTAGGATTGCTTATATTTTTTTAGGATTGGCCTATATTCCCCTTACTGATATGAGGTATCCGAGGAGTTGCCTTGCAGGGACTTCAAAGGAACACTTCATCAGGTTGAGATTGATGCAATATTTTTCAAGGTTCTCGAATGTTTCTCGGAGGTCATTAATAAGGGTTGACCCTTGTTTTGTTGTTATGACGTCGTCGATGTAGAATTGTACGTTGTTCCAATTTGACTCCCTAAGAAGTTTTGCATCATCCATTGATATGTTGCGCCTGCATTTTTTAGTCCAAAGGGCATTGTTGTGTAGAAGAATACACCATAGGGTGTGATAAATGCTGTTTTATCCTGGTCTTCCTCCTTCATCTGAGTTTGATGGTATCATGAATATGCATCCAAGAAGGAAAGACGTTCGCACCCCGCTGATACGTTGCAAACGTATCTATAATTTTTGATGTTCCATGGTTGTTTTTTATATACTTTATTATGTTTTGTCCACAATTTAGAGTATTTTTACACATTTTCTGGAACTAACCTATTAATAAGATGCCACAATGTCAGTTGCCTATTTTCTGCTGTTTTTGGTTCCAGAAAATCCATAAAATGAATATACTCGGAATTGGACGAGACAAAAGCCAAAGTCAATATTTCACCGAGGGGAACACGGAGCCAGAAGACGAGACGGAGAAGGGCCTCGAGGGGGCCACACCCCTGGCCACACGGCCAGGCCTGGTTCGCACCTGGGGGGGTGCAGCCGCCTCGGGCACCCCCTCGGCTTCCCCCTTCGCCTATATATTGCCTTCGATACAGAAACCCTAAGTACCCGATCAAAATTCCACGAAAGATTCTGTAGCCGCTATGATCTCCATCCCTAGATCGGGAGGGATCTGAAGCTCTTCCCGGCACCCTGTCGGAGGGGAGAGTTCACCCTGGTGGTCTTCTTCATCACCATGACTGCATCCGGTGTGATGCGTGAGTAGTTCATCCTTGAACTACGGGTCCATGTAGTAGCTAGATGGTTGGTTCTTCTCCTTTGTGCTATCATGTTTAGATCTTTTGTGCTCCGTTCATGATCAAGATCATCTATTTGTAATCCTACATGTGGTGTTTGCGAGGATCCGATGGATATTGAGATGCTATTTCAGATTGACTATTGATTCTATCATGTCTTTGTTATTTGTGATCTTGCATGCTTTCCATTGTTAGTAGCTATCTTGGCCAAGTAGATGCTAGCAACTCCAAGAGGGAGTATTTATGCTCGATAGTGGGTTCATGCCTCTAGGAATCTGGGGAAGTGACGGAAATCTCTAAGGTACTAGATGTGCTATTGCTACTAGGGAGAAAACAACAATCCTTTGTTCATAGAACAATTGTATTGTTTACTTTACGCACTTTGCTTAATGCAATTATCTGTTTCTTGGAACTTAATACTGGAGGGGGTTCAGATGATATCCTGAAGGTGGATTATTAGTCATAGATGCAGTTGGATTAAGGTCTATGTATAATGTTGTAATGCCCAGTCAAATCTCAAAGGAGTCGAGATGTTTAGTATATGCATGTATGATTTCTCGATGTTTCTCAATTGCACCGCTGTAATTTGTTCACCCAACATGTCATCTATCTTAAGGAGAATCACCACTAGTGAACTATGGACCCCGTTCCTTTCTTTTACCATCAATCTACAAATCTATTTACTATTTTCTGTTTACTTTCTGCAATCTATTACTATCTTCCACACAATACGTTTAATCCTTTGTTTTCAGCAAAACCGGTGATATTGACAACCTCACTGTAAGTTGGGGGCAAAGTTCCGTGATTGTGTTGTGTAGGATTCCAAGTTGAAAACAACACCTTGGAGGTGTTTCCTTGATCCTACTGGTTCGATAACCTTGGTTTCATAACTGAGGGAAAACTTGCTGTTGTGCTCATCATACCTTCCTCTTGGGGTTCCCCAACGAGCTCGATGTATTTTAGGCCATCAAGCTCTTTTTCTGGCGCCGTTGCCGGGGACTCAAGGACATCTTCACAAGGGGAGTCCCTCATAACCAATCACTTTACTTTGTTTTATTTGGTTTGGTTAGTTTATTTCTTCTTTGTTTGCTTGTTTCTTTATCAAAAACACAAAAAAAATAGTTGTACTAGTTTGCTTTCTTTATTAAAAACACACAAAAAATCAGGTCTTTCTATAGTTGCTACCTCGTTCTTAGCTCACCATGTTGATCCCTAAGTTCACCCTGAAACACCTTTCAATTGGTAGTGGCTCTATAATTGGAAAGGATAATATTGAAAAATTCATTAATCATGTTAGCAAGCATGAGGATATTGAGGATAGATCCCTTGCAGAACTTGCTCAAAATTATGAAATTGCTGCTGCTTCTTTAGTTCATATGTTGGAAGCTAGGTTTGTTAACCTTAACCCCATAATGAAGTAATGTTTCTCAAACTTAAATAAATCGAGGACCCTGAAAAGAGAGATTTTATTTTGGAAACCTTGCTTAAAGAATTCTATGATGTTGCTAAGGAAGCTACAAAAGTCTTTGATCATTTTAATATGCTAGGCTCATGTATAGATGTTATTTGTACACAAGAAATATGGACAAAACCAAACCTAATGGGGAGGAAATTAAGGTACCAATACCTTTTAAACTTGTAGGAATGCATGAAGCCTTAGAAAATAATTTTGATTGGATTGTTCCTAAAAACCCATTTGATGAAAATAGTGAACCCAAGAGCATTGAGACGGGATCCTATAGAACTTATTTGGATGACATACCTTGTCTTGTTGAAGATATTTCTGGTATTGATCTTAATGCTTCTTCATTTGAGAATACTTGATTCTTTTCTTGCTTCTTATGCCTAACTTAAATGCGTTAAAAAAAGTACTTATTGGGAGATAACCCAAAAGTTTTAGTTGAGTCTTGGAAGTTATTTTCCTTTGTAATAACCTCTCCTTATCATTTTTGTGTGGTTTTTGTGCCAAGAGTAATATCTAATGAGAGAGAAGTAATGCCTGGGAAAGTTGCTGTCCCGAAACATATTTTTGTGCTTGGCTGTAAAAATTCGTGAACAATCTCTATATGTCGGTTTGAGCTGTAATTTTTTGTGCTTCTGCCCCAGGTTGTTATCCAACCTTCGTTAGTTCAACACTTTTCGATTGGAGCAACAGAAGGTCTTCTAAAAATTGGTTTTTACCAGCTGGTCTGTTTTGACAAATTTCTGCCATTATTTGCATTTGCCACACCCCCTGGCCACGCAGCCAGGCCTGGCCTGCGCCTGGGGGGAGGGGGGGGAGGTGCAACTGCCTCGGGCACCCCCTCGGCTTCCCCCTTCGCCTATATATTGCCTTCGATACAGAAACCCTAAGTACCCGATCAAAATTCCACGAAAGAGTCTGTAGCCACTATCATCTCCATCCCTAGATCGGGAGGGATCTGAAACTCTTCCGGGCACCCTGTCAGAGGAGAGAGTTCACCCTGGAGGCCTTCTTCATCACCATGACTGCCTCCGGTGTGATGCGTGAGTAGTTCATCCTTGAACTACAGGTCCATGTAGTAGCTAGATGGTTGGTCCTTCTCCTTTGTGCTATCATGTTTAGATTTTGTGAGCTCCGTTCATGATCAAGATCATCTATTTGTAATCCTACATGTTGTGTTTGCGGGGATCCGATGGATATTGAGATGCTATTTCAGATTGACTATTAATTCTATCATGTGTTTGTTATTGGTGATCTTGCATGCTTTCCGTTGTTAGTAGCTATCTTGGCCGAGTAGATGCTTGCAACTCCAAGAGGGAGTATTTATGCTCGATAGTGGGTTCATGCCTCTAGGAATCTGGGGAAGTGACATAAATCTCTAAGTTACTAGATGTGCTGTTGCTACTAGGGAGAAAACCGCAATCCTTTGTTCATAGAACAATTGTATTGTTTACTTTACACACTTTGCTTAATGCAATTATCTGTTTCTTGGATCTTAATACTGGAGGGGGTTCGGATGATAACCAGAAGGTGGATTATTAGTCATAGATGTAGTTGGATTACGGTGTATGTATAATATTGTAATGCCCAATCAAAAATGTCAAAGGAGTCAAGATATTTAGTATATGCATGCATGCTTTCTCGATGTTTGTCAATTGACCTGCTGTAATTTGTTAACCCAACATGTCATCTATCTTAAGGAGAATCACCACTAGTCAACTATGGACCCCGATCCTTTCTTTTACCATCAATGTACAAAGCTATTTACTATTTTCTGTTTACTTTCTACAAGCTATTACTATCTTCCACACAATACGTTTAATCCTTTAATTTCAGCAAAACCGGTGAGATTGACAACCTCACTGTAAGTTGGGGGCAAAGTTTTGTGGTTGTGTTGTGCAAGATTCCAAGTTGGAAACAACACCTTGGAGGTGTTTCCTTGCTCCTACTGGTTCAATAACCTTGGTTTCATAACTGAGGGAAACTTGCTGTTGTGCTCATCATACCTTCATGTTGGGGTTCCCCAACGATCTCGATATATTTTGGGCCACCACCCGCAGCGGCATCGATTATTTGATCGATTCGTGGTAGTGGAAAGTTATCCTTTGGATAGTGTTTGTTCAATGAAGTGAAGTTAAAGCACATACGTAGTTATTTTGTATTTTAATTTGGGACACATACTAGGTTTTTGACCCATTCTACTTTCTTCAATTCGTTCACAAATTTGGCATCGATTAGGCGATGGATATCCTTTCCAATGGCCTTTTGTTTTGGTTCTACGAAGCGGCGAAGTGTAGGTTTTACTGGTTTTGCCTTCGGGTCCAAGTTTAATGTTTTCTCAGTGAGTTCCTTGGGAATTCCCGGCATGTTGGCTGGTAACCATGCAAAAATCTCCCAGTGCTCATGGAGGAACTCGATGAGCGTGCTTTCCTATGCGGGACCAAGATTGGAAGCCACAAAAGTCGTCTTCTCTGGGTCGGTAGGGTGGATCTAGACTTCCTTTGAATCTTTTGTGGTGTCAAAAGCCTGATCGTGATTGACACGTGCTACTGCCAGAGGTTGTGCATTTGCTAACTTTTTTAGTTGCTCAAACTCGGTGTCCACCCCGAAGGATTTAGAGATTTTGTTGAATTCTCGATCGCAATTGTTGGAACATGTAAACTTCCTTTTACTGTTATGACCCCTTTGGGGCTGGCATTTTCATAACCAGGTACGCATAATGTGGTACTGCCATGAATCGTGCAAAGGCTGGGCAACCCAAGATCGCATAATACTATGATGGCCAGTCCATGACTTTGAACTCGAGCTTTTCGCACCTGAAATTTTCCTAGGATCCAAAAACAACGTCAAGAGATATTTTACCTAAGGGAATTTCGTCCTTACCTGGTACTATGCCGTGGAAGGATGTTTCTGTTGGTGCTAGATTCATTAAGGAACAATTCATCGCCTTGAGTGCATTTGCATAGATTAGGTTGATGCTGCTCCCCGCATCCATGAAAACTTTACTCATGTGAAATCCTCCTACTTGTGCTTCGACTATTAGGGCCAAGTGACCTGGTCGTGGCACTCGAAGTGGATGATCAGCTCTGCTTAATTTGATTACCTGTTCTGACCAATGGAGATATTTGGGTGTGGCTGGCAGCGCCATTTCTGCCATGTTGACTTGCTGTTTAATTAGTCTGGATCCTATAAGATGGGCGCCCTTTCCGAATCATCGACATTTCTTCTTTAAACCCGGGGTATTCATTTTCTTGATTTGTTGTCTTTTGCGGTTGCCCTGCTGGCAGATGTGTTGCTGGTGGTGGTGCGCCGATGGCTAAAATTCCAAGTATAGTGGTGTATCCTTGGCTTGCTGCTTCGCTTGCCTTTGCGTTGCATACCTCCTGCATCTTTAAAAACGTTCAGCAATCCTTCATGAGATGGTTGGATCTCCTTTTCCCCGTTGAGTCAATGTAGAAGTGCATATTGCAGGGTCCTTCCAACATTTGCATTGCGGATATTGGTGGGTCTCGAGCTGTTGGCTGGTATCGCTATGTTGGTTGGCTTCTTGCAATGTCATTTCTGTTGTTGTGGTGCCTGCTATTGTAATCGTCGTTTCATCAGTTATCCTCTCCTGAGAAACTAGCTGCAACATAGCTTGGTCCTCCATGCCCGTCGTTGCTCCTTCGTCTCCATTCATTGTTGCGCATGTTCCTATCTTCTTAGGGTGAATGTGCTTGCTTGTTGTGTACTGCGTCTTCTCCATCAGCCAAGTGATTTGCCATATCCATCAGTTATGAAATTGTTTTCGGCTTGACCCATCCCATCTCTTCTATGAATTCTCGTCGGTGAAGGACGTCATTGAAGGCGTCAATTGCCCTTTCGTCGGATATAGCCTCAGCCAAGTTTTTGATGATGTTCCACAGCTGGATGAAGGCTCGTAGTGATTCTACGGGTTTCTTCTTGCACGCTCGCAATTGCTCCAGAGATGCGGGTCGCTTGAATGTGGAATGGAAATTTTGGATGAACTTGTTTCAAGATCATTCCACCAGCTGGTGGAATCTTCGGGTAACTGCAATAGCCAGGACCGGGCGATGCCGGTTAGGTGCAGCTGCAGGCTCTGCATTGCGGTGGCCTTGGAGCCACCTTGTAATTTGATGGTAGCCAGGTAATCTTCTAACCAAGGTTCTGGTTCCTGGAGACCGTCATACTTCTAGTGGTGGTGAGGGAGTTTGAAGTCTTTGGGTACTGGATTCTTGTGAACCCATTGGGTAAAACAACTGGCTCCACATAATTCGTATTCATCCTTGCTCTCACCGTTGTAATATCTTTGGTTGTTGTGCTCTTCCCTGGATCTGTCAATCATGCACTATGTGATGTTGTCTCTTGCATTAGTTCGTGACTCAAAGCCCGAAAAGTGCAACTGATGTGGCGACCGTGATGGACGGGTGTGCCCCACCTGCCGAGGACTGCTGCGACGGCGTGGGGATCTATTGGGTTGTTGCATGATTCCTTGCTCCTCTTGTGC
Organism: Avena eriantha; assembly: GCA_910589775.1. Taxonomy (NCBI): domain Eukaryota; kingdom Viridiplantae; phylum Streptophyta; class Magnoliopsida; order Poales; family Poaceae; genus Avena; species Avena eriantha. Next base: position 465,172,676 of record OU342743.1, read on the forward strand.
AAGAGATACGCCCACCATACCGAGGTTCATGAGAGTGGAGCAATGGAGAGCTGCATGAGGTTCGTCGGGTGCATGTTGAGTTGTGATCAGATATGTTTGTGCAGCTACAATTTCGGCTTGAGCTATTTTTGGTTTGATGTGTGATATTTACTCTCTTCTATTCTTGTGTCCCCAACACACCCAATACACATGCTAGGTGTATAGGTGCACTAGATCGGCGAAGAGATACTGCAATACAAGTAGTATGGATATAAGACAATGGTGCAGGAAAATACTTTGATGGTGTGGAAGAGACTAAAGGCAAACTGAAATAAAGATAGAAGCAAGCAAACATGTAACAGATCTAGTTGCAAACGGTGTTTCAATGCTTAGAAACAAGGCCTAGGGATCATACTTTCACTAGTGAACACTCTCATATAAATATATTATCTTCACGATACTACCCTGAACTACTCTTCGGTTGGACACTCTAATCCATGGTAGGGCTGTAACAGCACACCTCAAAGTAAGCCTTTTCCATCTAGATAACCCCATACTGTCACCTTGAGCACTAGATGGTTCCAACAAACACCACAATTTTATAGAGACATCCAACTCCAAATATAACTCATAACAAGTATTTGTAATCTCTAGCCTAAGTGCCACCATGGTGTGCACGCTGTCACTTTCACACACATGGGGAGAGCAGAGATCTATTAAAGCACTTGAGTAGCAAGGTAGATCTACTTGATTACAAAGCTCATGATCACAATATGATCATGCATAGAGAGAGAGAGATGAACACATAGCTACCGATAGAACTCTTAGCCTCGAGGAAGAACTACTCCCTCATCATCATGGGAAGCAGCAATGGTGATGGAGATGGTGGTGGAGATCGATGGAGATGGCGGTGAAGATGGTGAAGAGGCGGCGGTGGCGGCGCCGCGGAGGACTCCTTCCCCGCTGTCGGTATCACAGGGGAGCACCGCCCCTTAGCACCCTTCCTTCATGGATTCTTGGGAGCCCTTCCCCATGGAGATGGGATCCATTGGGGAGGCAAAAACGTGGCTTTGGTGGCTGAAAATTCGTGGGTGGAGCTGTTTCCCACGAATTAGGTTTCCTCCCTTTATATAACTTCTTGGATTGCCGACACCCCACCTTGGGCTGCAGTAAATCGGATCTATCTGGCCCGTCCGGACTCGGAATTAGCTGAATTTTATGTCCAGAATGTTTGTCATGAACTTTCCAACAACTTTTTAGTTGAAGAGTTTTCAGTTTGACACCGTCTTCGACCTGAAACGTGGCCATCATCAAAAAGAGTTCTGAGACAGATTTTTGGAAAATCCCAATTTGACTCCAACAAGGTTTCCACTTGTATTCTTGGTAATTCTAACACATCAAAGTGTAAAACAAGAACATTGTGCACTTTTGCAACTATTAGTAGGTTAGTCCAAATAAATAATAAACTTTATATAAAAAGGAGTATTAAAAGCATATTATTAGTATAAAACCATTAAAAATTATAGATACGTTATGGAAGTACCAACATCCCCAAGCTTAGTTCCTGCTCGTCCTCTAATAGGTAAACGACAAAAACAATATAATTTTTGAGGTGACACGTAGCCAACACAGTATTGATCATCATTATTGTAAAAGCATTGATAGCTGGGATCGAGGTACTCTAAACTTGAACATGAATGACAGAGTTCTAACAAGAAGACATAGCAACTATGTTGTAACATGAAAGGATACAAACAAAGATCATGAATAACAATGCATTGAAAGACGTTTGTTTGTTTCACATATAGAAAACATAATGAGAATGGTATTCAGCTTGTCCCTCATAGTGTAGCAAAACATAAATGCATAGGACACCTTCAAAGTTCATAAGGGTGATTAGATACAAATAGTTTAAGAATAAGCAATATCAAAGTTATGCATCAATCAACAAGTTTTGGGACAATGCACATTAAACTAAGAATAGCCACTATACTCTCTTAATAGGTGCATAAAGATAGAAGGTGGAGACTCAACATAAAAGTAAAAGAAAGGCCCTTCATAGAAGGAAGCAGAGATTCAAGTTTTATAAAGAGCTTCCAAAAATTATGGTACTTGTTAGATTTCAGCTCTCATTGCCCCTATCATAAGCATCTTGAAGTGATTAAGGTTAAAGTGAGTAAACTATGGAGTATATGCTTGACAAAGTATAAGTTGGAAATCTCATGTCCCTTGAATACGAGGGTCGCTCCTCATGCTACTCAAGTTTAGTTACCGGTTAGTTCTTGTCATAGTAAGTACATGTGTATCATAAAGAACCGCCAACGGGGTAGCCCTTGCCCGATGATACGGAAGAATCCCCATATCAAAATGACAAGGCAAGCAGACAACGAGTATCTCAGCAATCTTCTTATTTACCATGGGAAAATGGTGCTTTTTTCTCTCTTTCCTTTTTTCTCATATCTCTTTTTTTCCTTTTTCTCTTTTTTCTCAATATCTGACTCTTTTTTTATAAGAAGAATGTTTCATAGGCAGCTCATTATGGTTACGCTGCAGGTTTCCACCATGATAGCATGGATTAGACCGGCGACCTAGGCGTTTCTCTAACACATATACATAGCTCCATGGACTTACAAGCTCCCCTTTCATTTCACACCGACGACATCCATAGACAAAGGAGAATGATATCAACTAGGTACAAAGTACAAGTGCAATGTTGAAAGCGTTCCCAATGACAACATGGTTCTGCTAATCCCCAACATATAAGTGCAAGCATATACAACATAGATGACACAATGGTTCAAGTTTATCAGGGGCAAGAAAAGTAAAGTGTGCCATCAAGTTCGTGAGAGCTTTAATCACTAGTTTTCTCATAACAAGTTTTATTCGAAAGGTAGATAAAAACATGAATATACTTGGAATAGAAAATGCTAATAGGTAGGTATGGTGGACTCTTTGGAATAACTTGGTTTTATTTTGAGTTGGATGCATGAGTGGAACTCATACTTGGTTATGGAGGCTAGCAAAAGACTAGGAGTGACCAACTAAGAGAGCAATAATGGCCATAATCATGCAAAGCCACAAACCATCATTAATTAAAGCCTAAAGTGATATTACAAGTTGGAAACTAAAGGATCATAAAGGCTATAGTGACTTGGGATAGTCATAACATGGTGTGAGCATGCGCCAAGTCAACCAAATAAAGCATTAAAGGAGAATACCACAATACTATGCTTTAATATGCTAAAACAACGCATGATTCTTTTAAGGCACATTAAGCAATCTCAATTGTTTATAACATGTCATGCGACAGCAAAAATCACTAAGCATAAATCCAAATCAATATCAAGCATGACATGACAAAGCATAGGCCACAGTAAAAAACAAGCTCCTCTTACCACTTAAGCATGAGTTTTCCTACTCTTTTCCAATCCAAACCAATCTTATTTGAAAACTACTCACAAAGATAATAATAAATAAAGATCAGTGAGCTTGTCTCACAAATCCACAAAGAAGAATTAAAAAGTTCTAAGCTGAAAGCACAAGAAAACTAAGGCTAAATATAGTGCTACCAAAAGAGAACACTCACAGAACAATAAGAATGAAAACTAGAGTGTTCTAGGCAATCAAAACGGAGTGTGTCTCTCTCCAAAAGAAGTGTGTTGGGATCCAACCAACTTATTTAAGCAAAAAAATCAGAAGAAAACTAAAAACAAAAACAAAGACTCTCCAAGAACAACACAACAGTGCATGAAACAATAAAAATGAAGTGTCTAGAAAGACCTTAGATTTTTATTGATGAAAAAGGGGATGCCTTGGGCATACCCAAGCTTTGACGCTTGTACCGCTTGAATATTTTTTGGGTAACACGGGTGGCACCCCCAAGCTTGAGCTTTTGTCCATTCTTCATCTCATTACATCATTCTTTCCCTACACCTGAAAATTTCCTTCATACAAAACTTCACACAATCTTCATTAGCAACATTAGTGCATTCAAAAGATAATAAACCTTTGGGGTTTAGTTTTAAAATAGAAAAACTTTCATTAAAAACACAAGCTACTGTAATAATTTCCTCAAAAAGCTCAATTCCCCAAAAAGAACCCAAAAAGGAATCAACAAGAAGCAAATTCAAATAATGGCAGAAATCTGTCAAAACAGACCAGCAGGTAAAAACCAATTTTTTCGAAGACCTTATGTTGCTCAAATAGAAAAGTGTTGAACTAATGAAAGTTGGATAACAACCTGGGTCATAAGGACAAAAAATAACAGATCAAACTGACCTACAGAGATTTTACACGAATTATTACAGCGAATCACAAAAATCTGTTTCGAGACAACAACTTTCCCAATCATTACTTCTCTCTCATTAGAGGTTACTCTTCGCACAAAAAACAAATAAAAAGGATAAGGAGAGGTTATTAAGGAAGCAATAATTTCCAATACTCAACTAAAACTTTTGGGTTCTCTCCCAATAAGTACTTTTCTTTAACGCCTTTAAGTTAGGCATGATAGTTTGAGAAGATGCTCACATAATAAATATGAATTGAAGTAAAAGAGAGCATCAAGAAGCAAATTAAAAGAACATTTAAGTCTAACCCACTTATATGCATAGGAATCTTGTAAATAAACAAGTCATGGAATCACAAAGCAACAATCATAGGAAAGCAAAACAAGTGCAACTTCAAGACTTTCAACATAAAGAGGGGGAACTTAATATTATTGAGATGCATAAAACCATATTTCCCTCTCTCATAATAACTTTCAGTAGCATCATGAGTAGAATTAACAATATAACTATCACACAAAACATTCTTATCATGAGCTACATGCATAAAAGAATTAATACTCCCCACATAAACATAGTCATTCTTATTAATTGTAGTCGAAGCAAATTCAAGAAAGTAGCTATCATTATTATTCTCATCACCATAATCATCAAATATAGGAGGCATACTGTAATCATAATTAATTTTCTTCTCAATAGTAGGTGGACTGAAAATATCATATTCATCATTGTAATCATCATATATTGGAGACATAGTATCATCAAAGTAAATTTTCTCCTCCGTGATTGGCGGACTAAAAATATCATGCTCATCAAAACCAACTTCCCCAAGCTTAAACTTTTCCATAGCATTAGCAATAATGGTGTTGAAAGAATTTATACTAATAACATTGCTATTAGCACGCAAATAAAGTTCCATAGGTTTTTTAATTTTCTCTTCAAACACTCCATGTCCTAACTCAAGATAAATACTATAAAGCTCTCTAATTTTTTTGTTGTTTTCCATTAAGCCTAACTAGTGAAAATAAGAAACAAAAATACAAAATTGTAGAATCTAAAGGAACTAACTTCGAGCACTCACATCAGAGGATGTGAGTACCTTTTGCCTTACCTCCCTGACAATGCCGGTAGAAAATATCTTGATGTCTACGCAATTCTATTCTTGTAGACAGCTGTTGGAACTCCAAGTGCTGAGGTTTGTAGAACAGCTACAAGTTTCCCTTAAGTAGATTACCCAAGGTTTATCGAACTCAGGGAGGAAATGGTCAAAGGTATCCCTCTCAATCCACCCTACAATCAAGATACAAGAAGTCTCGTGTGTCCCCAACACACCCAATACACTTGTCAGGTGTATAGGTGCACTAGTTCGGCGAAGAGATAGTGAAATAAAAGTAGTATGGATATAAGACAATGGTGCCATAAAATTCTTTGATGGTGTGGAAGAGACTAAAGGCAAACTGAAATAAAGATAGAAGCAAGCAAACATGTAATAGATATAGTTGCAAACGGTGTTTCAATGCTTAGAAACAAGGCCTAGGGATCATACTTTCACTAGTGGACACTCTCATATAAATATATTATCTTCATGATACTACCCTGAACTACTCTCCGGTTGGACACTCTAATCCATGGTAGGGCTATAACAGCACACCTCAAAGTAAGCCTTTCCCATCTAGATAACCCCATACTGTCACCTTGAGCACTAGATGGTTCCAACAAACACCACAATTTCATAGAGACATCCAACTCCAAATATAACTCATAACAAGTATTTGTTATCTCTAGCCTAAGTGCCACCATGGTGTGCACGCTGTCACTTTCACACACATGGGGAGAGAAGAGATCTATTAAAGCACTTGAGTACCAAGGTAGATCTACTTGATTACAAAGATCATGATCACAATATGATCATGCATAGAGAGAGATGAACACATAGCTACCGGTAGAACCCTTAGCCTCGAGGAAGAACTACTCCCTCATCATCATGGGAAGTAGCAAAGGTGATGGAGATGGCGGTGGAGATCGATGGAGATGGCGGTGAAGATGGTGAAGAGGCGGCGGCGCTGGTGGCAGCGCGGAGGACTCCTTCCCCGCCACCGGTATCACAGGGGAGCACCGCCCCTTAGCACCCTTCCTTCATGGCTTCTTGGGAGCCCTTCCCCATAGAGATGGGATCCATGGGGGAGGAAAAAACGTGTATTTGGATATAGCTTCTTGGATTCCCATCACCCCAACTTGGGCTGCAGTAAATCGGCTCTATCGGGTTCGTTCAAACTCAGAATCAGCTAAATTGTATGTCCAAAACGTTTGTCGTGAACTTTCCAACAACGTTGTAGTTGAAGAGTTTTCAGTTTGACGTCGTCTTCGATCCGGAACCTGACCATCTTCAAAAAGAGTTCTGAGACAGATTTCTAGAAAATCCCAATTTGACTCCAACAAGGTTTCCACTTGTATTCTTGGTGATTCCTACACATCAAAGTGTAAAACAACATTTTGCACTATTGCAACTATTAGTAGGGTAGTACAAATAAATCATAAACTTTATATAAAAAGGAGTATCAAAAGCATATTATTAGCATAAAACCATCAAAAATTATAGATACGTTATGGACGTATCAATGTGCCATGTTGGATCTACTGACATGAACAACATATCGAGGCACGTGTCAGTTCGTTTCTTTCGGCTTCCGGATATTTTTTAGTTGTGATGCTCCTCTTATTGGCTGTGCTCCTCCAGTTATGCTGCCTGTTCCTCGGGTAGAACTTAGCTGAGCCCGTCAAAGGCTGGACTCGTTATCTAGCTTTATTCTCTCGTCAAGTTGCCTCTGCATCCTTAATAGATCCCTTTTATAGTGATGGAGTAGGTTTTGGTAGGCCAGTAGATCTTTGTGCGTGGCCTCTTATGTCATTGGGACCGCACCCAAAACTGCTTCCCTTGCTTTTTGCCATGCTTTGGCTGGTAGCCAGAGAGTTTTCCACTCGCCTCTACGTGGTTCTCCTCCTCCTGGGATTATGCGATTGTTTGTCGGATCTCCTTTGTTTCCATGGTCTCCTTCTTTTCCTTGATTACCTGTGTTGTCATCCGACAAAATATCATTGGGGTCAAGGACAAGGTTACCATTGGAGTCGCGCTGAGTTGAGGTGTCACCGATAATCACAAACACTTGGTGGTGAGTTATGTATGAACTAGTGACGTCGTCATCGGATCTGAGGAGACATTGTTCTGGGCATCAGTGAAGTCCAATAGTTTTTGTTCTGGGTAGATTCTAGCCATCCTGATTCCGAAGTCGATACCTTCACCACTTTCTTTGGGTTCAGTGTTTCCTGGGCTTGATCCACGTGGTGGTGTTAGCTGGGAGTCTGATCCGAGGTAGAGATCGTCATAGAGACCATCCAGATCCCCCGGATCTGCTGTGTTGTCAGAGTTTTCTTCATCTCTCTGTAGCTGGAGTGTGACCTCTGCGGATGTTCCAACAGAAGATGTGGGTATCGCCATAGGCGCAGTTTTTTCGACCGACGGTCCTGATGAAATTGGAGCTGAGAGGCATGGTTCTTCGGGTTCCTCCACCTGAAAGTGGAAACTTCTGATGATAAGATCGAATCCTTCATTGAAAACGGCGTGGACCGAGATAGGGGTGGGTGGGCGTGGTACTGCTTCTGTCGGGTTGTTGCTTGATGAAAAGGGGTCCACCAAATTCATGACTCCAGCATTCAGATTTCCCACAGATGGTGCCAATTGTTGAGGGGTAACCTCGGCAAATGCCCATTGTTATGGACTTAGGGTTTCGAGGAAAAGAGAACACTAGGGATTTCGTCGGATGTCAGACAAACAAGAGAGTTGAAGTCGTCTGATTATCGATGGACTATGCTATTACATATTGCTTGGGAGTTTTTTGGTACCTCTCCGTTGGCTCCTTCCAACCTATATATAAGAGGATGGGTCCCAAAGACGTATATGCATAGCTTACATATCTATGATTACAACACCAATACAATGCCGGTTTCTACTTCCTTATCTAACAAAACTAATACTTCCGCCGGATGCTTCTTAGGCCTTCTTCTTTGGTCTTCATGGGCCGTGATCCTTTATGTAGCTAGGGTAACCAAACATAAGCTCCCGAGTAATCATACCCATGTCACACTGGGAACCGCACCTAGTTCAGCCATGAACTCCTTCATGCAAACCGCTTCCTGCGCTTCTTCTAAGGCAGCAACATATTCCACCTCCATTTTTAATCCCGCTACCACGGGTTGTTTGGAAATCCTCCAACTAAATGTTGCTCTATTAATGAGAAACACATACCTGGATTGTAACTTAGGGTCATCCGGATTGGTGTCGAAGCTATCATCGACGTAACACTTTGCGACGAGCTCTTCTCCCATGGGTACATGAGAAACATGTCCTTAGTCCTTCTCGAGTACTTCAGGATATTCTTAACCACTCTCCAATGTCCCAAACCTATATCAGTTTGGTGCAGGCTAGTCAAGCTAATAGCAGGTGCCATATCCGGTCTTGTACACAACATGGCATACATGATAGAGCCTATGGTTGAGGCATAGGGTAACTTATCCATCATTTTTGTATCTTCTGCTGTAGCTAGACTTTTAGTCTTACTCAGTGTCTTTCCTTGCAACATAGGTAAGAACCCTTTCTTACTTCCATCCATTTTAAACTTATTTAAAATCTTTTCACGGTATGTACTTTGTGATATCCGAATAAAGCGTCTCGATCTTTATCTATAGATTTTTATGCCTAGTATGTATGATGCTTCACCAAGGTCCTTCATCGAAAAATTGTTGTTTAGAGATCTTTTAACACTATTTAAAAGATTTATATCATTTACAATCAACAACATGTCATCCACAAATAATATTAGAACTGCCATAGAGCTCCCACTCACTTTCTTGTAAATACAAGCTTCACCGTAAGTTTGGACAAATGCAAATCCTTTGATCACCTCATCAAAGCGGAGATTCCAACTCCAGGATACTTACTTTAGTACATAGATTGACCACTGAAGTTTGCATACCTTGTTAGCATCCTCAGGATTGACAAAATCCTTTGGTTGTACCATACACAACTCTTCCTCAATGTTACCATTAAGGAACGCGGTTTTGAAACCCATATGCCAAATTATATAGTCGAAAAATACAGCAATTGCTAACATAATCCTAACCAACTTTAGCATCACTACGGGAGAGAAAGTCTCATCATAGTAAAATCCTTGAATTTTTTGAAACCCCTTTGTGTCAAGGTTGATATTTATATATGTTCACATTACCATTAGTGTTAGTTTTCTTCTTGAAAATCCATTTATTCTCCATGACCTTTCGGTCGCGAGGTAAGTCCACCAAGGTCCAAAACTAGTTTTTTTTACATGGATCCCATCTAGGATTGCATGGCTTCTAGCCATTTGTTGGAAACTGGTCTACTGATCACTTTTGAATACGTCGCAGGGTCATCACTTCCATCTACCATGAAATTCATGACATTATTTTCGTACAGTTCAGGAGTTGCGCATGTCCTGCTTGACCTGCGAGGATTGGTAGTGTCCTCTTTCCGAATTTCATGATCTTTATCATTAGTTCCCTCTTCATCAAGTGAAGTAAACTCGAAAACAACTTCATGTGTTGCGCCACTCGCCGTTTCATGAATAGAACGCTCAATAACCTCATCGACTTTACCTTCCTACTACTCACACCTTTCATGAGAAACTTCTTCTCTAGAAAGGATCTATTCTTGGCAAATGAGAACCTTGACTTTGGATCTGTGATAGAAGGAATACCAATTGTTTCTTTAGGGTTTCCTATGAAGACACAGTTTTACGCTTTGGGTTCAAGTTTATCAGGTTGACAATTCTTCACACAAACATATTATCCCCAAACTTTTAGAAATGATAGCTTAGGTTTGTATCCAAACCATAATTCATACAGTGTTGTTTTAACGGATTTAGACGATGCCCTATTTAAAGTGAATGCAGCTATTTCTAGATCATAACCCAAAACAAAAGTGGCAAGTCAGTTAGAGACATCATAGATCAAACCATGTCTAATAAGGTATGATTATGTTGCTCAAATACACATTACTCTGTGGTGTTCTTGCAGGCATGAGCTGTGGAACTATTCCACACTCTCTCATGTGTGTGCCAAACTAGTAACTTAGATACTCTCCTCCATGATCAGATCGCAGAAATTTAATCTTTCTATTATGATGGTTTTCCACTTCACTCTAAAATTCCTTGAACTTTTCGAAGATTTCAGATTTGTGTTTCATCAAATAGATATACACATATCTACTCGAATCATCCGTGAAAGTAAAAAACTAAAAATATGCACCGCACGCCGACACACTCATTGGACCACATACATCAGTATGTATGATTTCCAGTATATTTGTTGCCCGCTCCATTGTACTAGAAAACGGGGTTCTAGTCATCTTTCCCATGAGGCATGGTTCACATGTGTCAAATGATTCAAAATCAAGTGATTCTAAAAGTCCATTAGAATGGAGCTTCTCCATGCGCTTTACACCAATATGACCTAGATGACAGTGCCACATATATGCATATATATCATCACTAAGTTAATCCTTTTGGCACCTACATTATGAATATGTGTAATACTATTATCAAGATTGAAGAGAAATAAACAATTCATCACAGGCGCAAGACCATAATAGATACCATTCATATAAATCGAGCAGCCATTGTTCTCAAACATAAAGGAATAATCGTCTTGCAATAAACACGATCTAGATGTAATGTTCATGCTAAACACATGCACCAGATACAATTATTCAGGTTTAAAACTAATCAAGATGGTAAATAGAGTGGCAGTGTTCCGACAACGATCACATCAACTCTTGATCCATTGCTGACACACACACTATAAAAATCCCCCCATACCTGGCGGATATTTGGGGAGTCATAAGAGAAAAATACTTGTAATCGCGGCACCATTTTTTAGTGGTGGCCAAGTATACGCCATGGTTGCTATGGCGCCAGCAATTTTTAGCTCTGTCGTAGTTGATCAGAGAAGCTGGCAAATTTAATACCGCAATTGATCGATGGAGGAATATACTAGTGCGTAGAGCTTTGTAGGTGACATTTACAGCGTGTCCCACACTACTGACTGGTCAAGCACCCCGCGTTGACTAATCAAGTTTGTCTAGCTGACTAGTGTGGCCCACTATCGGGGAGGCCGCTATATCTCCTTCTGCTCCTGATCTCGATCTAGTCTCTCGTACTCCCTGCCACAGAAATGTCCCCCCATTCTCCCTCCGATAATCTGCAACAGTTGGCGGTAGTGAGATCCAACCCAATGGAGCACATTGTAAGTTATTGATAGTTGTTATTGATCCTCTATCCTCTATTGATCAGAAAATAATTTGGGGATGTTTCTCTCTGTTAGATTTCCTACTGTGGCCGGAGATCTCAGTGATGTCAGAAATTCGATGGCGAGAGTGCTGGCCACAGGTTCCTCTGATGCAACTACACCCTACCGAGGTGTGAGTACATCTTATGGATCGATCATCCAAACATCCAAGTCGATGGCGCTGTCAGTGGTGGCGACGACGATGATAAATACGACAATATGAAACTTCCATCCTAGGACAATATCGAGTACAAAGCCGGCGAACATAGGGAGAAATCCAATGGCTTGGTGGCGTAGGAGGAAATTTCATTGGTGTACTGATTTGTAATTTTCTATTGCAGTGTTTAATAAATATATTTGATCACATTTTCTTTCGTCAAATCATTATGTTTGGTTACTTTACTGTTTATGTTGTCAATCACGACATAGTCAGACTCTTTTAACCACCTAAGTAGCCCACTATGGCCAATGGGCTTTTAAGCAGTGAGGCTCATGATACAAACCCTACATCTATATAATATAGGGAAAACTAATTTCTATCAATGCTGCCGCACTCCCCTCTTTAATAAGTGCTAATCCTAGATCTCCATCCACTCTCTCTCCATGACTAACACAATGTCCCACAACCATCTATCTCCACGAAAATACTACAGTCTTAAGGTCAACACTGTGCTGATCCACCACTAGGCGTTGTCCTGTGCGCCGTGCTGATCCACCATGTGGAAGGAGCTGACATCCAGCGGCGGGGTCATTTGTGTGGAAGATAGCGCTCAGGTCATCGGGAAGCAGATGGATGTCCACATCCACCACCGTCCAGATCCACTATCGCACAAATCTAGCGTCGTGTAGATCCACTACCACCCAGATCCAGCACCGTCCAAATCCACTGTTGTCCGCCGTCCATATCCACAGTCGACTAGATCCACTGTCATATGTCGTCCAGATGCACCGTCTTGTACAAAATAGGTAGGAGCTTAAATTTTAGATTTTAGTTTTCCCCTTTTTTCCTTTTTAGTATTTCTTTTGTTTTTTCTTTACTTGAGAGGGGATCGAGATATTTTGTAACAGAAATATATTCATATCTTAATATTGGTAATTTTCGATTTGTCAAATTGCAAATAATGGATTATGAGCAACCTATAAGTCCTCTATTGTTAAGGTAATTAGTATTTGCTTATGCTAGAAGGTGTAACAAGGCAAATAATTCGCGGTTACATGACACTAAAATTTTGTCGTCTTCCATAACGTAACGTGGCACATCCTCCACCGCGCCGTGGAAGCCCTAGTATGGCGGATCACATTGTGTCGTGCCAAAAAATCCGCCGCCGTTCATAAATCGCCGACGCAGTTATCCTTGGTGGCTTTTTTCCATGCTAGCGCGATCATGGAAACTAAGGCTATTCCACAACCCCTCTTTCTAGTGGCATCGTGACATCATCCCTTGCTAGTGGTCGCCTGTCCCACGGCCCCTCTTTCGTGTTACATATATTAGAAACCAAACCATTAGCAAATACCCAAGTACTACTTGTAGTACTACTCAAGTACACATCAATAACATGTATATCAAATATACCTTTGTTCATCTTGCCGGACTTCTTGTCTGCCAGATATTTGGGGTAGTTGCGCTTCCAATGGCTAGTCCCCTTACAATAGTAGCACTCAGTATAAGAGTTTGGGCCATCCCGAGTCTTCTTCTCAGGCGCAACAACACCTTTGTCGCCCTTCTTGAAGTTACCCTTCTTTTTACCCTTCATGTCCTTATTGAAATCGGTGATCTTATTGATCATAAACACTTGATGTTCTTTCCTAATCTCCACTTTAGAATTCTTAAGCATTGACAAAAGCTCAGGAAGAGACTTCTTCATGCCTTGCATGTTATAATTCATCACGAAACTCTTATAGCTTGGTGGCAGAGATTGGAGAACAAGATGTTTGCCTAGATCAATGGGAATCGTTATTCCCAAGGCTATAAGCTTATCGTCCTACCTAGACATTTTGAGTACATGCTCACTAACGGAGTTGTTCTCCTCCATCATGTAGCTAAAGAACTTTTCAGAAGATACATAACTCAGCATAGCAGCATGAGTATTGAAAATCATTTTCAATTCACCCATGGTATAAAAATCATTGCCATTCTAGAAATGCCTTTTGAGTTCTAGCTCTAGAACATACATTATGCCACAATGAACCATATTTTGGTCCTCCTGATGACTGAAGTAAACATTTTTTACATCGTCAGGAGCATCATCATTTGGTGGAGGGCCTAGCAGCACTTCTAGCACATATTGATTTTGTGCAGCAGTGAAGAGAATCCTCAGGTTCATGGCCCATTTGGGAAAATTGCTACCATTCGTTGCAAGTTTCTCTTTCTCCATGAACACATTGAAATTAAAAGCACGTGGTGCCATCTACAACAGAATTTGCAAAGTTTATTTTTACTAAGTTTATGATAGATTGTGTTCAACTGCAGTGTGCCCGGGTACTGTGGTACAGCGTGTCATCCCTTCTTTCTTGCTTGGAAAATAATCATAAAGAAATCGAAGGATAAGTTTATCTTTCACTGCCAAAGAATTTGATGCCTCATAGGATCCTACAAAAGCAGAGTCAAAAAAAGATTGATCATCACTCAATATCCAAATTACAAATGAACTCCAACTCAAAAATAACATCCCTCATCTCATTTTGGTGATTAAATGAACCAACTTCACTACAACAAGACTGATCATCACGTGAATTGGTGGAGCCGCAAAGGGGAGCATCAATACGGTCATCATATCAACAATATAACTCATCCTTTACCTTTTAGTTCGTGTTCTGTGGCCATGTCTGTACATGCTAGGATCTCCAAGTAAGAACCTTAGTACCCGCATGTGTAAATCTGGCTTACCCCCAATGTATGTGAACGTAGAATCTATCACACCGTGTCATCATGTGGTATCTCAAAATGATGAACTTTCTTAATGGTGCATACTAAAGGAAGAACACACTTTTATCTTGATATTTAAATGAGGGATCATCTTATAATGCTACTAACACCATACAAGAAAAATAATATGCAGGCAAACATCATATGCAAAAAGTGATATGATATAGTTCTTACACTTGATCACTATCTTGTGCATCATGGTATGATCTTAATCATTCCATTTATGTAACACACAGGTTGATAGTGCTTACACTTTTTTGTTATATCGAACCATACCTAAAAATAAACATTGCTATATCATAACACTTGACCAGCAAAAACAAAAACTAGACGCTTCTAATTTATCTTTGGCATGTTTTTACGTGGCTTAGGGCTTTCGGAGACAGAACCATTCTTACCTATGAACATGGAATCACAATGATGATAATCAAATTATTAACAACCCGTTGTAAATCAGATATCAACTATAGTGGAGGAGATAGAAACCCACAAGACACTTTATGCAAAACTAGTTGCATGTCAAGCATGGAACAGGTCTCATGTGTGAGGACATGTAAAGTTAGTCTGGGTCGCTTCATCCCACTATGCCAACAATATCCAAAATACACAAGAGGATGCAATAACATGATCATCAGCGCTCACATACCTATATGTGTTTTACCTGTACAAGTATCTAGCCATAGATCCGGCTCTAACACCACTCTTGGTTCGTAGCATAGAAAACAAAAAATCTTACGATATGAATAACTAAGCACCAAGATCTATCTATCTAGATACAAACAACAGGTGGATATACATCCATAGAGAACTTACCCTCGAAGACCGAAAAGTGTTACGAGATTTATTCTCGTGGATGATGTAGTTGTACTCTTGTTGATCTCAAGATTGTGATGAAATCTAGCGCCACTGACAAGGGGTTTACTCGCCAATGCCCATAGTTGATGGACTTCGATTAAATGAAGTGGGGAGTGCTGGAGGCATCCATTGGCTTGCAAACAAGTACATTGGGGACCCGCAGTTTACCCAGGTTCAGGCCCTCGGAGGGTACCCTACTCGTGCCTGTCTGCTCTTTTGTAATGGAGGAATTGAAGATTATAGGGTTGCGCAGATGCAATATAGTGGTATGTGAGCTAGGGTTGCAAGGTGTGTTTCTCGACTCCCCTCCTAGCCTTTATATAGGGAGGCCAGGTCTCGGGATATCATGCCGAGTCGGTTACAGGTTAGGGTCTAGTTTCCTATCTACACATTGTTATGCCTCCCAAGGATTTGCGTCTTCTAGGAATTGGGCCAACCGAATCATCTTGGGCCTTGCCATAGGATTTTCTTGGGCTACACCGTATAGACCAAACTTGGGTGCCCATGGGGCATACCCATGTCAGTAGCCCCTGAGTGTCCGTTTGAATCGTAGATTCATATGGAGACTATGAAGTCTCTCGAGTGCTTATCCGAACATTTTATTGGGTGCCTGCTTATGTCATAGGGATAGTTGATACACGTTCCTAATTCATCCGATGGACCGGGATCAGTTAACTATCTTAGGGAAAAACAACGCTATCTACTCAAACTCGAGTCCCCGGAATCAAATTCGAAAAATTGCTGGCGTAATTCAAGTCATGTCGTGGAGGCCTTATAGAGGCAAATTCAAGTGCTTAAAGTGTGCACTCGACACGTCCGTCAAGGCTTTTTCATCGTGCATGTAGTCATGGTATACTTCTGGTCGAACGCAGTGGGTGCATTGCCAAGCCATTGGATTGTATCTGTAGGTCTTGTATTCACATTGTAAACGCGACATCCGAGGTGTTTCGGGTGGCCCGGGAGACGTTGTCTTTTTGTAAGGCAATTTCGTGTTTGGTTGGAGATGAGGTTGCTGAATGCTTCAAATGCTTATGGTGTGGATGTGGTCAACGCTTTTGCCATAAATAGTCTATTTTTCCTTTTCATAGGGTGCACGACCAGTCCTCCCTATGGGAATAGCCCCCCGAGTGCCTATTCAACTCGTAGCCTCGAGTGGGGACTTTTAACTTTTGCGATTGCTATCATTGACTGTAGCTTGTCGATTGAGCTACCAGCGCTCCCTGTGGGAGTAGCCCCCGAGTCCGTAATTGAATCGTTGATTCGAAGAAGGGATCCATGCGTAATGGTCCTGGATTTGTACTTGGGATGGCTTGTTCCCTGGACCTGGTAGATCTTTGAGTGTGCGACCAGTGCTCCTGTAGGAGTAGCCCCCGAGTGTTTGTTCGAGTCGTAGACTCGAGCGAAGACTAAGAAAGTCAAAGAAAAATTACCGTTGCACACATTTTCCTCGAGCTACTGATGGTGCGAATGTTGATGATGTCATTGCTAACGATTATATGAGCTCAGTCACAACCATGTGCGGTGCTGATGGGACGTGACGGTCGTGGACCCCAATGTCTGACCAAGATTTGACCAGTCACGTGTAATTTGGGGGTTTTAACTACTTCTCCTTGATTTTCGTGCTGAGTGGGGATCGTGCAACGATGGTTCATTGCGCACACCACCACGCATCATCACCGATGTGTGCCATGCGTCCAAGTAGAGGATTATCCTGTTAGTTCTTAAGTAGCGATCCGCGGTAGTAATTTTGTTACTCTGCCTCTTCTTCCTTCTTGTGTTGCTGCCATTTCCGCTCTTCTCCCCTCCACTGCTTTGCACCTGTTGCTTTACTGGACATCCTTAGAGAATTCACTAGTTATTTCCTTCGGTCTCTCCGCCGGAGAAAAATAGGAAAGAAGAAGGGCACCGCTGCTACTGAATCAGGCACTGCCGCCGCAACTGAGACGAAGAAATCCGCCACTGCCACTAAGTCTGGCACCGCTGTTGCTGCCGCGAACAAGAAGGGGACCGGATGCCATGTGACCAATAGGTCCTAGCTGCGCTCGACAATGAAGCTCCATGAGTTGCATACTCTTTGCCAGGCCGCCATATTCTGGCCACGGAAGATGACTGCCGAATTCCCGGACTGGAGGTAATATCCGATCCTCCTGCAGGATTTCGCCTCATGTTTGTTGCCTTCCTTCTTCGAGGTCTCTCTCTCCCCTCCATGACTTTGTTCATGGATTACTTTCTTTATATGGGATACAGCTCCACCAGTTGACTCCTAATTTCATTCTACACATCGCGTGCTTCATCACCCTTTGCGAGTGCTAGCTCGGTATCGAGCCGCACTTCGGTCTCTTCAAGAAGATTTTCTGTTTGAAGAGATAGTCAGGGGCAGGATCCTTAGTGTATGACCTTGGCGGGTGCGGGATATCTGTAGATTCCCATGTGCAATACTGTAGCCTCAACATGGTCGACTCCGCCCGAGGGTGGAGGGACAAGTGGTTCTATATTCGAGCCAGAAGGCAACCGAGCAGAGGATCGGGATCGCTCCCTTTGACCTGAAGACGGAGCTAAAGAGGAAAATTTCCTAGAAAAACGTCTTGATGCCGGGCAAGGAGGACAAAGTAGAGGTTTTATACTAGCGGGTGTTGGACCTTCAACTCATTCGAGGCAAGGAGGTCACTTGCGTGGACCTCATCCGAACGTGGTTGTGACGTCGGGTGCAGCCACTACAGGCTAGGGCATGTCCTCGGTGGAGCTCGAGAAGAAGATCAGGTTGTTGACCAAGATCACTTTGAAGGAGGTCCTCCTCGTGGAATCGAGCACCCTTCCTTTCCGTGATACTTTTGCTCCTATAGAGGTAATCTTTTGCTGACTGTTTCGTTTTGTCTGTAGGGCAATATTAGTGATGAACTGATGGCATTATCCCCGTTGTTGCAGGAGTAGAAGGTGTAATCCCTCCTGAGGCCGCAGGGGAAGACGAGTCGGGCTCGACTATGCGTGCTACCGAGGCGCAAGAAGCCCCTGAGTATAGCAATTTTGGGTCTCGCAAATGGGAATGGAGCGAGGAGTCAGATGCCTCTACACCAGAGATGTGGGGTCCCCCGGATTTATTCTCCAAGAAATCCCTGTTATGCACATATCCATGTTCCCATGATCAGTGAGCCATGGAACATAACCGACAAGTATCGTTACAACATCCAAAACTTAACTAGAACAAAACTTACATTGATGCCATTATGGCTACACAATCTTGAGCTGTGGATCTTCATCGAACATAGAGCCCAATCATGCCTGAAGATGGCCTAGCTCGCATAGACGTCATCGACTCCAATATCCTTCATGCTTCTGAAAGTCTAGCCAAGTAAATATCTAAGGACAATGCCAGTGAGTACTTTTGAATGTGCTCGCAAACCACCAAGATAAGGTAAAAAAGATAATGCATTTTTTAGATGTGGCGAGATAGCTCTTGCTAAGGTTGCTTGGGAAAACGCCTAGTTTCTCTTGTAGATATGGCATCTCTATATCTCTGTTGAAAAAGAGTTTTGATAACATGTCTCTATTTTAAAATTTGGATATCTCCATATCCTTGTCGACAACCATTTTATAGGAAAATCATTTTTAAACATCTTTTACCATCCATGGTCAAAACAAAACCTCATCCTCATGTTCTCTCGCGACCAAGTCACATCCTTTTTATGTTTCTCAATCCATCACTTGGGTATTCCTAACAATCACATTTCCCACAGTCCTTGACCGTGGACATGGCTATTCGAATAGATTATACTCTGTAGAGTTTGTGCACTTTACCCACAAGAATCAATACATCTGCCAGGATTCAACCACAACCCGTTGCCCATGGTACACGGGGGTCGGATAATCAAACATAACATTTAATTTGTCGACCCAAGGAAAGGCACCATTCCCTTTTAGGTTTGACCTCCCCGGAACGCGTATGTGTCTCACCGCACCAGAGTCCTCCCTTCCGTAACGCATATACCCAAACAGCAGTCTAGGAAATACCTTGGTTTGTTGACTCTAGTTCTTTTTGTACTCCTTGTCATACCGTCCGCGGGAGACTCAATTGTTGCACCGACACTTCAGTGACATCCGCTAACCCCAGATCCATAGACCTTTAAGTGGGGACGCCCATATTTGAAGGGATTTCTCCCCCATAGCACGTGTATGGGTTGCCCATGCTAAAGAGAACAAACTACAAGCTATGCCCCAACTCCTGGGGTAATGTGGTTGCACGGGTAAGTTTTTCCTGTAAAGGCGTAGAACATCTCTTCTCAACATGAAGTTCAGCTTTCTCATTCTTCCTCAACACTTTTATTTCTTTAAAACATCAACTTGGAAGCGATGCCTCCTCCCAAGGTTTTTCCAAAAACGTTTCAAACCTTTGTAGCAGGGTGTTCCCCAAAACAGTTTTGTTTGCAAATCAGAGTAGGATGTTAACCATCGTACTCTTGATCTAAGGGGCATGATAGGTTATTCATAATGGGAAGTGCCCTTCTGGACACAAAGTAATAACTTGGAGGAGCCAAGTTATCAGCGCAATAGTAGTAAAACAAAACATGCATGTAATAATGCAGTTTATAAAGGAGATACAAAACAGATAATAAAAGGAGTAGGACAAGTATCGAAATTCAGGAATGGTGGCTTGCCTGTGATCAACAGTAATTCCATGGACTTCTTCTTCTTAGATAACCAATAATAGTAATGAGATGATCCTTTCTTCTCGACATTAATACAAGCGCAACTATCATTGTCAAAGAGCATACATGCAAGCAACCATACACAATCAATACAAGGCAGACAAGCGACAATGCAATACAGCAAGCAATGAATAAGGCATCACTATAATCTTCATTAGGTTTGGATAAAAGGGTGCCATAGCATGTGGAATTACTTTACATGGGTTAGAGGCATTTATATTATGCTTTATTCGCCCAAAACTACATCAATAAGGGGTTTTTAACCAAGGCCTTGTTCATTATGATATCAATGATCAAGAATGATATCATCAGATCTGTTTTGATAAAACAAGGCCACCAAAAGTGGTTTCATTATTTTATCACATTTTTCTTTAATTAATTATGGGTTTTCTAGTGAAATAAAGGCCAATTTTAGAGGATAAATACCCAGAAAATGGTCTATAAGTCTAAAAATTATTTCCTTTGATGGTTATGAAGTATTTTGACTGGTCTTTCACTGAGAGTTATAATCCGTTCATGATAATTACCAGAATGCTCTTGGAAAAATGTCAAATTCAGTTTTGTAGCTATGTTGTCTTTTTCACCGGATTAAATCCACAGGGGATATTGATATGAATCCAATGACACATGTTAGGTATTTCAATTACCTTTTTGTAGAAATTGGATTCACTCATTTTTTGTTACTGAACTCCTAGAATGATTTATTTGGTGAAATATACACATGCATGAGTATTTAAATGACCAATTTTCAGAAAATCCACAATAATTTTTGAGCTTATGAATTTGGATAGATATTTCTTGGAATGTGTTTAGAAAATTTGAATTAGGTAAAAAACCTTTTAGTTTGTCCTAGAGAAATTACTAAAGGAATTTAGAGGATGATTTTGTTATTTTACATTAGAATAACCTTTCGACGTTTTGGGTAGGGGCCAGGGTGATATGAAAGGACTTGGAAATACTTCTCAAATCTAGGTGGTTTTATTTCATTTGAAATTACAGAGCATTCAAAGATAATTATTTAGTGTATAAGATACCTCTAGGAACTTAACTTATTATAATAAATCTATATATTAATTTAGTTGGGTTTTTGCTCTGCATGTTAGAGAAAATTCTAATGTACCATATAAAATTTCATCTGAGAGGATACTGTCGTGGTGGTGGCACGTCAGATACCATGTATAGGCTAAAGATGGGGCCAATGAGCACAAGAGGAATCTAGGGAGGGATAGTTTGGTGATTCCACACATAGATGTTTGTATTTTTCTTACTGCTGCTAAGGTGGCTTTTGCCCTGCTCCCGTCGAATTACGTTATCCAGCATTGCTCTTGACAGCGTTTCGTTGACCGGCATTGCCTTGGTCGCGGTTACCTAGGCCAGCTTCACCTCGGCTAGCACTGTGATGATCCTCATCAACTTGTACTGCTTTTCCTTTCCCTGTCCTTACCGGGTCATACATGACCATCTGTTTGTCTTTTCTCCTCGAGGTAACCACTTCCTCTCTTCTAGGGCCATCATGAGGTGATGATGCAGCCCACCAGGTTTGCTTTGAGTATCTCCTCATTCTGCTTATTCGCCACCCTCACCGAATGAACTAGGTGTGATCCTCTTAGTATCACCAGGTTTGCTTTGAGTATCTCCTCATTCTGCTTATTCGCCACCCTCACTAAGTGGTTTACTCTCTCCTGCTGCCTCTCCCGGGCTTCTCCGGTTAGACCCTCTAACTCGGACGTTGCTGCCTCTGTAGCCCTAAGGTTCTTTGCTAGGGTACTGTACCTCTCCAGCCCTGTTGTTACTAGTGTAGCTGTTTACCCTAGCTTATGCACATACTCCTTGTCAATCTCATTGATCAAGTTTCTACCTCTGATTTTTACTCCATCTAAACAATTTGCTTTTGCATATTCATGCAAAGTGATGCTTAGTGACTGTTGTAATTCAGCTACTTTCTTTGCCCCGACTTAAACATTTTATGCCTAGTATCCTCTAGCTTGTCCTGTGCCTGAACTAGATCTGCTACTGGTGCTATGGGAGTAGCTAAGATATCTATTGCCTGCTGCAATACATTATTTGGCCTCTCTAGTTGAGGGAATCTTGATCTTGCTTGCTTCGGTGTAGCGTCCATATCTGGTGCCGGGTCCTTGCTCGCTCCTATATCCGGTGCTGTCATCATGACCTCAATGCAGCTAGCGAGGAGAGTGATACGCGAGCCACGAGCCGCGCTGTGAGGTGGTTTGCCTCCCTCGACAACGTGATGCCGGTAAGCACCGGACTCGTCAATGCCGACGTAGACCTTGTGGGCGCCAAGGTTGAGTAAGAGGTCGTTGCATGGTGGAGGGCACCTGCCGAAGCTACCAACGTTTTCGCTGACATAGTCTAGCACTCCAAAGCGCTGAACGAGCCTCGAGACAATGTGTTCACCGGTGCCGATGATGTTTCCCATCCAGATCTTCACTCCTGCTAGCGCCGCTAGCTCTATGGTGGGCGCCAACTGTCGTGGTGGTGGCACGGCAGATGCGATGTATAGGGTAAAGATGGGGCCAATGATCACTAGAGGAATCTAGGGAGGGATAATGTGGTGATTCCACACACAAATGTTTGTATTTCTCTCTTATCAATGGTCTATTACAAGGGCTCGTTGAGCAATTCGTGGGAAAGATGCTACTACTCTTACTACCCACGACTATCTCTCTAAGGTTTTCCCTTAGAAAAATGGCCGACCTTCTCTATGGAGATCCTGCCCCTCCTTATATAGGGGGCTAGGTTACAAGTTAGGGCATATGTGGAAGGAATATTCTACGAATATGCCTCCCAAAATAGTGAAGCGGTGCTCCTCTTTTCTCTATCTAAGCTAATCCGGACTCAGGGCGTAAGCCTCACCGAGCCCCTCTGCGGTGCGACATCATCCGACATAGCCAACTTCACCTGACATGGGCAATGTCACCTTTGTCGGCCCGTACTCGCTGGTACATCCCTTTGTCCACTTTGCTCACGCTATAGTGGAGAGAGAAAACCTTTGACCAAGAAGATTCCTTCCTTCCCTTGTAAGCCAAGTGGTAACCCGGCTCAAGCCTGGTTAACTCGGCCCTGTGGGTACCTGCAAACAAGTTACAAATGGCTAGCCGGCATATGTCTTATGTCGGTCGAGATAAGGTTAGACGAACATCCTTCAGGCCGGGTCTTGCCGTAAGTTGACCTTCCTTGAGGTGACTCGGTCAGCTTACGCTTTGACCTTGCCGTACCTCGGTTAACATGGCCTTTATACCCCAGCATGACCCTACCCAGGGTTATCCCCCAACAGTAGTCCCCAAAGCTGGTGCGGTCTTAGCAACTTTAGCTGATAAGGCCACAGCACGTTCAACCTACCAAGTTCTTTACTCTTCTGGCCGAGTCACCTTGTAACTCGACCCTTCTTATTTTTGTGACTTGGCGTTCCCATGGCTCATTCCTAGATATTCCTCGCTGGCCGGGTCACCTTCTATTTATCCGGGTTATCCTTTAGGTTCCTTCCTTCTCTCGTATGCTTCCCCACGTCCTACGTGGAGGGTAATCATTGTTTTGTCTCATTTTAAGGGCCTGTGGTAGTTACCGCGCCAGTTACTATATTCATTGGCCCGGATAACTACTGCGAACGTCACATTGTGGCTGTCTCCTTGTTAACTGTAACACCACGTCACGTCGTGGGATCCGCTGCTCCCTGTGGCCCTTCCCGTGGCTTGCTTTTGATTGGTCAATCTGGCGGATAAACAGCCACATCATGTGGCTTCATCGCACCACCAGATCCTACTACCCCACTTAGGGGTGTGGTTAAATAGGGGGTAAGGGATGCCCCTTGGTCATTTCCCCCACCCTAGCACGCCTCTACCTCTTCTTCCTCTTCTTCTTCTTCCGCGCAACAGCACCGCCGCCGCTGCTTCTGCTTCGCTTAGGCTCCACGCCGCCACCGCTACGCTTCATCGCTGTGCTTCTCCCCCGTAGCAGTGCTGCCACTTCTGCGTAGCCACGCCGCCACGGGGCCTTGCAAGTCTAGA
Organism: Avena eriantha; assembly: GCA_910589775.1. Taxonomy (NCBI): domain Eukaryota; kingdom Viridiplantae; phylum Streptophyta; class Magnoliopsida; order Poales; family Poaceae; genus Avena; species Avena eriantha. The sequence goes on from OU342743.1 coordinate 465,196,821, forward strand.
CCTCTCCCCCATCCGAGGGCAGGGATTTGGAGATGGATGAGGAGGAGGTCGTCACCGTCAAAGAACATGAGGAGGGTGGTGAGGCCCATGAGCGAGGAGTTTGGGCTGGTTCCTGGGTCTGCTAGGATGATATTGACTGGCTATATCGGACCCGCCGCATCCCTGCCAGAGTTATATGCCACCTCCCCTGCCAGGAGATCACTCCCTCGCCCAATCCGGGTGAGTTCGTGATATTCCTCTCGCACTTCTAGCGCGGCTTCGGCCTTCTAGTTAGCGATGTCTTCCAAGAATTCATCAACACCTTTGATCTTCAAACTCATCATTTGGCGGCTAATGCCATTACCTCCCTCTCCAACTTCGCTTCCGGGGTTGAGGGTTACCTCGGCCTCTGGCCAACTGTCCAACTTTGGTACAAATTCTTCTGCTTCCGGGCCAATGTTACCCCGGATCTTCTGCTTGCCCCTGCCGACAAATCCCTGACTTAGTGCAGGGCACCTCTATCTCTCCTCGGAAGAACTCCGTTTTCCCCCGAGTCATTGGCCTCGAGTCTTGCAAGGGTTGGGCCCGTACGTTTTCTATGTGAAGAACGATATCGAAGAAGACAAGATTCGGCTACGCCCTTACTCGCACGGCATCTCGGACATGACCTTATGGGGCCGAATCCTAAAGAGATTCGCCGCCTTGGTGGTTTAGGTGAAAAATGGATCAAGGAATTGATCAACTTGAGGCTGCGACGAGGATATCATGATCACCTTTGTGCACAGCCAAATCTCCCCTCTACAGAAACGAACTCAGAAACTTTGCCATATGAGTGGCCATCTTGACCCCAACCGAACCTCCTCTTTCGAACTCACAACACTCAAATCTCGTGCCGGGTCAATGCTATGTTCAAGATAGACAAGGAGTTCAACGAGGATTGGGAGTGGGGGTTCGAGAACTTCTGCCGAGATAAGCTACCTCCCAGGGTATGTTCCTTTATCTCGGATCATACCTCTTACTTGATCTAATGCAACATTGCTTTCAGTTGTTTACTTAGCAGACAGTTGAGGATGGCCAGGAACCGTCCCTTAAGTGGGGGAAGGATCGTGAGGCCTCAAACAAGTGGAGCCAAACCCTGAGGACTTCCTACCCACTCCGGATCCAACCTTCAGATGACCCCCTAATAAGACCAGTGGCTTAAGGGATTTGCCAGATGACGACGAAGACCCTGATATTGAGATCTTGGAGGTATACGATCTTATGCATATCTCATATGCCTTTCCCCATGATTCCGCTTCAACTAACCCGGACGGTCAGGTCCACGATGATCCTCCCCTTGCTATGGGTGACCCGGTTCCTGCCCCCTCCAAGAAACGTGTGGCGACCTCGGTTGCATCTTCCGAGCCGCCTCCGATAAAGAAAAGACAAAAGAAATCCGGCGATAAATCCGCCACCAAGATTGTCCCTCGGGCTAAAGCCACAGTTTGAAGGGTGCCAAAGCCCAGGGAATCACCTACCTCATCCGAGTAAGCCTCTTTTCCTTGCTCATCTTTTGAGTTGTATTGCACTATCTTCATGTATTTCTTGTTTCTCTCTTTCTCTGTTCTTAACTTGTTGTTTTGTTCTTTATCTGACATGGCAGGTCCACTAGGGAGATCCCCCAGAGTGGCTCCAGTATTGCCTTGCCTATCAGAAATGCTCTATCTTCTCCTTGCAACAATGATGCATGCCCCCTGATCCCTATTTTTGAGAGCTCAGCGGCCACCCCGAATCTTAGCCCACCTCGTCAAGAGGAGAGAAATGTCGGTGCAGAGAGAAGTGGTGCTGCCGAGGATACGGCAATGTCGAACCTTCCTAGCTCTTCTTTGGCTCAATCGCAACAAGTTTATGAAGGCGCCAGCAATATCGGTGCCGAACCAGTTGTCCCTGAGGTGCCGGTTACTTTGGCACCGACCCAAGTTTCTCCTTCACCAGCTCCAACACCAACACCAGCACCAGCTTCAAGTTCTGCACCAATTCCTCCTGCCTCGTCTAAGTCTCCCAAGACTTGGAGAGAAGACCAAACTCAGCCTAGCCCAAAAGTCAAAGCTTATGCGCCAACACCTTCTTTGCAGTAGCAGGCCAAACATCTTCCATCAAAAACTTCAGGCCAAACCCAGAGTACAGGCCACCTCTATGCAGTAGCAGGCTAAATCCAAAACCAAGGCCAAAAAAAATACTGATGCCTCCAAGGGCCAACATGCTGCTGAGGCTGCCAAAACCCCTAAGGGATCAACAACTAAATCTGGACAACATACTCTCGCGTCCATGATGAAAAAGGGGAGTACTACCTCTGGCTCTGCTGCTTCTAGGTGTGCTGGCAGTAAGCAGCTTACTTTACATACCATCCTGGCTATAGCACATATTGCCAGGAAGAGGCTCATGACAAAGGCTTGGTGGCGACCCAAACGCTCAACAGGGAGAACTACGGTCCGTCGCTAATTGAATATGTTAACAATTGGAATGATGCTGAGTTCATCAATCTCAACGATGAAATCCCGGAGAAGTTTGGTCCCGCCGAGTTCAGCGCCTAGATGAACACAACTTCCAAGGCTATTTCCCTTGCTGGAAGAATGATGTAGGTAAACCTGTTCGTCATGCCCTTACATATGGTTAAGTAATTGTAGATATATCCTCCAGTACCCGAGCCTCCGGTGAAGTAACATGTTACTCGTCCGGATGCTCCAATCCAAATTACTTCTAGTTGCGCTAAATTCCTTAGGAGGTCTTTTTTTGGGATTTTGATAGCTTTTCTAGTGGGAAAAGCCAGAAAAACGAAACAAATGGTAACCTGTGCATTGGGATTTTGGCAAAGTACTTGTATGAAATAGGCGCACCGGGGAAAGCACGTCCACGGGTGCTTCCCGTAGCTTTTCCCTTAGCCAGCAAAACGTTTTCATACTTGGACATATGGTCCAGCTCAAATTACAGTAGAATGTCACCTGAGTGTTAGGCCAACATATCCCAGGATAAAAAATACACACACATTACCGCACGCATCTCTCCTGAGCAGATAGGGTTCTCCCGAGCCGACGCCACCACTATCGCTCGCCAGCTGCGAGCTCGACTCTGACCGGCGGCCTGCCTCCTCCCTGTTGCAGGACCACCTCCCCACCGTCGGACCTCCTTCGCTCAAGCCCATCCTAGCACATCCCCGCCTACATTTCCGCTGCCGCCCACCAGATTTCCGCTGCCGCCAAGACAGTTACCCGGACCACCTCCGATCAACCTCGTCCCAGTCCAGAGGTGAGGCCACTGTCCATGGTACTTGTATAAAATTTGGGGCTCAGCCTAACGATTTTTTCCTCTACCATCCCTACGTATATGTATGTGCATGGCCGATAAAATTTGGATGCCTTTATTTCCACTGTTGGGTAAGGATAACATAAAGCCAGTAGATCGAGATTACAAGGATGTGCATCCAAGAGTTTAAGATGCATGATTTTGGCCTCATTTCAAAGATGCCATTGGAGCCATAGATGGCTCGCACATTCTAGTTGAAGTACCTGTAGAAGAGGCGGTTAACCATAAAGGAAGGCATGGTTACACATCACACAATATTCTAGCGATATGTGACTTTGATTTGAGCTTCACCTTTGCTGTTGCTAGATGGCCTAGTTCGGCGCATGATACATGCACCGCTCCATTGAGAAGTATCCAATAGAGTTCCCGACCCCTCCTGGTGGTAGTATTCTATATCTTTGTCTACATGGTACACACATAGTTACAATGCATTATCATTGATGTTTGTTTGTTTCGTTCATGTGCAAATACATATTACCTTGTTGATTCTGATTATCCAAATAGAAAAGGGTTCTTAGCTCCTTACAAGGAGAACACATACCACATACCCGATTTTCATCGAGAAGGGAGACCAACAAATATGGAAGAGATTTTCAACTATCTACACTCATCGCTCTGGAATGCTATCGAGCGTGTCTTCGGTATATAGAAAAACAAGTGGTGCATATTAAAGTATATTCCTTCTTATGGTCTAGTTACTCAGATAAGAATTATTCTTTCTTGCATAGCGCTTCACAATTTCATTAGAGACTCCACCTTACGAGACAAGCAGTTTGATCTGTGTGATGCAGATGAGGACTACCTTCCTAAGGTCCAAAGGCAATCAGTAACATCAGTCGGTGATACCGCTTCGAGTGGACTACATACAGTAGACATGAACTCAACATGTGATCGCATCCCTACTGCATTGTACAATGCTAGAAGAAGATGATCGGTTTGATCAGTGTGGATGTAGCTATGTTCATTATGCAGTTATGTCTATTTGTGTAATGGTCAGATATGTATTTTGGAAAAACCAATATGTGACATATGGTATTTAATAATGACATATGTGTTTATGAACTTGAATAGTGAAGTATACGTGTTATATGAATTACAGGGACATTACAGACAATTCCTTAGCACACAGCCAGACAGCCAGCCAAGTTGGCAAACAGTCAAACTCAAAGAAGTAGCTTTCCCTATACATCAGCTTTCCCTTCACAGCAGCACAGCCAGCCACAACCCAAACAAATAGGCCCTTAGTAATTTCAAATATTTACTCATCTAGAGCCAGGTTAAGTTCCGCTTGGCCTGGGTCTTGAGTAGATTCAAATATTCACTCAGCTAGAGCCAGGTTAAGTTCCACTTGGCCTAGGTCTTGAGTAGATTCAAATATTCATTCACCTAGAGACAGGTTAAGTTCCACATGGCCTGGGTCTTGAGTAGATTCAAATATTCACTCACCTAGAGTCGGGTTAAGTTCCACTTGGCCTAGATCTTGAGTAGATTCAAATATTCACTCACCTAGAGCCGGGTTAAGCTACACTTGGCATGGGTCTTAAGTAGATTCAAATATTCACTCACCTAGAGCCGGGTTAAGTTCCACTTGGCCCAGGTCTTGAGTAGATTCAAGTATTCACTCACCTAGAGCCAGGTTAAGTTCCACTTGTCTCGGGTCTTGAGTAGATTCAAATATTCCTTATGATATATTAGTAATGTTCTTCTTTCTAGATAACTACCAACCGTCGTACCGCCAAGTTCCAGTGGCTCGCGGACACACACACACACACAAGGATCTTCGCTGAAAGCGCAGTGTGCTGATCTCCGAGTTCAAGAAGAAGGGTATTTTCTTTCACTCGTATTTTCACTTTTTCCTTCCTTCATCTTTTTTTCTGAACTAACTCATTATTTGGATTGTACAACCAAAGTTGAGGCCGAAAACACGATTATGAGGAAAAACTTGGCTGAGATCAAAGGTAACTCGTCTTGGTTACACAACCTTTGCCCTTTTTCATTCTGACTCAGCAGATAATCATACCTCGGCTCTGCTGTGTCAACAAACTATTGCAATGTCTCTTCAAGATAGCATGCCATTGCCTGACGGGATGCTTCACTTTCTCGAACAAGTAGGGCAGCATCAGGCCGAGCTAAAGAAGAAGGACAACGAGATCGCCAAACTTCAGCTCAAGGATGATGAGATTACTTGGCTGAATGCCAAAATCAAGAAGTTGAAGAACCTCCATAAGGCTGAGCGAGACAAGGCTGGCCAAAATTTCTCCGAGGAAAAGGAGCGTCTAAAGACCGAGATGGAGAAGAACCAAGATTTGCTGAAGGAATCCGAAATCAAGTTTGAGTCGGTGACCACCGAATATGAGAAGCTCAAGAAGAGGAATGTTGACTGTATTATGGAGCTGACCCGGATCCTTAGTTATATCTCTCGTCAGTTTTTTCTCTTCCACCGACATTTTTTTCTCCGAGTCAAGCGCCCTTACTTACTGGTGTTACTTGTCTTATTTTTAGGAAATTTTCCAGAGAGCGGTGCCATTGCTTCCGCTGTTGTGGCCAGGTTCCGCTTGAAGAGAGGCACCCGTATTGGTCCTAGCACTGAATCTATTCCCTATGACATGGAGGACATGCTGCTGAGGCTCGCTGCCCAAGCTGAAACCATGAAGAACTATGGTGCGGATATCATGAATGCAGTTGTCCGGATCTTCAAGGCCCTTTGGCCTAATGATCCTACTCCTAGAGGTTCTGCACCCTTTATTGCAAAATTGATGGAGTGTGAGACTCAGCTGAACCTCTGGAGGGAATCCGCTATGTGCGCTGGAGCTAGCACGGCGCTAAGCTTTGTGCTGTCTTGGTATGAGGGCTTGGACTTGAAAATTCTTCACCGCATGCTCGCTAGATCTAAGTGGACAAATGATCTAGAGTTCATCGCCCAACGCAAGGCTTGTGCCTACAACTTCATCTAGTATGCCTTTTGCCACAGTTGGAATGAAGGGCCTAGCTTCCTCGATGCCGTCGACGATGGTTACATCAAAGAAGGATCAGGCGGCAAAGAGGAAGAGGAGGAAGAAGCCTCGTAGTTTGCCAAGGACACTGAAGGTACGAAGGATGCTGAGGTCAACCCGGATGATGAGGCAAAAACCAAAGCTCCCCCCACCGATGCCGAGTTGCCTCCTCCTACAACTGATACCTCGGATGCTGCTGCTCCTTGGGCGAAAAACACTTTAAATTTGTTAAATCTCTGGTATGTCGGGCGCATATGTAATGTGCACAATGGTTATTTTGCTACCACTAAGTTTTTAATGTCAGATTAACTTGGTCAGAGTCCCCGAGTTCCATTTCCTTGTTCGTCCAATTTGATGATTTGGCTCGCGTCTATCTTGATTCGGTTTGTGACTTACGAGTCCGAGGTTCAAAAAATTGAGTTAACAATACTTGAAACTTTAGGAATAGCTCAAAATAATTCAACATAACAGAAGTAAAGTGAATATAGGGGTTAGTCCGAATAAAAAATGCCGGCTCAATTATATTCTTTTCCTTAGTCATTTTTCATGTGCTTAGCAATTCCAAACTTGTTCTCTTGCTTGCCATGAAGCCAATTCGTGTTGGACAGTAGCAAGTCAAAGAGTTGGGTTTCTAGTGCCTACACACTACTAACCTGGCTAAGGTATAAGTAATTTAATCCAGCCGACATAAGTAAAACTAAATGCAGAAAAGACAACTATTATTAAGGTAGTCTCCGAGTTTCTGCTCAAGATGCCAAAGTTTCATTGATAAGTCCAGGTATAAGTAATTTAATCCAGCCGACATACATACCGACATATGAGAGTTCGAGATAGATCCACTTTTCGCTAAGTATAAAATAGGAGAAGTAGGGCTACATTCCTTGGACACTTAGATTCCTCGCCGCACCTGTCCGCCTTGTTTCTCTCATGTGGTTGTGCATCAATGAGGTAATAGAAATCATTGTGCAATGCTTTGCTTACAATGAATGGCCCTTCCCATGGAGGGGATAACTTATGCATGCCAGCAGTGCGCTGCACTAGCCGAAGTGCCAGATCACCGTCCTGGAAGACTCAAGGATTTACTTTCTGGCTATGGTAGCGTCAGAGATTTTGCTAATATATGGCAGATCTGGACAAGGCCAATTCTCTCGCTTCTTCCATCAGATCAACATCATTTTGCTAGGCTTCTTGCACTTCGGCTTCTGTGTATTGGGTGACCTTGGGCGATTCATGCTCTATGTCGGCTGGTAATACAGCTTCTGCCCCATATACCAGAAAGAATGGCGTATAGCCTATTGATCGGTTTAGAGTTGTTCTTAAACTGCACAGTACCGCTAGTAGTTCTTCTATCCAGCACACTGTTGATCTTTGCAGAAGCTCAATGAGCCGGGGTTTTATCCTGGACAGAACTAGTCCGTTCGACGCGGGGTGGGCTACTAATGCAATATCTAGCCGGATCTTCTTTTCTCGGCAGAATCTCGCAAATGCTCCTTCAACAAAATTTGTGCTATTATCAGTTATGATACTGTGAGGATAGTTGTATCTCAAGGTTATATCTTTGAGGAATGTAATAGTTGTTGCCCCATCACATTTCCTGATTGGCTTCACCTCAATCCACTTGGTAAATTTGTCCACCATCACCAAGATATGGGTCATGTTTCCCTTTGCCGGCTTAAATGGGCCAACCATATCCAAGCACCATATAGCAAATGGCCAAGTGATAGGTATAGTTTCCAGTTCCTACATTGGCGTGTATGTCTTTGTGGCATACCTTTGACAACCATTGCATTTCCTTACTGGATCCTTAGCTTTCTCCAAGGCACTTGACCACTAAAATCCATGCCGGAAAGCTTTTACCACTAAGGCTCTAGATGATGCATGATGCCCACATTCCCCCTGATGGATATCTTGGAGGATGTCAAGCCCTTCTTCCAGGTCAACACATCGATGCAGAACACTTGTGACACTCCTTTTGTATAGTTCGGCATTGATAATGGTGTATGCCTTTGCTCTCCTTTGGATTTTGCTTGAAAGTATCTCATCACTTGGCAAAGTTCCATCTTTAAAGAACTCAAATATTGGTTTGGCCCATGTTGGTACAACACGAACAGGGAAAAGCTCCTCGTCAATTTCCATCGCATCTACCGACATAACTCCCATTGGATCAAGCTGAACAGTCCCCGGGTTCCGCAAGGCAGTCCCCGGTTTTGCCGAAGTAGTCCTCGGGTTTTCTAAGGTGTTCCCCTAGTCAATATCCATAGGGGTAGCTTTGATCCGGAGTGTGCCGGGACATAGATTGACCTGGATTCTAGTGAGGATGTGATAGACGATTTTCTCAAGTACTCCAAAGCAACTCCTAGCGGGATTGGCTACCGAGATGACCCAAATTTGGAAAGTACGTTGGATGCTTCATTTTCAAGCCGAGGTACATGATGGAATTCGCATCCTTCAATGAACCCACATATCTTTTGGACATGGAATCTATAAAGGGCCATCTTTGCATCCAGGGCATCCCAATGGCCAGACACTTGGTGCACCTCCAAATCTGGATCACCAAAACACTATATCTCACGTATCCCCACTTCTTTTGCCACCTTAAGTCCATGCACGAGCGCTCCATACTCGGCAACATTATTCGATGCTCTAAAATGGATCTAGAGAACATATTTCAGTTGATCTTTCTTGGACGAGGTAAGTACTACCCTGGCCCCTAGTCCTTCCTTTAACTTTGATCCATCTAAGTGCATCTTCCAATAATTTGAGTTCGGCAAAGGTGGTTCATACTGCGTTTCAGCCCAATCCACGAAAAAATCAACCACTTCTTGAGATTTGATTGCATCTCTCCTATCAAACTGTGGTGCATATGGGCTAACTCAATTGCCCATTTTGCAATCCAGCCACTAGCATCTTTGTTGCTCATTATCTCGGATATGGGCGCCTCACATATCACTTTTATGGGGTGTTCCTCAAAGTAATGCTTGAGCTTCTTGGCTGCCATGTATACGTTGTATGCCATTTTATGATAGTGAGGGTAATTTTGCTTCGAATTCTACAACACGTCGCTTAGGTAATACACTGGCCTCCACACCAACTTACCCTATTCGTCATGCTCCACCACAACCATGGACTTAAAACTCGGTTGGTCGCTGCTACATAGAGCAACATTGGATCTTTGGATAATGGTGAAGCTAACACTGGTGCAGAGGCTAGCATCCTCTTCAGCTCATGAAATTCGCTATCAGCTTGCAATGTCCAAACAAACTTATCTGTATTTTTCATTAGCTGGTAGAGGGGCAAAGCCTTCTTACCCAGATGACATACAAACCGACTTAATGATGCCAGCAACCAGTGAACTTCTGCACACCATTAAGGCACTTCGGTAGTTCCGTTCTTTCTACTACTCGGATCTTCTTGGGGTTGGCCTTGATACCTCTGCTAGATACGAGAAAACCGAGTAACTTCCTAGCCAGCACACCAACGGTACATTTCTCAGGGTTAAGCTTCATTCGGAACCTCCTTATGTTCATGAATGTTTGTCGGATATCATGAAGGAGAGTGTTCCTTTCCTTAGTTTTTATTACAACCTCATCCACATAAACTTGGACATTTCGACCAATTTGTTCATGTAAACATTTTTGCATGCATTGTTGATGCGTTGCCCCTGCATTACATAAACCAAACGACATAGAGAGGTAGCAATAAGCCCCATACAGGGTGATAAACGCAATATTTATTTGATCATCTGGGTTTAAAGGTATCTGGTGGAAACCAGAATATGCATCTATGAAAGACAACAACTCACACCCAGTAGTTGAATCTATTACATGGTCTATCCTCGGCAGTGGGAATGGATCTTTTGACACGCCTTATTGAGGTTCGTGTAATCGATACACATACGCCACACCACTGCCACGTTTGGATCATCCTTTTTCTTCTCCACAAGAACCGGATTAGAGAGCCAATCCGGGTAAAGTGCTTCCATGATAAACCCGGCCGCAAGGATCCGAGTTATCTCATCTCCAATGACTTTTCTCCTGTCTTTGGCAAAGCGGCGGAGAGGTTGCTTCACCTTCTTTGCTCTAGGTCTTACATTCAAAGCGTGCTCAGCTAACTCCCTCGGCACACCTTGTAGATCCTGTGTAGACCAAGCAAAGATATCCCGATTCTCACGGAGGAAGTTGACGAGCTCGCTTTCCTATTTGTCACTTAACTCGGCACCAATGGTTAAGGTACGCTCTAGGAACTCATCATCAACAGGGACTTTCTTTTTATCATTTGTCGCTTGAAAAGAGATGCTCCCATGCGGGTTAGTCAGAGCCGGCATATGCTGCTGTGTGAACTGAGCTAATGCTGCCACCTCCTGGATCTTTCTTTTCTCTTGAGCAATCACAAGCGACTCGGCTAGGTTTGACCCAGCTAAAGCACACTTAATAGAACGCCTAAAGTCCCCAGCTATGGTGATCACTCCATTTGGCCCAGTCAATTTCATCTTCAAGTAACTGATGTGAGTACTTGCCATAAAATTGTTGAGAGAAGGTCTACCGAGTTGTCCCTTGTGCCGAATAACTAATACGCACTTTCTAGGTTCACAACTTCAAATCCATATTCTCAGTCTGACAGTTGTCCCTTGTGCCGAATAACACGTCCACCCGGACCTTGCAAATGGGATCACATGAGATACCTGACACAATGCCATGGAAAGTTGTCTTTGTCGATTGGAGCATGTTCTCCGATATTCCCAACTTGTGCATAGTATCCTTGTACATGATGTTAACACTGCTGCCATTATTTATCAACACCTTGGAAAATCTCACATTGATATTCGGCCCAATAAATGTCGGATCCAGCACCAGTGCATATGATCCAGGGCTCGCCATGAGCCTAGGGTGATTCTTGATGCTCCAAGTGATTTCCTATTCTGCTGAAGGCATATAACTCGTCACAGCTCTTTCTGTCAGTTTCCTCTATGGTGAACATACAGTAACTCTAGTGATGCTCTCTGTATTCATTCCTCCCATCATTGCCGTGATACCCTTGCTCTTGCTATTGCTAATTATTCACCTGATGCACTGATCCCTTCTCGCATGGTTCTCATGCCTCGGCGGAGGTGGTGGTAACATCATCTGCTGTCCATTTCCCCCAGTGTGCTATTACTACTGAGGTGCATCATTTCGAGGGGCTTCATGCCAAGGTCGATCGTGCCGAGGTGCTTGAGCATTCCCCGAACCACTTTGCTCTATTTTCCTCATCCATTCACATTGCAGGGTCATATGATTCACCGGGTTACTCAGATTTGGAGTGTGGAACTTGCACGGCTGATCCAACATAGACTCATATGTGTATCTTGGTATGTCCTTCTTATCCTGCCTCTGTTTTTTCTATTCTGGCCTCCAAGTTTTCTTGCCATCATTCCTATGTTGCCATTGTTGTCCTCCAGTCTTCTGACGCTGGCTAGCGCTGGCATTGGGCTGATCTTGATCCACGGCCACAACTTGCTGTGAGCTATACCAGAAATCCAGCCTCTCATCCTTCCTTTTACCTCATAAATCATTCCTCTAGGATGACCCGGAACCATCTCTATTGCAGTACTCCTCATTTGACTCACTTGACATTAGCCGAGGTTGGGTTGGATCACCCAAGGCATATGAATCAGCAATCCGAATCGTTTCTACCAAGGTAGTTGGCATATATCGCTGCAACCTCTTCCACAACATAATTCCATACCTACAACCTTGGGCGAACCACGCAATATCTTGTGATTCAATTACCCCTTCACAGAAATTGCGCACATTGCACCACGGAGTCAAGAACTCCTGATCCAACTCTTTCGGTCTCTGCTTGCACAATGCTAAATTTTGTGGCCTATTCGGCCTCTTATATGTGCTTGAGAAGTTACTGACGAACATCTCCTCAAAGTCTATCCAACAGTTGATACTTTCCTCTGGCAAATTGTTTAACTAGACTCTTGCTGGCCCCTCCAACATCTAAGGTACGTACCTCACAGCCCATCTCAAATTTCCTCCGGCTATGTTAACTGTAGTTGCATAGTCAATGAGCCAATCATCTGACTTAGTGTTGCCATCATACGTATTTTTTCCCTGGACCAACTGAAAGTTCAGCACTGGTGGCTCCCTCATGATCCGAGGTCCAAAGCATGCTGGACCCGGAGGACCTTGTACCTCAATCATCTCCGACCTATAGATTCAGTCCAACTTCTGCCTTGCATCATCTGGTTGCAAGTTCCTATTCCCTAATATTGATCCAATCACATGATGTTCTGGTCTAGGAAATCCGGCATCAACCATCACCGAATAACCATCATTGTACCTATATTGACCCGGACGAGCATACTGCTGTTGCATCGCCGAGCCAGCACTTCTCTCCTGCCGAGGGACGTGTTGCTATTGTTGTTGCCGAGGTGGGTTTTGCCCTGATCCCGCCGAATTACGTTGTCCGGCATTGCCATTGGCAGCATTTTTTTGACCAGCATTTCCTTGGTTGAGGTTACCTCGGCTAGCTTCACCTCGGCTAACACTGTGATGATCCTCATCAACGTGTACTACTTTTCCTTTCCCTGTCCATACTGGGTCATACGGGACCATCTGTTTGTATTTTCTCCTCGAGGTTGCTAGTTCCTCTCTTCTAGGGCCATCATGAGGTGATGATGCAGCCCCAGTGGATTTCGCCGGGTTACCCCTCACCAAATGAACTAGGTGTGATCCTCCTGGTATCGTTGGGGTTTCTTTGAGTATCTCCTGATTCTGCTTATTCGCCACCCTCACTAAGTGGTTTACTCTCTCCTGATGGGCCTCCCGGGCTTCTCCGGTTAGACCCTCTAACTCAAACGCTGCTGCCTCTGCAGCCCTAAGGTTCTTCGCCGGGGTACTGTACCTCTCCAGCCATACTGTTACTAGTGTAGCTGTTTTCCCTGGATTATGCACATACTCCTTGCCAATCTCAGTGATCAAGTTTCTACCTCTGATTTTCACTCCATCTAAAAGGTTTGCTTTTGCATACTCACGCAAAGTGATGTTCAGTGGCTGTTGTAACTCAACTACTTTCTTTGCCCCAGCTAACATTTTCTACCTAGTCTCCTCTAGCTCGGCCTATGCCTGAGCTGGACCTGCTACTGGTGATATGGGAGTAGCTAAGCTATCTATTTCCTGATGCAGTACATTCTCTGGCCTCTCTAGTAGAGGGAATCTAGATCTTGCCTGCTTCGGTGTAGCATCCGGATCTGGTGTCGGGTCCTTGCTCGCTCCTGCATCCGGCGCTGTCATCATGACCTCACCGTAGCTAGTGGGGAAAGTGATACGCTAGCCGCGAGCCGCGCTGAGAGGTGGTTCGCCTCCCTTGACGATGTGCTGTGGGTGAGCGCAGGACTCATCAACGCCGATGTAGACCTTGTGGGTGCAAAGGTTGAGGAAGAGGCCCTTGCATGGTGGAGGGCGCCTGCCAAAGCTACCAACGTTGTCACTAACATAGTCCAGCGCTCCAAAGCGATGAACGAGACCCGAGACGATGTGTTCGTCGGTGCTGATGATGTTTCCCGTCTGAATCTTCACTACTGCTAGCGCCGCTAGCCCCACGGTGGGCGCCAACTGCCGTGGTGGTGGCACGGCAGATGCTACATATAGGCTAAAGATGGGGCCAATGAGCACTAGAGGAATCTAGGGAGGGATAGTGTGGTGATTCCACACATAGATGTTTGTATTTCTCTCTTATCAATGGTGGATTACAAGGGCTCCTTGAGCTGTTCGTGGGAAGGAGGCTACTGCTCTTACTACCCACGACTACCTCTCTAAGGTTTTCCCTTAGAAAAATGGCCGACCCTCTCTATGGAGATCCTTCCCCTCCTTATATAGGGGGGCTAGGTTACAAGTTAGGGCATACGTGGAAGGCATATTCTCCGAATATGCCTCTCCCAAAATAGTAAAGCGGTGCTCCTCTTTTCTCTATCTAAGCTAATCTGGACTTAGGGCGTAAGCCTCAATGAGTCCCTTTGTGGCGTGGCATCATCCGACATAGCCAACATCACCAGACATGGGCAACGTCACCTTTGTTGGCCCGTACTCGCTGGTCCATCCCTCTGTCTGGTTCGCTCACGCTAAAGTGGAGAGAGCAAACCCTTGACCAAGAAGATTCCTTCCTTCCCTTGCAAGCAAGTGGTAACCTGGCTCAGGCCTGGTTAACTCGGCCCTGTGGGTACCTAGAAACAAGGTACAAATGGATAGCCGACATATGTCTTATCTCGGCCAAGATAACGTTAGATGACCATTCTTTGGGCCGGGTCTTACCATAAGTCAGCCTACCTTGAGGTGACTCGGCTAGCTTACGCTTTCACCTTGCCGTACCTCGGCTAACATGGCCTTTATACCCCAGCGTGACCCTACCCGGGGTTATCCCCCCAACATATACTATAAATTTCCATTTTATTTTAGAATTAATCCAAATGTTTGTTTGCAGATCTAGGAAAGAAAATTTATAGTCTGTCCCGTGGGTTGGATCTAGATGGGAAACGGTCCACACGGTGTTTTCGGCCAACCCGGCTGAGCAGAATGTGGGAGAAGGAGGTAGGAACCACAGGCGGTGGGGCCCGCTTGTTTGTAGGGCACAGGAACGAAGGGGTATTGGGTAACATGTGTCGTCCGACGAAAACAAGATGGACGAATCCAAGTCATCTTCTCCACTGAGTCACAAAGGGTGGAGAAGAAACCCTAAAAGACACCGGGGAGGTGCAGAGGAGCTTACCCAGGGCTCGTTGGTGGTGGAGGGAAGGTGGACGAGACGTGGTGCTCTGCAGCGATTCTAGAGAGGTGCGACAGCGCCAGATTTGGTGTAGGGAAAGAGACAACACATCAGAGCCGGCGATGCATGCTCGGATGTCAAGTGGTGCCGTCAACTGGAGTTATCCTTGGAAAAACACAGGCTCAGGTTTTGGTAGCTAGGGAGGATAGGAACACGAGCATCACAGAGTTGAAGCAGAGGGGGTCAAGGTTGACCAGGAACTTCACTACATGCCTGCAACACCGAGGCCATGTGTTCCTTCTCCCGGGCACTAGGGTGCAAGAGGAGGAGTGTGTAACATCCTAGTTTTAGTTATTCATATTTAGGGCTTATATTGTCCATTCATGAGCATGCTATATTTTTTTAAGACAAAAGTAATGAATGCAATAGAGAAAATAAAACCCTAATTCCCCTCCCTTTTTGAAAATCTTTCCAATGGTTTCAAATATCTTGAAAAGTACAAAGTACTTGGAGCCCAAATTGAATAAAAGGGCCCTAGGTGTTTTACATATTTTATACACTCTCTGGTATTTTTGAAATAGTATAAAACAATTTTGAAATGGATTTGCAAAGTGCAAAAAAAAAGAAACTGAATTAGAAAAATATTTTTGCTGAAAAATAGCGAGCTAACAGCTAACTAGGTCGAAACCTAACTAACTCCCTGCTTCCCTACTGCCCATGCGCATTAGGATCAGCCCATCCCGCTACCTTCGCCACGCCTTATCTCGGCCCAACCGTAGCCCACCCCGGCCTGATGCCTATTTGCTCTCTCTCTCTTTCGTCGTCTTCCTCGACGGTGGCAAGCAGCTACCTAGAGCTCCACCAGCCGGGGATCCATGCGGCCTCCTCGCCATTGTCCGTCATCGCGTGGAGATGGATAAGACTACAATGGGCTTGAACCTCTCGTCCTCATCGCCTTAGTATCTTCCAGTTGACCTATCTCTACTCCTCCTCATGGACACAAACCCTAACCGCACAGACCCCGACTATCGCCACCATTTTGTGCTACCCCATGTTTTCCTAAGGCCACCGTTGGACTCGCCTCGTCACCTTGGTCACTCCCTCTAAAGAAATCGACGGGAGGCGCCCTCAATTGAGCCCTAGGACGCCCTCTTCCCCGAATCCGTCCGAGCGCCGCCGTCGATCGTGCGGTCGACTCCTCCTTCCAATGCTTCGCTTGAGGCCAGCTCACGGTCCACCCATGCCTTTACCTTACCCCCTCCCACTCGGTGCTATCGTGCCGATGAGCATCGTCGTGCGCCACCACGGAGCCTCACTATAGCTACTGCTCCGGTGGCCAATACTTGGCGTCGTCACAATATTTAGGTCCGCCAAATTACGCACGTTCGAAGGAGCTACTTCCCGTAGACTCGCTCGCTGTCCTCCACCGTCGTTGGCCATCGCGTGCACATGTTCTTCAGTGAGCCGACGTGGCTTCCGCGTGGCACCCACATGGCTTCTACATGAAGCCAATGTTGTTCTCACGTCAGCACTGCACAATGTGTTCCACCATGGCAAGTGATGTGGCTTAGACCCCACCTCTATGTGCCTGAGTCTAGACCCAGTAGTAGTGTAAAAAGGTATAAAAGCCATGCGCTGACATCATGCTGGCGCAATAATCCTTTAACCTTTTTAAAAAATCCATAAATTCACATAATCTAGTAAATTCAATAACTAATTATATCAAAATGTTCAGAAAAATGACATCTACACTTTAGAATCAAAATCATGCATTGTTCAAAAACTTCAATTGCAAGTTTAACTAGAAGAATCAATTGAACACCACAGGTGGTTCCAGGGTTTCTATGAATTAGGGTTTGCACCCCTCGGAACCCTGTTTAAATTGTCAAGCATGCTATAGGGTTTCTTTATGATGCTATTTAACTTGTCATATCATCATCCTTGTTTGAGCATTGCATCGATGCCACGTGTTGATTGTTTTCCCTTTCTTTCTAGTATTTGCTTCTTCCCAGTAGAATATGATATCAAGATCGAGATTGAAGACCCAAATCAAGACCATCGAAGATGGAAGAACAATACTTGATCAACTACAATTCAGTCTACTACAAGATATCTGAAGATCTTCTTTCTGGTTATCAACAAGCAAAGCCCCACCATTATACAATCCTATGATTTCGAAAGTGTTAGATTCATTCCATGATGCATATTATACTATGGTCTTTTACCGATAGATAGAGTATCCTATCTGTTGAATTACTCCCTTTGAGCTTATATTACCTAATCGCTCCTAGCATAAGTAGGTTTGGCTTGTCTGCACTGGTAGAGCTTATATCTGTGTCTTGCTTAGCCATGCTTAGCTATCAGTTCTGGTTCATCCAGATGATGTATCAGATGCAGAGGATCTAGTATGACAGGAGAACGTGATGACGTGAGATCAGTGGTAAAGGTTAAACATGCTAAAGCTTGTATGGGAGGCCATGGTGGAATGTGGTTTTTGTAGTCCCATTCTCACCACCACTAGGAGCTGAGTTCTTGCCTTTGTAACCAAGACGAGCGTACAGCCACACGGGGCTTGGGAATCCCTATGCTGATTAAATTTCCTAATAGATTCCATGAGTCACATAGTTCGGGTGTTCTGTTCGACATATGCATAGAAAACGTTTTGAAAGATTTGGTGGGTGAAGGTGCATCATAACAGGTAGGTAAGCATGGCCAGGGTTGCTTGAGGCGGTCCCTCTAGAAAACCAACCCCGCCTCACATCTTTAGGGACCAACTTTGGGATTTGACCTGTTACAGCAGAACCATCCTTAGGGTGTGAGTCATGGTCTTGGCGAAAGCAAGGTAAGGTTGAGTCCAACCACCCTCTGCCAACCTTCAGTTGGAATGTGTGGCTAAAGTTGTACACCCCTGCAGGGTTAAATCTTTTCGAAAAGCCATGATCATGGTTATGAATAGTTGGTGACCGAATTTTCAGATCATAGAGAACTATAACCTAATCGTAAAACTTGGAGGTTACAACGTGTGCTTAAGGATGCTTTCTCTTGGGTACGAGGGGGTGATGCTAGTTAGGAGATGGAGATGACTTGGTGGATATCAAAAGATGATCTATTCTTTGGATATGTCACTTCTTATCTCCTTTTAAATTATTCTGATTAGACGAGCTTCTTCTCCCTCTTGTTTTATAAACAATGATGGCTTTATGCGAAATAATCCCACCAACCATAAGTCTTGCGGAGTACACCCAGTACTCACCCTTTCTTTGTTGATACTTTTGTAGTAGAGTAAGCGCTTTCTTGAAGACGAGTTCCGTACGACATCGACACCGACGAGTAGCTTGAGGTTCCCGGCCAACAGCCTAGAATCTATCGGATGGGACATATCGTTATGCTTCAGGCCTCTTAGGCCATTTGTTAAGTTTGCTATACTTAATAACATAATTTGCCTTCTGTTGTTTGATGTTTTTGGTCAGTGACATCTTCTTGTAATATTTCGGTTCTTTGCTCAGTTATGAGCACGCTATAATAATTTTTATGTCGTAGGGTTACTTTGTGTTACCCATTCCTCATTGGATATCCTTTAGCTATCGGTTAACCTTATGTCAGGCTAAGGTCTGGGATTTGTTTACCCCTGAACTGGGGGTGTCACAGTCTTTGGTATCAAAGAAGTACCGACCATAGGAAAACCTTACTACTGGTCAATGTTGAGTCTAGTGCTTGTGAAAGCTATTTCAAAGATGAAATGTATTTGTGAAATCTCTAGTATGTTTCTTTTGCTTCTCATCTGGTATCTCTGTAACTCTGTGTCATCTCATCTTGTGTTGTCTTCGTAAAGTTTTTATTTCTCTTCTAGTCTTTCAAAGCTTACGTGCCTTATGGGCATGTCATTTCTCAACCAGTTGACCTAGTGTAGAGTTCTATAGAGTTGTGTGTGTGTTGTGTGTTCATTGTCACCTTTGCTTTGATTCAGCTGAGAGATTCCTTTCCATCATGATCTCTCTACTTTATGGGTCCACATTATTATATTGTTGGATCCATAGTAATCTTTTATAGGCCTCGACGTTTCCTCTCACCTTGTATGCCTCCTTTCTATTTATTTGGGTGCTTCAAAAGTCGTTTCTTCTGTTGGAAGCTACCTCGTGATTGCTATCTTG
Source organism: Avena eriantha (assembly GCA_910589775.1). Lineage (NCBI taxonomy): Eukaryota > Viridiplantae > Streptophyta > Magnoliopsida > Poales > Poaceae > Avena > Avena eriantha. The sequence goes on from OU342743.1 coordinate 465,216,034, forward strand.
CAGTGTATGTTGTGTCATTCAAGTAGTAGTTACTCTTTCCTCGGGTTTTACCCTCGGATTTGAACCGAAGATCCTGGATTGTACTAGCTTCTAGTGTTGTAATCTGGTACATGAAGCCGATCTTTAACCCAAGATCCATTCCATTAACCTATGTGGTTAATGTTCACACATTATCTCAGAATGGATGGTACTAAAATTCTAGGCTTTGAACTTATGGATATTGTCGCGATTAAATTTCGACAATTAAGGACTTCCTGTACCACTAGCTATGGCAGATGTTCTTTAATGGAACCAAATAGATCACGACATGACTACTCCTCATGAGTCTCGCCTCTATATTGGTGATTCTGCCACACCCTCCCTTCTATGCATTGGTTTTTGGAAGAATGATAATCTATGCATCCACAGCTCGGGATTATATACTAAGTATGTTCTTCTCCTTGTCGTTTCCCGACCCTTGTTTACTAGTTGGTAGCCAGGTGGTATTGTGCATTGGTGTCTTCCGATGCAAGATAATCTTGTGGTCCGTCAAGACAAACCATTTCGGCATGTCCGGAAATACAAACTCGGGTACCTCATCATATCTAAAACTAGGTCAAAGTGTTGTAGTCTGCAGGTCAAGAGACATTAATTGTCTAATGCCTTTTCTGGTTTAAAGTATCACACTCTTCATACTAAGAGGTCGTGTGAGTCTCATGACCCTCGTAACAAAGTGATGCTTCTACACATCTTTACCCACCCTTCCTCTGAGCTTTCACGCTCAAGAGTGATGCGTGTGCGTAATAATGTGGACATCTAAGATTCTTAGCAGTTTTTATTTCTTTGAACTCCAAGGATATTTGCGTCAATCTTAGTGTGATGGTTAACCCTATCACTAAGCGAAGGATGATTGTGCCACCAAGTCCGTTATCTGGTACACTCTCCTCGGTCAAAGAGTTAGGATTGTGCTAAAGCTCTGAGGCTATGTCTCCTTGCTTTACCAAGCAAGTTTCTTCTCAAACTAAGTGACTTATCGATGGATCGTGATGTTCTAGACGTCTTCTAGAAGTATCCCCATGTTGCCATATGACCATGTTACCCAATTCTTGACCATCTTAAAAGGGATGTCTAGTTTTGTCCATGCTGAAGAAAGATAGTATTTCCTTCGTGGATATGTTATCTTCCCCGCCTTTGATTGCATTTGGGTTATCGTCAAATTAAAATCAGTTCCAAAGACTATCTTGATGATGTTGCAACTCGTGATGTTCCGTTGACTACATATTCATGTTCTTTGGTTTGACCAATACTCTGCCTCGTTCATACAACCTATGAGTCCATCTTCCTGGTGTATCTCGATAAGTTTCTTGTTGAGCCCATCGACATTATCCTTATCTTATCCATGCTGGAATAGATTCATGTGGAACATATGGCATTAATGTTGGAATTTTTTTGAGAACCATCCTCGGGTCATCTCGAACAACATGTTTTGGATGTTAGACATAACCTTCTCTGATTCACGTGCAATTGTTGAAAGATGTCTCCGTGGATTCGAGTAGAGTTATATTTGTTCCTTCTAAGGACATAGTTACATTTTGTTGCAAGTATTCGATGTATGAGCAGTTGTCCTTCAACAAGTTACTAATACATAGGTTTAGCAACCTAGCGCAGTCCTTTAGAGCTTGATACTATAGTACATGTCTTGAGAATCTAGCGACTTTACCTATATGGTAAATGTTGCACACTTTCTATTTAGATATGCTGAGTGTAAAGTATCATTCCATCGAACCAAATGTGAATCTCAAGCAGATAGGATGGTTGGTGTTCGTCAAGGTTTTGACATAGGTTTCTTTTGAAACTCCGACAATATTGTTGTAATGGTTGACACAACTAGTCGGAACGCCTAATGTCATATTCTCATGATTCATCAATAACAACCACTCCTCATGAGGCATCTTTTATGATATATTATAGGAGTTGTTCTTATGGTTCCCTTTGTAACCGAAGTCTGACCTTTACTTGATGTATGCTTCCTCGAATATCAAGGAGAACATTTAAAGTAGTCTTGATAAATGTCACTTGGTCGATCCTCTAGACCCTTTTATGTTGGCAAGCATTCAGTTGTGCCAAGTAACTGAAGTCTGATAATAAAGTTTCTTTTTCCTTATGTCATCAGGAATCTTCTTACTTAATCGTCTTGGTGGTGTAAAGTGATATCTTGATCTTTGGCAAAGCTTTAGATAAACTTGGAAGAATAAGGAGTTCCTTAGTCTCTCGATCATGTTCGAAGAGTGCCTGTGATTTTGGTAATTAGAAGTTCCTCTTGTTACATGTTCCTTGTGACTCTCACGAGTCCTCGTGACATGGGTATACCTTAGAGATACCTAAGATTAGCCTATACGGTTTAGCCCAAGAAGGAGTACACGGTGCAATCAAAGCCCAACAAAGATTTGGGTGGCCCGCTGGAAGTTTGACTTCTTGGTGGACCCGAAAAAGTGTAGATAGAAACTTAAAGGAAAACCCTAACTTTTAACTGACTTGATGTGCTACCCCGAGACCTAGCCTCTCTATATAAAGGCCAGGAGGGGGTGGTGAGGAGGACCAACGCATACACCCCCGCATACACACCACTAGATTGCATTTGTGCACCATTGTAATCTTCGACTCCCTCATAATCAAGAGCAGACAAGCATGAGTAGGGTCCTCTACGAGGCTTGAACCTGGGTAAACCTCATGTCACATGTGTGCTTGTTGCTAGCAAATCGATGCCTCCAGTGCTCCCCAATTCCTCAAACCTAAGTCCATCAACAATGGGAATTGATGAGTTAACCCCTCATCAATTGGCACCGTCTGTGGGAATCGGGAGTGCTGATGTTACGGCTTCCTCGGACCCATCAACCACAATCTACGACTCCGCAGCAGCGGAGACTCGCCTCCTTTTTGGTGCCCTCGACTTCACCGTCCACACGCCGACAACTCGCCAGGGTTTCGAGTCTTTTGGCGATGGGATCGGCTTGGTGATCGGAAGCTTACACTTCCAAGTTGGTCAGTTGGGCACAGTTCGCCTCCCTGATCAACAGAAGGTTCCTGGGATTGCCCCTGCATCATGGTTCCTACCGCCGATCAACACTCTGAGCAAAACTCAATGCCTCGACATCAGTCGAGAATACTGACAGCAACAGCAGTTGCGAGTCCGATCTGGGCGATCTGGCAACAGAAGACGAAGCATAGGGCTCTAGATCTGAGAGTTGCGGGAGCAACAACTTCCCTAGCCACTACATGTGTGTCGTCATCAACACGGGAGGCAACGATAGCAGCACTCGAGAAAACACCAACACCAACGGTGGCATCCCAGTCCTGAATGCTGGACCCTCCAATGGCGCCCCCACAAACAACGGGCAACCAGGCTGACCCTCGTCGTCAGTCCCATTCAAGAAGATCAGCCGCACCTCCCTGCGGGTGAACATGCTCACGAACCACAACTGATCAAGGTCAGAGACACTGAGTGGGCCCGCTGCAGAGAGGCCCTAAAGGGCAAGCACCTACCACCAAACTCATCGCAACAAATGCTGATGGGTTATCACTGGCTGCTCATGGAGGAGTTCAAGCGCAAGCAACAAGTGATCGCCCAACTCGATGAGTGTAGGATGGCGGCATACGAGTCGAGCCTCTGACAAGCTGCACTCTCTTCCATCGGAGGATCCTCCTCTAGAGCCAATGATCATGCAGCTGCCATAAGACACTCCCAACTGGCTCAACTCACCAAAAGGGAGCAAGAAGAGGCCACTCGAGTCCTGCTCAACAACCAGCCACTAGCTGGGGATCCACGATCCACCGTGCACTGATCTACGATTGCGGGCATGGGATTGGTCGAAGCTATGCTCACCAAGGATCCAGCACTAGAGCCGAGGAAAAGTAAGGCTGTGGCCAAGTATTACTCTCCGTCCTCCTCCAGCGACGACGAACATGACTTGTCGCCGCGACGCCGCTTACGATGACATGACCACAACTACAATGCGCATGATGATATCACGCAGCGCAAGTTCGACAAGATGCGCACAAGGCGCGCCCGCTCGACAGACTCGAATGATGAGGTAATAGAGCTCTGCGGCGCTAGCTGCTTCAGCAGAGCCATAGGCCAGAAGCGAATGCCGAAGGGGGTCAAACTCCCATCAGAGAACCCAGCAGAGCCATAGGGCAGAAGCGAATGCCCAAGGGGTTCAAACTCCCATCAGAGAACCCAAAGTTTGACGGCCTCTAGGATCCAAAGATCTGGCTAGAGGATCACATCTCCTCTGTTAGGCTGCACGGCGGATCCACGAGCATAACTATGCAATGCCTCGAGCTGTAGCTGCAGGGCGCTACCCGCGCATGGCTTAACAGCCTCCCCCACGGGTCAATCAGCAGCTGGGAGGAGCTGGTATATAGCTTCATGCAAAACTTGAAGGGAACTTACAAAAGACTTGCATCAATCGAAGAGCTAAGGGGCCGCTACCAAAAACCCGGTGAGTCACTGCGCTCTTACATCCAGAGGTGGTCCATCGTTAAAAACTCCACAGAGGACATCTCCGAGGACCACGCGATCGACGCATTCAATGGAGGCGTACGCCGTAGAGAGCTCAGGGAGGAGCTGGGCCGCTCGAAGCCCAAAACAATCGACCACCTGATGGAGATCGCATATAGGTGGGCTAATGGAGAGGACTCGGTGAAAAACAACCGTATCCACTCAAACGGCAATGACGACCTCGGCCGCAGCGGTGACCATCGAGGAAAACATCGGATGCGCGGTTACGAAGACCGCGAAATAGCCGCGTCCGCGGTTATGGACAGTTGGAGTGGCCATACTGTTTCGTTGTTAGATGTTTTCAAAATGACTTATGAGATGACTGATGAATCTTGACTTGACCACAACAGGGTTATGACTATGACACTAGCTTCCGAACTTAAGTGATTCTAGAACTTTATTTTATCTTTCTTTGTTTCTGAACTCAGCTTTGGTTTCAAACTTAACTTTATAAATAAACTTAGAGTTAGAACTTTGCACTAGAACTATACTACTTGTTAGTGGTAGTTTGCGAGTACTTAAAGAGTACTCATGGCTTTTGTCCCTGGCTATTCCTATGGCCAGACTATGAAGGAGACTACCAACATGACGACCAGCAGGACGGCTATGATAACTAGGACTATCTGCCTTCGTCAGCATTGCCTGTGCCCCTAAAGATGGACCCCACCGCTACGCTTATCTTTTATTCTGCTGCTTGTTGTATTAAGACTGGATCGTGAGATCCTTATTTGTCTAAGACCTTATTTATGGTTTGTAATGGATGATGTACTGTGATATCCAATCTGTTATGTCTCGCAAAAATGGTAACCCTGGGATTGCGATGAATGACATAATAGGCACCTAGGATTAAAAACCCGGGTGTTGACACGGTCCTCTCCACGGACATCGAGTTCGGCTCGCCCCGCAAGCTCCTCTATGATGAAAAGGCCAACAAAGAGGAAAGGGAGTACGGTATGGACAACCTCGAGGAACCCCGCGAGCTAGAGTTTTCTAGATCGGCGATGTACCAACAATGCCTACGTCACTACCATTTGAGCCGGATCCGACCCGTCGCGTTCTGTTAGGGCGATCTAGTTGTCCGGCTGGTGCAAGACACGAAGGGCATGCATAAGCTGTCGCTGCCTTGGGAGGGCCCCTTCATCATCAGTCTGGCACTGCACAACAACTCCTACTACCTCATCGACGTGCAATAGCCGCACAAGAACAAGATGGACAAGTCAGATGAGGAGACAAAATGCCCTTGGAATGTGGCCCTACTCCGTCAAATTTACACCTAGTCGTCTGACAGGGTATGTATCCCGCGAACCCTATGGATGAATGGAAAATTGGGAACCCCGAGAGACACTCGAAGGCTCCTTGCCAGAAATTTGCATGTTGCTCTTTATTCAATTCAGTTTTTTCGGCTCCCGCACCCTTACCTGGGGGCTCGCCGGTTGGCCCGACCTACTAATTCTATAAGCCGAGTGAGTAGTGTGCGATGATGTCAAAGGCCCACTCTTCATCTCAGCTATAGATCGCAACCCAAATGTCCAACTAGCAAGAGAAAAAGCCCGAGGCACCCCACATGAAAACAGCAAAAAGACGTGACAGATTGGACGTTCCAGCCTTGTGCCTAGTTTGGGATTTTCCGGCTACTAAGCCCCTAGTATTGTGCGCAATGTATTGTCAGCTCCCCTTCAAATCTGGCTCCAGACCGCAACCCGGCTGCCCGGCAAGGACACAACATAAACAACCAAGGGCACGAGAAAACGACTAAGTATCCAGACAAGCACAAGCTAGTTTTTGAAACAAACAGAAGTCCTTAGCTAGTTAAAAATGCGCACACTGACTGACTAATATATTAAACAAATATATCTATATGTTTGTTTTTCTTGACTACACTGAGTCAGCTATCAAGAGCAAAGAAGAGAAGATTCGAAGTCCTTGCTTTCGCCAAGCGCTCCGAATCTCGGGGGCTACACACACAAGGTGCGCTCACGCGCCCCAAGTGGAATCATGTAGTTCCAACAGGCTAAAGGAGTTTAGCCAGACATTCGGGCATAGGTGAGGGCAAGGGCAAGACCAAGAGAAACAAAGAGAATATTCGAAGCACTTAGCCTCGCCAACTACTCTGAATCTCGGGGGCTACACCTAGTGGGTGCGCTGACACGCCCCCACTGTCGGTTTTGGTTGTTCGAATGGTCAAGCAAGGTCAGGTTGTCCGACTAAAGGTATTTAGTCAGAAGAAAATAAAAGATCGAAGGAAAGGAAGCAAGAGAGAAGATTCGAAGCACTTGGCTTCGCCAACTACTCCAAATCTCGGGGCCTACACCCAGTGGGTGCACTTACGCGCCCCCACTAGAATTGGTAGTCCTCCGGCTAAAGGATATCAGTCGTATGAAAATAGTCGGACAAGCCTAATCGGCAAAGGAAGAAGTCCAAAGTATAGAAATTCACAAGGAAAAAAGGAAAAAAGGAAAAAAACATTCATTGCATAAAAATAGGGGAGTTGAGGCTCTCGCAAGTTCAGCAGTGTATACGACAAGTTCAATAAAATAAAACTACTACAATTCTACCTGGCATCCCGTGGATTAGATCTAGGTGGCGGGGCCCTTGCCGTGCGGCTGGTCCTGGCTAGCCGTGGCTTCTGTAGGAGGAGGAGGCACGCTGGAAGTTCCGGCTCTGACATCTCCGCCCTCCGGCTGCAGCGTCGGCTCGACCTCCATCTCTAGCGTCCAGGCGGACTCCATGTCAGAGACGACTTCATCGATGTTGGCGTAGCTAGCAATCTTGATGGCAGAAGTGCACAGTTCCTGATGGGCTTGGCGGACGGCAGCAAGGTCCGCCTCGACGCGGAAGCCCCTGTCGATCTTCTCGACATGCGCGTCCTTGTACCAGGAGAGCATCAGCACCAGCACCATCTCGGCTCCCGCCCGCGCCGCCAGGTCCCGCATCCGGTCGATGGCAGCCGACACCTCCGCGACCTTCACCGCCAGCTGTGCGATGGTGTCTAGCGCAGCTGTGTCTAGCCACAGGAAGTCGAAGACGGCATGGGCAACCTTCCACAACTCTGTCGTCTCCACACCAAGAAGGGCGACGATGTCCTGTGAGGTGGGCTGCTCGCCCGGCCAGTTCTACTAGAGCCGGTTACAGGCCAGTAGGTCTATGGTCGGATAATAAGCTATTAGAAAAAGATAAGTCAGGTCTGGCTACCATATACGGACAAGGAAAAGGGAGTCGGAAAGAGAATTTACCTTTGGGGGTGAGGCCAATCTACGTCAACTCCTGTAATACCTCGGACATTATGCTCTAAGAATGAGCCTTGATGAACCCAAAAGTAACATGTGTAGGCTCGTCGAAGCCGACCAGGGAACGGTATCGTCCGACCACCTTATGCACTTTTAAGAACATTGGGACAAGAGCGAGCGGCATAAGCCACAGGTAACATGACCATGACATACACAAATGAGTATATATGTCTACGACTTACAATAGACATCAGAGTCACACGATCTAGAAACAATAGAAACATAAATATTCAACGCCATACGGCAAGATCCAAATATCCTAGATAGATATAATAGTTTAGGATATCTCCTCATACATCACGCAACAGAGTATCAAGAAGAAGAGGAATACAAGATCAGAGGATGGATAAGGAGCAAATCAGCATAAGATGCCATAGAACTAAGCACATCCTGCCAACAGATCTCACGAATCTCCATCCCCGGAATCCCCGGTGTCCAGGTCATGATGGCTGGCTCCAGCACCAGCATCGCCGTCCTTGGGAGTAGGGCGGTGATGGAGCCGGAACTTCCGCCCCTCTGCGGCCGAAGGACGTAGTGGAGGAAGCCATCGACCGAATCCTCATTCTGGTTAATCGAGGTTGTCGAGCACCATGACGAGGCGGAGGCCAGGTAAATCCAGCAACATGCACACATGTACACCATCATCAACAAAGACCTGTACAAGCTTAGCGTATCCGGCATATTCTAGCAGTGTGTTGATGTGCACACAGGCTACCGGCTACTGAAGGACATCCACCAGGGTGAGTGTGGACACCATGATTCATCTCGGGTAATAGTTGCCAAGGCATTTCACCATGGCTTCTATTGGCCCACCGCCCTCGTGGATGCCGAACAGCTGGTCCGCGCGTGTAACGGGTGCCAGCGCTTCGGTCTCTACACCTGATAGTCATTGCCACCATCATCGGTGTCTTCGACCTAGTAGCCTTCCTAGGAGTATACATGTCCATCTGAACCAAATATGTATCGTGTGAGACACTAGGGGTACTCAGCAAGTCCTAATGTATCTAAAGGGAACAACCTGGGGTGACGCAATTGCAATGAAAGATAATATCTATAAAGAGCTATAGAGCCGCTCTACACATCTGCCCAACCAGAGATGGACGGATGCCCGTTAATTACTAGCAACAGTTATATAAGCAACATAAATTACCTTGCTCGCCCTCCTTCTCACTTACCGATGAGAAGGCAGAAGAACAACCACTACAAGAATCTGTACGATCTGTGATGTTTTTCTATGACGCGAACTAAAAACGTCGCATATCCCTGACGTTCCAGAAAGGTTTGTCACAACGAGGTCCAAGCCCCTCCAGCCCGGTTATCCATGACATTCCTTGGTGTCTTCGTGGAAAATTCATCGTAGATTTCGTCCCAGGCCCTGAAGCACAGTTTGCCATTTCATCTAGTGCAAAATTCGTCGTGGATTTCGTCACGGCACATATTCGACACTTTTTTCGCATCGACCGTCTCCTCCGTGCTTCAACCCCACATGTCAGCGCACTATGCACGGTAGAACTTCACGGAATCTAGGGGTGATTTTTTAGCTAGTCCCATATGTCAATCTGTTTGATCAAAACTTGCATGTAGTGCATGGCTAGTTCACGCGCTAGTTCCAAAAAAACCTGTTGATCCAAACATGAAGTGGCAGTTCCGTTTCTTCTCCCTCGTCTCCTCGTCTCCTCGTAGTGGCAGTTCCGCTTCGTCTCCCTCATCTCCTCGAAGTGGCAGTTCCGCTTCATCTCCCTCGTCTCTTCTCCTCTTCTCCTTCTCCTCGCAGTGGTAGTTCTTATTTCTTCCTTGATTAAAACAATCCCGCACATAAGCCATGGCCAGCAGCCGGATGAAGAGGAACTAGTCTGATCTCCCAGCCGACCCACTTCACAAGATCGCCGACTACTTGCTGGATAAAGAGGAGTACATCGACACCTATGCTTCTTGTCGGGAAGTTTGCACCGATTGGCACCGCACTTTAAAAGTGCCCAAATTCCATCTCAACAACTGGATCATGATAGATCACACACTTCCAGCCGTCAGCGACTTCACCTTCCTCAACCTCACCACTAGTCGTTGCTTCACGACGAATCTAATGGACGTCCATCGCAGGTTCACATTCACATCCGATATATATATCAAACATTTATTTGTATTTTCCATTGTAAACATCTTAGTGCTAACTGATGTCCTCTTCTTCCAAAATATTCTACTTCGTCGGTGTTTCTCGTGGCGTCAACGTGCTTGCTTAGAGGGTGGAGCCATACAAGATTTGGCTTCTGAACCCAATCACTCATAAGTCTAACACTGAGTTTCAAGCACACATACCATCTGATCTTCTGCAATCTGTTGTCGTGAAGAAGTCCCCGACGATGGTGTTCGTTTGCATAGATTATCCTGATATTATTGCATGGGCCGATGAGAGCACCCCAATGGAGTAAATCGATGAATCATTTGGAGAAGGAATGTATTCGCCACCACCTGATATGTTTTTGGTCTGCACGATAGCATTCTGAGGGGAAGTATATGCATTACTTGATAATGGAGACATCATGTCGACCAACATCTAGTTAGATCAGCACACGAGCACTGTCACTGTATGCAGAAGCTACAGATTTTACCTAGTGGATTCAGATGGTGATCTGGTTCTTGTGTTGAACAGGGATTTTGTCAAAGGGCAACCGGTGTTGTACTAGGTGGACACGGAGAACCGCTCTCTCGATACCGTCAATGACATTGGAAGTCATGCCCTCTTTGTTGATTACCATCGGTCTATCTCCATTGACACACGGTTACACCCCATAGTCAAACCCGGTTGCATATACTATAAGAATTATATCAAACTATACGATCATGAGGTTCAAACCTGGGAAGAGGAACCAACAATGGTAACGTATGGCTTAAGTGTGGAACATACACCGAGGCCTTACCCACTGGATGAGATACTAGCAGCACATTACAAATAGAGAGAGTTCTCTGAACATGTGTTGCAGCACGCGGGAGCCAACGATGACGAAAAATATAGGGGAGAACGAATCCTATATTCATCCTAGGTTATTTGCTAGCATTTTCAGGTCTATTTCGAAGTAGAAATTTGTACTGTATTTATATTATTTCGATCAGTAGTATGCGTATTACCTTTCAGATAAAATTGTAATGTATTTAATTTTAGTACTTTCAGAATTCAAAATATTTATTATTAGTAGCTCCTTTCAGAATTCTCTATGTTAGCTTTTAGAATTATGTGCAAGTACTATCTTTCAAATATTAAAATCATAGTACTCAAGTTGTTGTAATTACTGATTCAAAAAATCTAATTGAAATTAGAGTCTCATGGATATCTCTCGAACTCGTGACGAGGGATCCTCTCGCGAGCAGCCCAAATGACCGGAATGCATGTGGACAAGAAATCTTTTAGAATTCTTTGTACTAGTAGCTTCCATATAATTCTTTGTAGTAGCTTCCAGTTCACACTATCATAATCATACCCGGCAAAATCTTCCAAAAGTAGACTAAATAGGAACATATATTATATATATACACTAGGTTTCGAACGACTAATTAACGGTTGCACACTACGTCATACTAGTTAAGCTTAACAGGTCCCAACCACAACTACACTCTAGATGGTCTCGAACACAAACTTCACGTCCAACATCTCTTCTGTGGTCTTCCTGCCAGTGATTAGAACAGCTTGTCCAACCTTAGATCATCTTCACTCTCGTGTAATTTCTTCCACCCCTGATTGCTAAAGTTGGCACGACCATCTGGGTCAGTCTTGTATGTAATTGGGGTGATGTCAAAATCTCCTAGCTGTACTCCAAGCATGCCATCATCAGGGATGCCCATGGAGGAAACCACTTTCGTAGGTAATCTATGCGATGTCGCACCATGGATTAAAAATAAGAAGTAATCATGTCAGACGATGACCACCACAAGGTATATATGGAGCCATACAAGGAACAAACATAAGGTAGTTGCCATACCATATTATGTTGGACAAGATTTGTCCTTGTCAAACGAGTCACGAAGGGAACTTCGATGAAGGTGTTGATTGGTGGTAGGGTAGCTAGGAGGTGTTCCTTCTCATCATCGGTAAGGTGGCATCTTTGGGAAAAAATCGTAGATTCATATACGTCTCCCTCTCCACCACGACCACAGATATAGAGAACAGTTATCCTTGACATGGGTCCTGTCAAAGAAAAACCTATCATTTCTTCCCCGGTAAGATTGTTCTATGTAATGAATTGCTTCCATCCTTCACCTCCCATGATAGTCATGTTCTTTCTTTTCTCGAGGTCAATCTTGTAGGTGCCCCAAGCACCTTGAAGGGCACACTCTCACATTCAGCTGTGGGTAGATTGAACATGAACCTTGAATTGCATGGCACAATTTGTGCACCAAAAACAAAAGAATCGGACATTAAACAAACGGTTACAGACTTATAGTGTAGTTGGAAAGAAAATTTCTTGTTACCACTTACCACTGAGTTTTGGAACCCCTCTGACTCTGACAACTAGATACAAAAGGACATGCCCGATGACAACCTGGATTCGCAATTGCTCTTGCATACTAGACACGATGCCAAATCTTGTTAGGAAATAATGATGAATGTCTAAATTATATATGGAACTAAACTCCCAAAACAAATAGACTGTATATATACATTAAACATATTATAATTTAAACACATGAGTTGGGATCCTAGTTTTCTTAGCTTTGGCGATTCTAACAACCACATCATCAGGTCCTCTGAACCTCGCTTTCTTAGGCCTCTTCACTAGTTGCTTCACATCATCATTAGATGTTGTGCACCTCGCTTTCTTAGGTCTCTTGACTACAAGTTTCTTCACATCATAATCATCATCATGATTAGATGTGACATCGATTAAGCCAGCGTTAGTTTTAGAAACCTAAATGGACATTGCAGTGATTAGAATTAATGTTTTGTTTTGCTGCTCTACAGTAGATTTAACTACTATCTTAGAGTCAGTAGCAACAATTTTAAAACCTACATTTCGATGCTATGATGTACAGTAGGCTCCTTATGCATCAACCCTTCCATTTTGAAGTATTCACAGTTTCTATAGGCGCCTCTTTCTAATTCTTCCCTTGACAGTGCAGCCATTTGCAGACTTGCTAACTAGAAGAATCAAATAATAATTAGTGAACTACAAAAATCAAATTTAAAAGCATATGGTTTGGTCACAACTATAAGCATCGCCCAATGAGATGAATATGTATATACCAAGGAGCATGTACAACCATAGTGGCCATGCAAAGACAATAAGTAGATGCCTATGATCCCATCAATAGTCAAAGTGCCATATTTTCATCATTGACCAGTTGTAAACAGTTAAAATCATAAGATTATCCATTAGCACTAACATAACTATATATGAAAACCATCAATTTGGGACTCATACTAATAAAAGCACACATAAATCAATGACATAATCGAACATATAGCAAGAAGCATGTACAACAAACGTGTTTGTACAAAACACATGCTATATGCACATTATCCCATGGATAGAGATAGTGCCACCCTTTAATCATTGGCCAAATGCATGTGAAGAGAATACAATGACCTACATCAGTATAGAATGTGGGCTCCATAGTAAGATACCACACACAAGTCAATGAGATGAATCTGTATATACCAAGGAGATGTACAGCATAGTGGTTGTACAAAGACACTAAGTAGATGGAGATCATCCCATCAACAAGCTAAGTGCCACATATTAGTCATTGGCCAGTTGTAAAAAGTTAATATCCTAAGATTATCCATCAGAACTAACATATAGCTATGAAAAAAATAATTTTGGGCATTAATTTGGCGACTACTTCAAGATCATCTAGTGACATAGACGGCAACGCCGCCGCTCTGCCTAGAACGAGGCAGTGACACTAAGGCCAAGATCCATCGACGGTGACCTAGATGGAGCACCGACGCAGTGAACCTAGAACGAGGAGGTGACATAGTGAAGGGAAGTAGGTCGAGGAGCACTTACGTTGCAGCCGTCGTCGCTGGGGAGGGGAGGGTGGTTGGTCGTTGCCGGGAAGGGGAGGGGAGGTGATTTGGCTGTCACAAGGGAGGGGAGGGGAGGGGAGGAGATTTGGTCATCTCTAGGGAGGGTACGAGAGGGGAGGGGATTTGTCCATCGTCGGGGAGGGGAGATGAGGGGATTTGTCCATCGCCAGGGAGGGTCGGGGAGGGGATTCGGCCATCGCCATAGAGGGTTTCGCAGTGCTGGGAGGTGACTGGATTTGGGCGAGTGTGGAAGGGACCCGTAATACCCAACGACGGGTGGGGCCCACGCTAGAGCTGACGAGTGGCCCCATACCGAGTCGTTTCCTTGACCACACCGCACTAGACCGCATGCACCACATCGCGCTGCACCGCACCGCACAGCGTCATCGCTGCTGTCACATCTCCACCACTATCGCTGTCGTCGCTGCCACATCTCCGCTACCATGGGGATGCGCAAGCTGGCATGATAGGGAAACATTGTGGACAAGATAAATTAGGTCTTGCTCCATCCCTGAATCTGTTCTACCTATGGTTCTAGCAGCTAGGGGAATTTAAGAGTTTCAATGAATTGTTCTGTAGAGTTGGTTTGGAATCGATGGGGAGCTGCCAATTTCCATCCTAGATCAAGAGATTGGTGGGAAGGAGCTAGATCCTAGTTGGAGATGCTAGTGCAACCATGTTCCTGCTAGGAAGGTTGCCTCCTATGGTGCAGACATTTGTAGAAATTTTTTAGATTGTCCAGATGAGGTTTGTTGTTACTTGTACTAGATGGACAACCCATGGCCAGCACAAAAGCAGAGGATGCTTGCCCAGTTATGTAAGAAGGCAGATGATAAGATGGTGATTGAGCTAAGGCTGGAAGATAGAGACACGGATCTGTAGATATCTAAACTGAGATTGAAGAAAATGAGAAAACAAATGGAACGCAAGCATGTTTGGTTCATGATGATGCTTAGTGTGGCAGTGGCTTTAGGGTGTGTTCTTCTTTTTGTTGTTGGCAATTGTGGAAATAAGTATTGAATTATGAATGTATTTTGCTTCCTCTTGGTTTTGATATTTTAGAAATCAGGAAATGAGTTTGTTGGATGTTTAGTTAGCTAGTTAACTAGTCAGTTATTTTCAGTATTCATGAGATGTATTTAACTTGTTGTACCAAACTTGTTGAAACTAGAAAAAATCATGGGTGCAAAAGTAATGTGTATTTATGTTTTGTTGATTTCAAACATGGTGCAACCAGGAACAATAACCATGGATTTTCTATATTGTTGCAAAACCAGGAATAATCGTGTGTGTGTTTCTCAAAGGTTCACACTAAAAAATATTTTGAAATGTCCGAAATATGTGCAACCAGGAACAATCATAACAAACAACTTAAAAGGTACTGACAATATATAGAGGTACTAGTTAAATAGGTTCGATCACAACCACCGCATACTACTAGTAGTACTTAATTACACAACCCAAAAGATATACTATAACAATACACCCATTACATAAATAGGAGGCAGTAATAGGCAACATGCAACTGGAGGCAGCAGAGGCAACATGAGGCAGCAATAGAGGCAACACGAGGCAGTTGAGGCACAATAAACTAGCAGTTAGGGCCACAAAGCAATGTGACCGAGGTTGGCATACTTGCTCAGGTAAACCATGAAGGAATCGTGCTTGGCCTTCATATGATTCGCACGTCGTTGTCCTCCATGGGCAATGCCCCCAGAATGTTGCACGATGTTGTTCAGGTCTTCCACAATCCTTCTTGCACAGAAGGGGCACCCGTGCTTGTTTACACCTCGGCGGAAGGGGAACCTCCCATTCCTCATGTGCTTCAGGATGTGGTAGCTTTTTGCGTCCCTAGACCACATACTAACACCGATATCGCTATCTGGTTCCTGCGAATTAGCAAGTAGAGAGAACAACTCAGTGAATGAAAAAAATTACTCTCCCAAGATCATGTGCGCCCAAGTTGAACCAACTTTGAACAAACTAGTCCATCAAACATATATTTGTTTTACATATATATACGATAAAACAAGTGCTATATAAAATTATACTGTTCTTCCAAATAATTTGAAAGAATTTATACAAGTTTCAGTATATAAAGATACATCCAAATTTTAACAAAACTGAGACATCTCTTTTCTCAAGATAGATGGAGTAATTATTTCCATTTATCTTATCAGTAAATTGGTAAAACAAAAAGAAGATATGACTAGCTAGTTTTATTCAGTTTAAACATGCTAAAAAAGGAATTTGTTTTCTCCTAAATATATACTCAGTGTATTATGAATTTAATAATTTGTTTCCCTAAACAAATAATAGATATGGACTACACAGAGAAATTTAATTTATCAGGATTATTTAATGCATCTGTTCATATAAATACACAACTTACTATAACAGAGATTGGATAAAACATTCATGATGTAGTATTTAACATATACACTCCACGTAAGTTAAAATTATACTATTTCGGTCAAATAATTTGAATGAATATATATACAAGTTTTAGTATATATAAAGATACATCCAAATTTTAATAGGAAATCTGAGACATCCTTTTTTAGGACATATGGAGTAATTATTTTCACTCGTCTTATCAGTAAATTGGAAAAACAAAAGGAAGTTATGACTAGAACATGGTACAAATAGGAATTTGCTTTCTCCTAAATATACTCAGTTAATTAGGAATTTAACAATTTGTTTCCCTAAATATAACATAGATGGACATTTATTTGCATTTTAATGCATATGTACATATGATTTGTTTTCCTAAATATAACAGAGATGGACATTAAATTTCTGTTAATGTTATCAGGGACTCGTATGAACACAACCTAGATAAGAGATCTGAACTCCACATGAAATTATATCACTAGAAAATATCGATCAAAACGACCAACAAAAGATGAGCATATATAGAACTACTAGGCGCCTAGAACTACTAGGGGCAAAGGAAGTCAAACTAGAAAATGTGTGACTAGAATGACTAGGGGAAGATCAAAACGACCAACAAAAGATGAGCATATAATTACTAGGTGGAGAACAAATTAATTAATCAAACTCTATAAGATCAGAAGACCCTACAAATTAAAATATGAACAGTAAAATATGAAAACCCCATTCATTATTCAGATCTAATTACCTCCGGTTCTCCGTCGCTGTGTTCTTGCTAGAACGCAAATGGATCCGCAGGTTCTTCATCCTCGCTGTCGTCCAAGTAATCGTAGTCCACCTTGTTATCTGCAATCGCTGCCTCTTCGACCATGTTAGCCGCTTCCTTCTAGACGATGGCATTGGCATCCTCAGCGATGATGACCTTGGCGTCCTCGGTGACCACCGGTCTTGATCTCTTCATCTTTGCGAGAAAACGATCTCGTACTTGTTGCTAGAAATTCCTTCTGTTCTTTGGAGTGCAAGGAATAGTGGGATGGAGTGTGGAGAAATGACTAGGAGATGATGGGAAGACCGTGTGGCTGATGTCTTTTAAATGACTGGGAGACGATGGGGCAGTTGGGCGGTGGGAGCGCACACGGGGTGGGAACGTGTACATCGCACGTGTCAATGCAAAACGCACATATACAAAGCTCGAGATCTTTTGTAGTTAATCATTTTTAGGCATGTTAATGGAAAATGCAAATCGCATACTCAATTTAATTTCTTCTAAATTTTTTAGTAAATCATTGTTACTCTAGATACTCCATGCATGCATGCATGCAGACCAAAAAGATTTCCAACGTGTTTTTGGTCTTTGTACACCATGGTTTGACACATGGATCCCCTAGAGTCATTTGCACACATTGATATCCACTAGTCATTGATCCACATGACCACATTGCATTGTTCTTTTTCCAAAGACACATTGGTATATATATATGTATATATCTACACATGACCACACATTTTTTGTCTCTATGACCATGATGGTTATGTATGGATCCCCTAGAGTGATTTCTTGTGTTATTTTCCAAAACCACATTGATATATAGACCACACACACACATCCTACTGATCAAGTGATTCTGTGATGCAACTTCTGTCACACTGGTGCACATGGAATGTGGAAGTTGCTTTCCTATGTGTTTTTCGTCTTATACACCATGGTTTGCCACTTGGATCACATTGATATATACATGACCACACACACCCCAGTGGATTCTGTGTGATGCAACTTCTGTCACACTGGTGCAACATGCATGCAAGAATGTTGGTAGCTGCTTTGTTATGTGGTTTTTGGTCTCCTATGACAATGATGTGGTGGTTTGACATATATATAGAGATCATCCCCTAGACTGATTGCATGTGTTCTTTTCCTAAATCACGCATTGATGTCTCTCCACTAGAGTCATTGATGATCCACATACATGACCACATTGATATCTATACATGACCACACACACTCCAGTGGATTATATTCTGTGATGCATGTTCCATGTCACACTGGTGCACTATTGCAATGTGTGGAAGCTGATTTCCTATGTGTGTTTTGCTTCTTCTACACCATGGTTTGCCACTTGGATCCCCCCAAGAGTCATTGCACATTGCATATGTGTTCTTTTCCAAAACCACATTGATATCTGACCACACACTCAAGTGGTTTCTGTTATTCAACTTCTGCCATAGTACTAGTGTGTTTTTGGTCTCTATATGACCATGATGGTTTGACACACATATATATATATGGATCATCCCCTAGAGTGATTGCATGTTTTGTTTTCCTAAACCACACACTGATATATATATCTCTCCACTAGAGTCATTGATGATCCAATATGTGCCATATCGATACATGACCACACACACTACTCTAGTGGATTATATTCTATGATGCAACTTGTATCTGTCACACTGGTGCATTATTGCAATGTTTGGAAGTTGGTTTCCTATGTGTGTTTTGCTTCTTCTACACCATGGATTTCCACTTGGACCCCCCTAGAGACATTGCACATTGCATATGTGTTATTTTCCAAAACAACATTGATATCTGATGGCCACACACACTCAAGTGGATTCTGTGATTCAACTTCTATCACAATAGTGTGTTTTTGATCTCTATATATATGACCATGATGGTTTGACATATATATATATATATTGATCATCCCATAGAGTGATTGCATGTGTTCTTTTCCTAAACCACACGTTGATATATCTCTCCACTAGAGTCATTATTGATGGTCCACATGACCACATTGATCATATCTATACATGACCACACACACACACTAGTGGATTATATTATGTGATGCAACTTCTCCGTCACAGTGGTGCATAATTGCAATGTGTGGAAGTTGATTTCCTATGTGTGTTTTGCTTCTTCTACACCATGGTTTTCCACTTGGATCCCCCTAGAGTCATTGCACATTGCATATGTATTCTTTTCCAAAACCACATTGATATCTGATGACCACACACACTCCACTGGATCATGTGATTCAACTTTTGTCACACTAGTGTGTTTTTGGTTTCTATATATATATATGACCATGATGGGTTGACACATATAGATATGGATCATCCCGTAGAGTGATTGCATGTGTTCTTTTCCTAAACCACACATTGATATATATATATATATATATCCACTAGAGTCATTGATGATCCAACATGCGTCATATCTATATATGACCACACACACTACTCTAGTGTATTATATTCTATGATGCAACTTCTCTCTGTCACAGTGGTACATTATTGCAATGTGTGGAAATTGAATTCCTATGTGTGTTTTGCTTCTTCTACACAATTGTTTTCCACTAGGATCCCCCCTAGAGTCATTGCACATTGCATATGTGTTTTTTTCCAAAACCACATTGATATCTGATGACCACACACACTCCAGTGGATTCTGTGATTCAACTTCTGTCACACTAGTGTGTTTTTGGTCTCGATATATATGACCATGATGGTTTGCCACAAATATATATGGATCATCCCCTAGAGTTATTGCATGTTTTCTTTTCCTAAACCACACATTGATATATATATCTCCACTAGAGTCATTGATGATCCAACATGTGTCATATCTATACATGACCACACACACTACTCTAGTGGATTATATTATGTGATGCAATTTCTCTCTGTCATATTGGTGCATTATTGTAGTGTGTGGAAGTTGATTTCCTATGTGTTTTTTGCTTCTTCTACATCATGGTTTTCCACTTGGATCCCCTAGACTCATTGCACATTGCATATGTGTTCTTTTCCAAAACCACATTGATATCTAATGACCACACACACTCCATTGGATTGTGTGATTCAACTTTTGTCACACTAGTGTGTTTTTGGTCTCTATATATATATGACCATGATGATTTGACACATATATATATATATGGATCATCCCCTGGAGTGATTTCATGCGTTCTTTTCATAAACCACACATTGATATATATCTCTCCACTCAAGTCATTGATGATCCAACATGTGTCATATCTATACATGACCAGACACACTACTCTAGTGGATTATATTATGTGATGCAACTTCTCTCTATCACACTGGTGCATTATTGCAATGTGTGGAGGTTGATTTCCTATGTGTGTTTTGCTTCTTCTACACCATGGTTTTCCACTTGGATCCCCCCTAGAGTCATTGCACATTGCATATGTGTTCTTTTCCAAAACCACATTGATATCTGATGACCACACACACTCTAGTGCATTATGTGATTCAACTTCTGTCACACTAGTGTGTTTTTGGTCTCTATATATATGACCATGATGGTTTGTCACATATATATATATATGGATCATCCCCTAGAGTGATTGCATGTGATCTTTTCCTAAACAACACATTAATATATATATCTCTCCACTAGAGTCATTGATGATGCAACATGTGTTCTTTTTCCTAAACCAATGTGGAAGTTGCTTTATCTCCTATGTGTTATTTTCCTAAACCAATGTGGAAGTTGCATGTGTTCTTTGGGTCTGTATGACCATGATGGGTTGACCCACATGTTCTGTCACATTTGTGCATGCAATGTGGAAGTTGCTTTATCTCCTATGTGTTTTTGGTCTTCTACACACCATGGTTTGCCAGGGGATCACATTGATATATATACATGACCACACACACCCCAGTGGATATCCTTCTATGATGCAACTTATTCTGTCACACTGGTGCAACATGCAATAATGTGCAAGCTAGGTTTGACACACATATATGTGGATCCCCTAGAGTGATTGCATGTGTTCTTTTCCTAAACCACATAGATATATCCACTAAAGAGTCATTGATGATACACATGACCACAATGCATGTGTTCTTTTCCAAGACCACATTGATATCAACATGACAACACACTCCACTAGTGGATTATTCTCTCTGTCACACTGCTGCATTAATATAATGTGTGGAAGTTGCTTTTCCTATGTGTGTTTTTCTTGTACACCATGGTTTGCCACTCTTGGATCCCCCTAGAGTAATTGCACATTGCATATATATATATATATATGTGTGTGTGTGTGTGTGTGTTCTTTTCCAAAACCACATTGATATATATCTACATGACCACACACACTCTAGTGGATTTTGTGATGCAACTTCTCTATCACACTACTGGTGCATTGCAATATATATGTGTGGAAGTTTCTTTCCTATGTGTGTTTTCCTTCTACACCATGGTTTGCCACTATTGAGTCCCCATTGAGTCATTTTGCACATTGCATATATGTGTTCTTTTCCAAAACCACATTGATATCTACATGACCACACACACACTCTAGTGGATGTGTGATGCAACTTCTCTGTCACACGTATTGTGCATTAATTGCAATGTGTGGAAATTGCTTTCCTATATATGTGTATGTGTTTTGCTTGTTCTACACCATGGTTTTCCACTTGGGTACCCGTAAAGAGATTTTTCATACAACAGTTTGGATCTCACCTATACCAATATTTTGGCAAAAATCAGCATAACGAAATTTTCCTGAATTTTTGGGTTAGTAATTGCTAATTTCTTCGAAAGGTACCCTTTTTAATAGGTAACCTATATGATTAATTTCTTTGAGCCACTAATCGTGTAATAGACGGCCAAGATATGCCATCAAAGAATTTGACCAACACACCCCGCTCAAATTTCTTGCGTAGGAGTTAAATTTCGCGCCTCGAAATTTTATCCCTGGGATAGACTGATCAGCCCTTCAGCACAGCGCCATGCATCATTCGTGGAGAGGGCATTTAGGTAATCTAAAAGAACCCCTCCTTATCCCCAACACCGCCGAAAGTGGATGAGATCCATTTTTCCTCACCTCGTCGTCCTCTGCCTCCTCCCTCGCCCTCACCCTCACCGCCGTCCGTCCTTCCTCCACTCGCCGCTATCCTTCCCTTTACCCCTCACCGCCCTATGCCCCTCCTCACCATGCCACCGTCCTTCCTTCCAGTAGATAACAGCTATCCGTTGTTGTAGCCCAAACCCTAGCCCAATGTCACCTTCGCGGTTGCCCACCACGCCGTGTAAACTGTCAAGCTCACAGGTCTGCAACCTCATCGTGAACCTCACCCACAAGATCTGCCACCTCTACGTGCACCTCTTCGTAAAGATCTCCCCACTCACCATGCACCTCTCCGTCAAGGTCTGCTCCCTAGACGCCAAGGTCTGCCCACCCGCGGCCAATCTCTGCTCACTCAACATGCACCTTACCGACAAGGTACGCCACCTTGCTGTGCACCTCATCAACAAGGCCTGCCACCTTTCTGTCAAGTTCTTCCCACTATCCCTGCATGTTGCCTTCAAGATCTGCCCACTCGCGGTCAAGGTCTGCTCACTCGACGTGCACCTCGACTACAAGGTACACCTACTCGCCATCCACCTAGTCGACACGGTCTGCCACATCGCCGTCGATAAGGCCTGCCACATCGCCGTCGACAAGGCCTGCCTACTCGCCGTGCACCTCCTCCACACAGTCTGCTACCAAGGTCCGCTGACAAGCCTCGATGCCACGATTTAAGCGTTCCTCTAGGAATAGCAGTAAGAAAAAGACCCCACAGCCTGAAGGCAAGGAAACGCTTACCTTGCTTTTCTGTTGTTTGGTTATATTGTTTGTTGCAGATAAATTATTTTCATAACACGTCTTTTGATCAGAGTATAAATACAAATTGTTCAGAGTGGAATATTTTATAGTTGTGATTACTATTGGACAATCAACAACATATCTTATATTCTACCTACTTGCCTATTCAGTGGCAAGATATAGATGCATATACTATTCATGTTTAGTTGTCCTGACCTCCTTATTATTGCAACCAATTGGTGAATTGCCCATCTTGTAAACTATTAGGCTTATGATCAGTTTGCGTGTGATAAAGGTTGCATTATCCTATTTGTTCCATTACTTTGGTTGTTTCGTGATATGTCTTATCTTCATCGTATAAGTAGTTCATCGTTTACTGTTTTACATGATGGTTACTATAGGACAATGAGAACCATAGGTTATATTTTGCTTAACTGCCTATTTAATTGCACAGTACATGCTTGTACTGCTTATGTTTAATAGTCTTGCCCTGCTTATTATTGCAGTGTATAATACTAAGTCTGGTCATAGTGGGGAGTAACATAGCATGTTATTAGGCTATGTTACTCCCCACTATGACTGGTCTTAATATTATCTCCATAGTGAGTAGTGTCATAGGTCTTATAACATAGACACCATCACTTAGGTTGTTTATAGTGGGAAGTTTGTACACACTAGTATTGTGTGTACGATACTAGTGTATAATACCAGCTAGCCCACCCATAGTAGGACTATCATGCAATCCATGTTGCATTTTTTTGTTTCGTCATATGTCCTATGATCAGAGTATGAATTGGTCATAGCGGACTGTTCCACCCCATATGTTATATATTGAGCCATATTTGGAGTTCCCTATACATGTTAGAAACACATATGTACAGTGGAATGTGCTTGGGGTGTTTCTTAGAAAAATAATGCAAGCTTTTTCGTAAGAAACAATGCTTATTTGTATTCGAGAGGTGCCAATTTAGACTTCATCCTGTTATAAATAAGCACCATTGCTTAACCAAAAACTGGTTTATTTCGCTAAGCACTTCTCTAAGCTTCTTGCATTGTACATGCTCTTAGGTTCTTAGTATATGTTGTTGCATCGCCAAGTGTATTCACCTCCCCACATGCCCACACCCCCCACAGACCCCACAGACCCCTAGAAGTAGCAAAAAGGAAGGTTGTAGACTAGGTTACATTATCCCGTGTGTTGCATTAGTTTGGCAGCCTATGATCTTTTTGTTTAAATTGCTCATGGCGACCTGTTAAATGATGAGTACTATTTAATATATAACATAGGTTGGTATCACACCCAGTTTAATATTTCTAGATTAATTGGAATTCTTTATTCATGTTAGAACCACAAATACTACCGATGGAAGAAAGTCGGATGAAAACCATCATGAGAAAGAGTCCATGGATGCAACGACTTGGTATTAGGTTCGTAGCTAGTGTTGTTGCATCCCCAAATATATTCTCCGCTAAAAAGAGCAAAAGTGACCCCTCTAGACCTCGGTATGATCCCGAGGAGGGGGTATCAGTGAAGGTTACATATCAGGTGATGAAATACTAGTCACCGAGGAGACTAGGCTGCAGGTAGTCCCCTTACCTGCTAGCTCACCATCTTGTCATGATTTCTCCATAATTAAGGTGCTGCCAAATCATCTTGTGTGGAATTGTTTGCTTACTCTTTTTGCCATATGTTTTGTTCCTTGTTATTTCCCCAATTGAATGTTACATGTAAAATGTGTAGCTTAAGTAGAGAAAATTCAAGAAGACAACTCCCAAGTGAAGGATGGCTCCTGGTGGTGGATCATCTCGCAAGTGCGTTGTGGCATCAGTACTATCTCCAGACATAGAAAATGAGACACACACGAGGTCCAAGGGGAATTCGCTAAAAGCAGGACTTCCACCTCCAGGTTCCACACGGCGAACAACAAAAGCGGCAACTCCTGTGACCCATTCACGAGAAACTCAGAGTGCAACCAAGAAGATTTCCAAAGCCGAACTACCTGATGCCTGACAAACAACCAAAGCCGAACTTCCTGATGCCAAGCAAACTGCCAAAGCCGCAATTCCTAATGCCCTAGAGGTGGCTAGAGCTACACTTCATTTTTCCCTGCTGGTGACCGATGATGTAATTCCTGATGCCAACCTAGTGGCCAAATCTGCAGTTCCCGATGCCCGGCAATTAGCTAAACCTTCATATCCTGATGCCGGCCAAGTGGCCAAAGCTGCAGTTCTTGATGCCGGCCAAGTGGATAAAGCTACAGTTCCTGATGCTGGCCTAGTGGCCAAAGCTGCAGTTCCTGATGCCGGCCAAGTTGCTAAAGCTGCAGTTCCGATGCCCACAAAGGCGAGAAGCCAACTGCCGTCAATCTACCACCCACCCAAGCCAAGAAGGCAGCAGCCCAAGGAAAGCAACCAGCTGCCCAAGGCGAACTGGCAGCTGGCCAACATGAGCAGCAGTCTGCCCAAGGTGCGGTGACACAGCATACCAGTGCATGATGTAGTACACTATAGTCATTGACATAACACTAATGAAACACCGTTCACTAGTATTACATCCCTTAGAGTGGTACAACAGAACCACAGCACGTCCAAGACATGACTATATATTACAACTCGACTCTTTACAGAAGATCCAGATAACACTCTAGGTTAAAGAGAAATAAAACAACTTCGTACAAAGAAGAACCCGAAATGATAACTCAGAACTATCTTGTTAATAAGACTAGCATCTAAATTATCCTGGCTTGCAATTGTTGCTAATGAAACACTCTACAGAAGTAGGTTTTATGGCTCGAGTATCTTCTCCTATCTAATCAGAACTTCGTCTTCACTTCCGTTGATGAGTACGTTGACTTCATTGACTTTATTAAAAACTTGAGCTGCCGATGATGGTTTCTTGAGTAGAAATTGATGTTGACACCGTCTTCAACGGCTTAGAATCTAGCAAGGGTTAAGAAGGTATGATTGAGTACGAGCGTACTCAGCAAGTTCACTACAAAGAAGTGTATGATGCACTATCTCTACAGCCACAAACCAAAGGTCGTAGGCCATGCAGGTTTTCGTAAACATTTCTTCAAAGGTTGCTTTTATTCTGAAAACTATGTCCAAACAACTTTCACAGGTTGACCAGAACATTCGTGGGGTTCATTTGCTGCCATGTTCGTAGCTCCTTCCTAGAATAGGGAGTAATGATGGCTCAACGCATGGGGCCAGAAAAGTGCTGGTGCGTGGTTGATATAGAGCTTGTTGGGAACCCCAAGAGGAAGGTATGATGAGCACAGTAGCAAGTTTCCCTCAGTTATGAAACCAAGGTTTAATCGAACCAGTAGGAGCAAGGAAACACCCCCAAGGTGTTGCTAGTTGAGCCTTGGAATGGCGCACTACCGGTGCTAGTAGCAACGTGGAGACCTGCACAACACAACCACAGAACTTTGTCCCTAACTTGCGATGAGGTTGTCAATCTCACCGTGTTTTGTGGAAAAAAAGGATTAAACGTATCGAATGGAAAGAAGTAATAGTTTGTAGAAAGTAAACACAAAGCAGTAAACAGATTGTAGATTGTATGTAAAGAAATAGGACCGGGATCCATAGTTCACTAGAGGTGGCTCTCCTTAAGATAGATAACATGCTGGGTGAACAAATTACAGCGGGGCAATTGACAAACATCGAGAAAGCAATACATGCATATACTAATCATCTTGACTCCTTTGGGATTCTCCATCCAACTGCATCTATGACTAAGTTCCAAGCAATAACACATCTAGTACCTTAGAGATTGTTCTATGAACAAAGGATTGTTGTTTTCTCCCTAGTAGCAACAACACATCTAGTACCTTAGAGATTTCTGTCACTTCCACAGATTACCAGAGGCATGAACCCACTATCGAGCATAAATACTAACTCTTGGAGTTGCTAGCATCTACTTGGCCAAGATAGCTACTAACAACGGAAAGCATGCAAGATCACAAATAACAAAGACATGATAGAATCAATAATCAATCTGAAATAGCATCTCAATATCCATCGGATCCCCGCAAACACAACATGCAGAATTACAAATAGATGATCTTGATCAGGAACGGAGCTAACAAGATCTACACATGAAAGCACAAAGGAGGAGAACCAACCATCTATCTACTACATGGATCCTTAGTCCAAGGATGAACTACTCACGCATCACCCCAGAGGCTTGCATGGTGATGAAGAAGGCCTCCAGTGTGAATTCCCCTCTTTGGCAGGGTGCCGGGAAGAGCTTCAGATCCCTCCCGATCTAGGGATGGAGATGACGGCGGCTACATACTCTTTCGTGGATTCTTTATCCGGCACTTAGGGTTTTCGTCCTGAGGTCATCTTATAGTCGGAAGGGGAGGCCGAGGGGTTGCCAGGGGACACCACACCACCCCCTGGCATGGGCCAAGCCTGGCCACGCGGCCAGGTGGTGTGGCCGGCCTCTGGCCCCTCTCCGTCTCGTATTCTGGCATCTGAGGACTTCCGGAAAAATAGGCACTTTGGCTTTTGTCCCGTCCAATTCTGAGAGTATTCATTTTCTGATTTTCCTAGAACCAAAAACAGTAGAAAATAGGCAGCTGGCACTGTGGCTCTTATTAATAGGTTAGTCCAAGAAATCATATGAAAAGTAATCCAAAGTGTGGACAAAACACAAGAAAGTGGATAAAACCAAGCATGGAACATCAAAAATTATAGATACATTTGCAATGTATCAACATCCCCAAGCTTAACTCCTCCTCGTCCCGAGTAGGTAAGTGATAAAAAGAAAGAATAATTTTTTAGGTGACATGCACCATCAAAGACTTGATCAAAGTATTTGTAAAACATTCAAAGCTGGGATCATAGTACTTCAATCATAACATGAAAGATAAAGTTCTAGCAATAAGACAAAGAAACTATGATGCAACATGAAAATGCACAAACAAAAGATTCATGAATAACAATGCTTTGTAAGACGTTTGTTTGTTTCACATAAAGAAAACATAGCATCATAGAATTCATCTTGTCCCTTAATAGAGTAGCAAATAGAAATGCATAGGACACCTTCAAAGTTCATAAGCGTGACTACATACAAGTAGTTTAAAACAAGCAATATCAAGTTACGCATCAATCAACTAGTCTTGGGACAATGCACATAGAACTAAGAATGGACACTATGCTCTAAAAGTAGGTGCATAAAGTTAGAAGGTGGAGACTCAATATAATGCTGGAAGAAAGGCCTTTTTAGAAGGAAGTAGGGATTCAAGTCTCACAAAGAGGTTCCAAAAATTATGGTACTTATAGCTTTCAGCTCTCATTGCCCCTATCATAAGCATCTTGAAGTGATTAAGGTTAAAGTGAACAAACTATGGTGTACATTCTTGATGAAGTATAAGTTAGAAATCTCATGTCCCTTGTATACGAGTGCCACTCCTCTTGCTACTCAAGTTTAGTCACCGGTAAGTTCTTGTCATTGTAAGTACATGTGTATCATAGAGAACCGCCAACGGGGTACCCCTTGCCCGATGATACGGAAGAATCCCCATATCAAAATGACAAGGCAAGCAGACAACGAGCATCTCAGCAATCTTCTTATTTACCATGGGAATATGGTGCTTTTTTCTCTCTTTCCTCTTTTCATAATCTTTTTTTCTCTTTTTCTCTTTTTTCTCAATATAGGACTCTTTTTTATAAGAAGAATGCTTCAGAGACTGCTCATTATGGTTACGCTGCAGGTTTCCACCATGTCCACATGGATTAGACCAGCGGCCCAGGTGTTTCTCTAACACATATACATAACTCCATGGACTTACAAGATCCCCTTTCATTTCACACCGACAACATCCATAGAAAAAAGAGCATGATATCAACTAGGTACAAAGTACCCGTGCAATGTTGAAAGCGTTCCCCATGACAACATGGTTCTGCTAATCCCCAACAAATAAGTGCAAGCATATACAACATAGACGACACAATGGTTCAAGTTTATTAAGGACAAGAAAAGTAAAGTGTGCCATCAAGTTCGTGAGAGCTTTAATCACTAGTTTTCTCATAACAAGTTTAATTTGGAAGGTAAACAAAAACATGAATATACTTGGAATAGCATAAGCTAGTAGGTAGGTATGGTGGACTCTTTGGAATAACTTGGTTTAGGAAGTTGGATGCATGAGTGGAACTCATACTTGGTTGTGGAGGCTAGCAAAAGACTGGGAGCGACAAGCTAAGAGAGCAATAATGGCCATAATCATGCAGAGCGACAAAACATCATTGATAAAAGCATAAAGTGATACTACAAGTTGAAAAATAAAGGATCATAAAGGCTATGGTGACTTGAGATAGTCATAACATGGTGTGAGCATGCGCCAAGTCAACCCAAATAAAGCATCAAAGGAGAATACCACTATACTATGCTATAATATGCTAAAACAACGCATGATTCATCCAAGGCACATTAAGCAATCTCAATTGTTTATAACAAGTCATGCTACAGCAAATGATACTAAGCATAAAGCTAAAACAATATCAAGCATGGCATGACAAAGCATAGGCCACAGTAAAAAACAAGCTCTTTTTACCACATAAGCATGAACTTTCCTACTCTTTTTCCAAACCAAACCAAACTATTTGCAAACCAATGTATGAAAGAGGGAGTCCAACCAATTTATTCAGAAAACTAATCAAACAAAGAAAACGAAAAACCAAAACTAAAACGAAAAAGAATACGCTCCAAGAACAACACAACTCTGCATGAAATAATAAAAATGAAGCGTTTGGAAGAAACCTGGGATTTTTATTGATGAAGAAGGGGATGCCTTAGGAATCCCCAAGCTTTGACGCTTGTAATTCTTGGATATTTCTTGGGGTGACACACGTGGCATCCCCAAGATTGATCTTTAGTCCATCCTTCATCTCATTACTCATTCCTTCCATACACCTGAAATTTTTCCTTCATACAAAACTTCACATAATCTTTATTAGCAACATTAGTGCACTCAAGATAAATAAGTCTTAAGGTTCAGTTCTAACACCAAATAAACTTCCATTAGAACACTATATAATGTAGTACTTCCCTCAAAAAGCTCAATTCCCCAAAATAACTCAAAAAGGAACCAACAAGAAGAAAATGCAGAAAATGGCAGAAATCTGTCAAAACAGACTAGCTGGTAACGACGAATTTTTTCGAAGACCTTCTGTTGCTCAAATAAAAAAGTGTTAAACTAAAGAAAGTTAGATAACAACCTGGTTCAGAAGCACAAAAATTCACGCCGCAAAAAGACATTCAGAGATTTTACAAGAATGTTTACGGTGAAGCACAGAAATCTGTTTCGGGACAGCAACTTTCCCAATCATTACTTCTCTCTCATTAGAGGTTACTCTTGGCACAAAAAGCAAATAAAAAGGATAAGGAGCGGTTATTACAGAGGTAATAACTTCAAAGACTCATCTAAAACTTTTGGGTTATCTCCCAATAAGTATTTTTCTTAAACGCCTTTAAGTTAGGCAAAAGAAGCCAGAAAAAGAATCAAGTGTTCTCAATTGAAGAAGCATTAAGATCAATACCAGAAATATTTTCAACAAGGCAAGGTATATCATCCAAATAAGTTCTAGAGGATCTTCTCTCAATGCTCTTAGGTTCACTATTCTCATCAAAAGGATTTGCAGGAACAATCCAATCAAGATTCTTTTTTATGGCATCATGTATTGCTACTAGTTTAAAGGGTATTGGTATCTTAGGCTCCTCCCCATTAGGTTCGGTTTTTTTCATATTTTCTCGTGTATAAACAACATCTACACATGATCCTAGCATATTGAAACATTCAAAGACTTTCCTAGCTTCTTTGGCAACATCATAGAACTCCTTAAACAAAGTTTCTAGAATAAAATCCCTCTTTTCAGGGTCCTCAATTTCTTTAACTTTAAGAAACATTACTTGCATTAAGGGGTTGAGGTTAACAAACCTAGCTTCTAACATGTGAATTAAAGAAGCTGCAGCAATCTCTTAGTTTGGAGCAAGTTCTGCAAGGGATCTATCCCCAGTATCCTCATGTTTACAAACATGATTAAATAATTCTTCAATATTATCTTTCCCAGTTATAGAACCACTACCAATTGAAAGGTCTTTCAGAGTGAATTTGGGGATCAACATGGTGAGATAAGGAGGAGGTGACAACTAAAGGAGACTTATTTTTTTTGTGTTTTTGGAAATGAAAGCAAACTAGTAAAACTAATTTTTTGTGTTTTTGATAAAGAACCAAGCAAACAAAACAAAAATAAACTAAGAAAAACAAAAATAACAAAGTAAAGAGATTGGTTATGAGGGACTCCCCTTGTGAAGATATCCTTGACTCCCCGGCAACGGCACCAGAAAAATGCTTGATGGCTCAATGCATAGCGCCAGAAAAGTGCAGGTGCGTGGTTGATGTAGAGCTTGTTGGGAACCCTAAGAGGAAGGTACAATGAGCACAGCAACAAGTTTCCCTCAGTTATGAAACAAGGGTTTAATCGAACCAGTAGGAGCAATGAAACACCCCAAAGGTGTTGCTAGCTGAGCCTTGGCAGGGCGCAGTACCGGTGCTAGTAGCAACATGGAGACCTGCACAACACAACCATAGAACTTTGTCCCCAACTTGCGATGAGGTTGTCAATCTCACCGTGTTTTGCGGAAAACAAAGGATTAAACGTCTCGGATGGAAGAAGTAATAGTTTGCAGAAAGTAACACAAAGCAGTAAACAGATTGTAGATTGTATGTAAAGAAATAGGACCGGGATCCATAGTTCACTAGAGGTGGCTCTCCTTAGGATAGATAACATGCTGGGTGAACACATTACAGCGGGGCAATTGCCAAACATCGAGAAAGCAATACATGCATATACTAATCATCTTGACTCTTTTGAGATTCGATTGGGCATTACAACATTATACATAGACCGCCATCCAACTGCATCTATGACTAATAATCGACCTTCAGGTTATCATCCGAACCCCCTCCAGTATTAAGTTGCAAGCAACAGATTATTGCTTTACGAACTGCGTGTAAAGTAAATAATATGATTGTTCTATGTACAAAGGATTGTTGTTTTCTCCCTAGTAGCAACAACACATCTAGTACCTTAGAGATTTCTATCACTTCCCCATATTACCAGAGGCATGAACCCACTATCGATCATAAATACTAACTCTTGGAGTTGCTAGCATCTACTTGGCCAAGATAGCTACTAACAACGGAAAGCATGCAAGATCACAAATAACAAAGACATGATAGAATCAATAATCAATCTGAAATAGCATCTCAATATCCATCGGATCCCCGCAAACACAACATGCAGAATTACAAATAGATGATCTTGATCATGAACGGAGCTCACAAGATCTATACATGAAAGCACAAAGGAGGAGAACCAGCCATTTAGCTACTACATTGATCCGTAGTCCAAGGATGAACTACTCACGCATCACACCGGAGGCTTGCATTGTGATGAAGAAGGCCTCCAGGGTGAATTCCCCTCTCCGGCAGGGTGCCGGGAAGAGCTAAAGATCCCTCCCGATCTAGGGATGGAGATGACGGCGGCTACAGACTCTTTTGTGGATTTTTGATCCGGAACTTAGGGTTTTCGTTCCGAGTGCATCTTATAGTGAGAAGGGGAGGCCGAGGGGGTGCCAGGGGCCACCACACCACCCCTGGCACGGGCCAAGCCTAGCCGTGTGGCCAGGTGGTGTGGCAGGCCTCTGGCCCCACTCCGTCTCGTATTCTGGCATCTGATGACGTCGGGAAAAATAGGCACTTTAGCTTTTGTCCCGTCCAATTCCGAGAATATTCATTTTCTGACTTTCCTAGAACCAAAAACAGCAGAAAATAGGCAGCTGGCACTATGGCTCTTGTTAATAGGTTAGTCGAATAAATCATATGAAAAGTACTCCAAAGTGTGGACAAAACACAAGAAAGTGGATAAAACCAAGCATGGAACATGAAAAATTATAGATACATTTGCAATGTATCAAGTAACATGTCACAGTTCTTACACTGCAGAGGTGCGCTGCTTTACTCATGAGAGATCAAATCCTTGTTGCACAACCGGGCGATCTTTCCCGTCAACAATTCTTTGATGTGGGGCCCAGTAGATGATCCAAGCTAATCACTGCCCCTCTCTGTGACCCCGCATGAAGACACGATCCTCTAGGACATGCCCCACCTCTATTAAGCCCCATATAGGACCGGCTAAAAATATGGTAGGCACCCGAAGACTCTATGAGACGGTCATGCCTTGGCAAGCTCCCTTAAAGGTCCAGCTAAACCACTGACAGCCTCTCAAGATAATCTAGACACCAAAATCATGGGAAATTAAGGGGTTCCACCCATGTTCTAGGTTTCTTCGCGAGAAATCCCCAACCTCATGATCAGGTCATCCGTGTCATGGTTAACGCGTAATATACAGTGCTAGAATCACTATTGAGATTGGTTGTTAAGTCCTAGATATTTTGTTCCTTTACCACTAGAACCATATCAATAGATCATTGCCATTTGGTAAATAATCCATAATCATATGATTATGAAAATAGTGTTTTCTGACCTTTTGGAAATGTAGGTGAGTTACAAGCATAGAAAATAATCAAAGGACATGAGCAAGTTGTGAACTTGCCTTTTGTGATTGCAAGATTATGCACTCACGGTCTTCCAGATACTAGAAGATCTGAATTATGTAAACAACATTGTTGGTCCGGTAAGGACTAATGTTTAAAGAAGCGGAATGCAATTATGCATAAGTATTGTAATGCAATTTGATAAACGTGAATCCCCGAAATAATCTCATTTTTTGTATCATCTTCACATTTGTGCTTCTTATTAAGGGTTGTTAGAATGTGTGAAACAATATGTAAATATAACAAGTAGCATGTAATACTGAAGCACTCATATGGGGTATGGTATTTAAAAGATTTCTTAAACAAGATTACTAATAAATGAGAGGTTTTTAAAGAAGTGTTTAAGGATTACTTTTAATGTTTTTTAAAGGAATAAATTTTTTGAGAAAAGATTACTTTATAAGGAAAAAGTATTTAAGTGTTTAACATGCAAAGTATAAAAGTCAAGTATAATAATATTCTAAGATTGAGGGGAATTGTTATCTGATAATTATGATGGGATTTATTATGTTAAGTTTTTAAGATTAAGGGACTTATTATAAGATTGTTGTTTGATGTGGAAAAACGAATAACTTTTGAAGAAAGGATTTCTTTGTTAAAGTTTAAAGAATCTTTGTTGTTAATCAAATGTGATCGATATCGTTTGCGTCTATCCGTTAAGTATGGATTTGAGATGCATTATGACTTAATTTGGATAGACAAAAGTTAACTATAAAAACATAAATATTCTTTAGTCATTATGCATGACTTGGTGTACCAATGTTAACTTTAAAACATAACTAAGATCTAAGGTGTTATTTTTTAAAGTATTAAAAAGTTTTAAGCTTTCTAATAAGCATGTCTAAGATTATGAGATCATTCACTTTTAGTTTAAGTGAGTGATGAGTTTAAATATGACTTGTTATTATGAATATAATTTATCTTTTAAGGAAAGTAAGTTTAAATGATTTTAATAATCTATTAAAGTTTGAAATCATGAATAGTTAAGAGATAGTTAACAGATAAACAACATTCACTTTTATCATAAGTGAATGATGTTTAAAATTTACTTAGATTGTTGGTTTAAGTTGGATTTATGATTTAAAAAGAGTTTTATATATAGAGTTCTGGTGAGTTCTTACTTAAGAAATGTTTTAAAGAATTTACAAAATAGGTATTTATAAAATGGTGAAAGACTAATTATTAAAATCTTTGAAACCTAAGGAATAATCATTTTAGCATTTTTCTAGTGAAATTTATTTATTCAAGACCTCAAAATTGAATTTTATTTAATTGTACGTGTTATTCTTATTTTTATAAAAATCCACAAGGTATTATATGTCTTTAAATATTAGCTTCATGTTTTATTTGGAAAAAATTAGGTTAGTATTTTTATAAAATAGTAGATTGATTTTAATACACAAAAATGATTTTTAATGATTTTAAGATTTTTTTCTTATTTTATGAAATTTTATATAGGATTTAATAGTGTTAACATTAATTTTGCATTTCATCTATCTTAAGTAAGTAGATTTGTATTTTTATGAAGTAGAGATTATTTTTGTGATCATTTTGAAATATTATACGCATTTTATGATTTTTCTTTATTTTCTTCTAAAATCTTTTAATTTCAAAGGTATATTTGTAATTAAACATTTTACTATGGTCTTCCTTTTTTTAAACCCTGGGCCTGGCTCGGCCCACTAGGTTGGGTTTATCCCTAACCCAAGTGTTGGGTTGGCCCAACCCGTCCTCACTCGACCCCGAGCTCACCTCGCTCCTCTCTCTCACGCATACTCTCTAGCGACGCCATGGCAACACCGTCGCCGCTGTGATACCGGCGGCTCCAGCCTCCCCAGCCACCGCCGCTGAGCTGGTTAACGTTGCCGATGGCACCGCCATGCTCTACCATCTTTGATTCGTGGCTCGTGCTCTCTGTGGGTGGTGCTGCCCCCCCCCTTGGTGACTAGGGTTAGGAGTTTGCATGCGATTTGATGCTCTGATTCTCATCCAACACTGCTCGGGTGCCTTGGCAGCAGTGTGGGGTCGCCCTATCTTGTGGCCACCGTGGTTGCGGCTCGGCGCGGGTCGCAGCACCCCTCAGGGGTTCTCCTCGTGTTACCGTGCTTCCCCAACTCCGGCCCCTGCTTCTTCTTCAATTTTCTAGCGAAGACCAAAGTTAAGTGCCTCTCCTCCATCTCTGTGTTCTCTCCCTCTATGTTCCCTATCTTTGAGTGCTTGTAGTGATGAGCTAGGGTTCGCCCCCCTGTGCTAGGGTTTAACTCGTGTTGCTATTTTTTTAATCAAAGATGATTTACCTTGTCCATGCATACCCCTGTGTGATCACTTATGTAGAATGATCTACTAAATCAATTTAGGGTTGCTGATAGACCTCCCTGTCAAAGGAATTATTGTATGAACTTCACTACTGTTAGTGTTTACTTATATTTGGTTGAACCCAATCCCTCCACTGAACCATTAGTTCACTCTGATGATTCAGTTGTGTACCTATTCAGTTAGAATTATTGAAAGGATAATGAACATGCTAAGGAATTGATTCTCAGTGTTATAGTCTTAAGAAGATGGTTTCTTTTCTTGTAAGGGTAAGCTTTGCAAGTAAAGCTTGCTTATGTTCTTGTTGCTGTCATCATCACAGGGTTTCTGTGATAATGCAATTACCCTTTTCAAAGCTCACTCCTAGCTGGCTAATAATCCAAGTTATACATGGTTGTGCCTGGCTATTCCTATGGTGATCAGCTATGTGGAAAAAACATATAATTGCCTCATGCTACTCTGGTTTACTTTCATTCCTAATAGCAAATGTGTATATGCTTGATAAAATGATTCCTAGAGACAGAAGATAGGAAAATGATTTGAATTTCATTTGATATGATTCCTAAATGCTTTGGCTAGGAAAAGGATTATATGGTGTTGTGATCTTGTGCTAGTGTGCATTCACTAAAGAGATGCCACTTTGATGCCTCCTTTAGGATGGAACACAGTGGTATCCACTCCTGGAACTGCTAGCTTTTACGTAGGCTGTGATAGAAATGACATTCACAAGTTTGGATGATCTAGATACACAACCCTTCATGGAATCTTGGTCAATGATGCATAAGGCCGATAACATATTGGTTAATAAGAGAAGATATTTATTTTTGTTGGATTTCCTTCTGTGTGATGAGCTTGCATAGCACCTCTATGCAACCTAAGAGAAATTTCTCCTTTTAATCCTCCTAGACTAGCTCTAGTTGAAGGGTATTTGGATTTGGATGGATTGGTAATATAACCATAATTTTACTTGACATTGATGGTGAAAGCTAATAAGAACGGATGCTGCATAATCTAGCTCATGAATTTCTACCTATTGTTGGTGGTCTGTTGGAGATCTGGGTCCATTCCAACTTGTTTTTTCTGTCATGATTACTTTTTCTTCTTGATGAGCTTGATCATCTCCTGTTTCTTTTCTGGTGGATGGCCAACTCCTCCTTGCTACTTCAGATCTTATTCTTGCCCTTGATTAGTTACTGGAACTCCTCCTTTAATCCCTGGATGGCTTTTCCAAGCAACCAGGTGCTGATGGTGTAACTATGGTGCACTAAAGTGATCTAGAAATGAACCAATATATGTGTTCTAGAGATGCAGAACTGAGGATGTGTTTGTGAAGTGGTGAGCAAAACTAGTTTGGCCGTGTGTGTGATGTGGTTTTGATTCCCTTGATCTTCTTCCTGCTATCGACACCACACAACATGCATTTAGGGGACTAAGATGTTCATTGTAGCTCTCCCTTTGGGTCAGATCATGTAAAAAGTGGATCTTTTGTTGGCTATTATCGTTTTACTTCTTACCCTTTTCTAAATTGGTGAAATTTTCCCCTTTGCCTATGAGTTTGTATGGAGGCATAATGTACTGATAAGAACAACTACTCTTTTGGTGAATTTTGCCCCTTTTATTTGAATTGCTCAATGATGTACCCTGAACAGTGCACTTCACTGTCCACCATTGAGAGCAATACTAACACAACTCTTCTTTTATATTTCTTTGTGTTCCTTTGTTTTGCAGGTACAAAAGCTCTGATGATCAAGAAATTAGATTAGGAACAGTTAGATATTAGTCTAGGGTTTTCCTTTTACCAAATATTGTAATATCTTGTGTGTTTGGATATTGTAAATACCTTATATTATTGTATATTATTAATATAGTGGAATTTAAACATTAGTAAACAATAATGTAATATTTGTATTATTGTAATAAGATGATTCGTTTCTACTACATTAGTTTTATTCTCCATTTTGTTCATAAATGTAAAAATATATAATATTGTGTGATGTAAATAAGATAGTCTTTATTAATTCTTGTTCATTATTTCTTTATTGTAATATCAACATTACTCAATTATTCATGTCACTGTTATAAGTTCTGTTTTATTGATGGAGACTTCTAAATTTCCTATATTATTTATAAATAAGATTGCAGTTCTTATTTCTTATTGCAATTCAATTTTCATTGATTATTCTATGTTCAATAAATCTTGTAATATTTATATAGCATTAATGAATTCAATAACTCATTTCTTTATTTATTTAAACCAATTTCAAATTTCTTTTGAATCCAAATAAATCATTTAAATTTTTTTAATTTAAAATGATTTCCCCCAAAACCGAAAGATACCGTAGAGGTCATGTCGGAATCTGTCGCACTCGCCTGGATGTTTCCATCGGAACAAGAGAGATCTCGATCCCTCACTAGCTTCTTTAGTTTGCGTGAAAATTGTCTAGATTTTCTATGAATGAATGTAATGCACAAACATGTGTCCTATCTATTTTGAGGTGCTAATCCTCGGATGTTACAGACTCTCCCCCTTAAAATCAACTTCGTCCTTGAAGTTGGTATATGCTCATGTTTCGGAATGAGGAATTGACTTGTATTGGTCACGACATTCCTCAACTCCATCATGATCCCAAATGAGGATAACTGTGGTATCCCATACCCAGAGCTTTTTTCCTTGAATCCTATTTATTATTAACAGAATCCACCTACCATTTCCAATCACCACCTAGTTCCTTATATTATAATACTTTTGGATGATGTTCTACCAGTCCTACTTTGGATTGAGGGTCGACACATTTTTTCCATTCCAATCAGGTTTTCTCATTATCTACACTGGCCCATATTGAAATCCTTTATCTCCCCTTTAAGGACAACTTATGAGTTGTTTCTTTAAGAACTACTCCTCTAGGTTTAATCTATTATATCTCCTTTGATCTTTGATCGATAAATAATCTTGAGCGTACTCTTTATACAGATGATTTCTTATAACCCGATGAGAATAAGGCTTAATCCTATCATTTTAGTATTTCTTCTCCAACCTTTAGTCGGAAGGTCAAACAACAACATTTCAGTGTTTATTGTTTACTCTCCCCCTTGGGGTTTCCTAATGGTCTCTAATATGCATGTATAATACCCATTAACTTAATAGTAAGGATATTGGTCTCTATCTAGCTTATTCTTTACCTATATAAGGTCTCACGAAAGAATTTGCCTACACCCACATAATTGTGGATCTTCAAAATGAATCTTCCAACATCACTTGCCTTACTTTCATCTTCTTCGATAATATTCCTCACAAATGAACCAGATTTCATGAAATGTCTCAGATGTCTTTTGCTATTACACTCCTTGATGTCTCTCTTAACTTATGCCAAGTTTTATGCTCTTTAGGGTATAACAAGATGACCTAACAGACTAAACTGATAGGGTACCAGCTATGGATACCACCTGAGGTCCCTTTGGGGTGTATGAATTACCCTACGGTTTTTCGACTTCTTATTAGCATTCGCTCTGAGTTGTTAGAGCTTGAATACCACCCTTGTTCCAAGACTTCTTCTTTGCACAAATTCATGATACTTCCCTGATCTTGGGATAACTACTTCATTAACTTCTGAGCAACATCACCTATCTTGTGTGAACTTAGCTGTTAGTGCTGGTTCATCCAGAAGATGTATCAGATGCACATAATCTAGTATGACAGGAGTACGAGATATACTGATGAGGTAAGATCAGTGGTAAAGGTTAAACATGCTAAGGCTTGTATCGGAGGCCACGGTGGGATGTGGTTTTTGTAGTCCCATGCTCGCCACTTCTAGGACCCGAGTTCTTACCTTTGCAACCGATACGAGCATACAAACACACGGGGCCTGTAAAACCTCACGAGTAACTAACTTTCCTAGTAGATTCCATGAGTCAGCTAGTTCAGTGTTCCATTCGACATATGTATTCTAGTTTTTCTCGAAGTCGGTGAAGGAGGTGCATTTATACAAGTAGGGAAGCATGGACCGGGTTGCTTGGGTCGATGGAGCCCCTGATAAACCAAACTCGCCCACATCTCTAGGGACCGACTTCAGGATTTGACCCATTACCGAGGAACCATCCTTAGGGTGTGACTCATGGTCTCGGAGAAAGCAAGGTAAAGGTCGTGTCTAACCACCATCTGCCGGCCTTCGAAGGAAGAGGGCTAATGATCTAGCATTAAGAGTTGGTTAGTATGTGTGGGTAAAGTTGTGTACCCCTGTAGGGTTAAATCTTTTCGAAAAGTCGTGTTCACGGTTATGAACGCTTGGTGGCTGAATTCTAAAATCATAGAGAACTTTAACCTAATCGTAAAGCTTGGCAGTTCAACGTGTGCTTAAGGATGCTTCCTCATGGGTACGAGGGGGTGATCCTAGTTGTGACATGAGGATTACTTTGGTGGATATCAAGATGATGATCAATTCTTTGGAGATGACACTCTCTTATCCCCTTTTAAAATATTCTGATTAGATGAGCTTCTTCTCTCTCTTGTTTTATAAACAAAGATGGCTTTATGCAAAATAACTCCACCAGCTATGAGTCTTGCGGAGTACAACTTGTACTCACCTTGCTTTATTGATAATTTTGTAGCAGAATAAGTGTTTCCTGAAGATGAATTCCGTACGACATCGACACCGACGAGTAGCTTGGGGTTCCCGGTCATCAGCCTAGAATCTCTGGGCTGGGACGTCATCATTATGCTTCAGGCCTCTTAGGCCATTTGTTAAGTTTTCTATACTTAATAGAATAATTTGTCTTCCGTTGTTTGATGTTTGTGGTCAGTGACCTCTGCTTGTATTATTTTGGTTCTTCACTCAGTTAGGAGCTTGCTGTAATAATTTTTGTGTCACAGGGTTACTGTTGTGTTACCGATTTCTCACTGGATATCCTCGAGGTCTAGGATAAGCTTATGTTAAGCTAAGGTATGGATTTGTTTAACCCTGATCCCCGAGGTGGCACATAGGTTTTCCCATCATTTATCATAAGACTGATCTTCCCATTCGGTATTACCTCTAACGACATTGTTAGGGTTGGGTCATTCCAAATTTTCTGCTCCTCCTCATATTTGGTCCACGGGTCTACTGGTTGTTGAGGTTCAACTAGATAATAGGCATAGACTTCAGAGTGTGGATCATTAAACTCCGTTTTTTCAAACACCTCCCCTGAACAGACTGGCTTCGGGTGCTTTGCTTATTTAGCTAACTTCTTTCTAGTTGCCATTACCTTTGTAGGATCAGTAAAATCCTCAATGACAGTGTCCAACTCTTGAACTAGCACTTGATGAGTATTATGGAATGTGTTTAGTAAAGACTTGTACATACCAGTGCGTTGGAATTCTATTCCCTTATCCTGGTTATGGCTTCCACTACTGCAATTTGATAGGCTGTTGCCATACATCTTGCTTCTCCCGATGGCATTTCTCCACGCACTCCCAGTTTCTTGGGTAACATGATCAGGATACAGTACTTGGCCAATATCCGCCCATCATAGAAACTATAAACCTTGGACAGAAGTGAAGACTCACAATCCAGACTCCATATAAGTTTTCTTAGAGTGATTGTCCAGTCATCTTCATAATCATCCAAGGTCTTGTTCAATACTTGAACATTCCGAGGTGGATACCTAGGTCCCATTCTTGTACTGTAGATACAAAATTATCATCAGTCATATTGAGTTAAAACTTATGGTACTTATTAAAATTGTATCCTAATAAAGAATCATTGCACTAGCATTATGAGAAGATTACTCCCAATTGAATATCCATCATATTTCTAGAGAACTCTTTATTGTTGCTAACATCCTTCCTACAGGTTCTACCCATTTACTAGATTTACCAACCTAAGGTCAAAGCATATGCTCTGATACCAGCTGCGGTGACCCAGCATACCACTTCATGATGTAGTACACTATATCTGTTGACATAACACCAATGAAACACCGTTCACTAGTATTACATCCCTCAGAGTGGTACAACAGAAACATAGCAGGTCCAAGACATGGCTATAGATTACAACTCGACTCATTATAGAAGATCCAGATAACACTCTAGGTTAAAGAGGAATAAAACAATTTCTTACAAATAAGGACCCTAAATGATAACTCAGAACTATCTAGTTAATAAGACTAGCATGTAAACTATCTGGTTTGCAATTGCTACTAATGCAACGCTCTATAGAAGTAGGTTTTATGCCTAGAGTATCTTCTCCTATCTAATCAGAACTTCGTCTTCACTTGGGTTGATATGTACGTTGACTTCATTGACTTTATTGAAAAACTTGAGCTACCGATGATGGTTTCTTGAGCAGAAATTAACGTTGCGTCGTCTTCAATGGTTTAGAATCTAGCAAGGGTTAAGAAGGTACGGTTGAGTACGAGCGTACTTAGCAAGTTCACTAAAAAGAAGTGTATGCTGCACTATCTCTACAGCCATAGACCAAAGGTCGTAGGCCATGTAGGTTTTCATAAATTCTTCAAAGGTTGCATTTATTTTGAAAACTATATCCGACAGCTTTCACAGGTTGACCAGTCCCTTCGTGGGGTTCCTTTCCTGCCGCGTTCGTAGCTCCTTCCCAGAACAGGGAGTAACATGTCACAATTACTACACTCTGTAGAGGTGCGTTGGTTTACCCATGAGAGATCAAATCCTTGTTGCACAACTGGGAGATCTTTCCCGTCCACAATTCCGTGATATGGGGCCTAGAAGATGATCCAAGCCAATCACTTCCCATCTCCGCGACCCCGCATGAAGACTTGCCCACCTCTATTAAGCCCCATATAGGACTGGCTAAAACCATGGTAGGCACCCGACGACTCTATGAGACGGTTATGCCCTGGCAAGCTCCCTAAAAGGTCCACCTAAACCATTGACAGCCTCTCAAGATAATATATACACTAAAATCATGGGAAACTAAGGGGTTCCACCCATGTGCTAGGTTTCTCTAGGAGAAATCCTCAGCCTCATGATCAGGTCATCCGTCCATGTTGAAGGAAGAAGATCTAGCTGACTTATCTATCCCATTCCAAATCTCATGGTTAACACGTAATATATGGTGCTAGAATCACTGGCGACATTGGTTGTTAAGTCCTAGATATTATTTTCCTTTAGCACTAGAACCATATCAATAGATCATTACCATTTGGTAAATAATCCATAATCATATGATTATGAAAATAGTGTTTTCTAACCTTTTTGAAATGCAGGTGATGACAATAGTTGAGTTACAAGCATAGAAAATAATCAACGGACATGAGCAAGTTGTGAACTTGCTTTTTGTGCTTGAAAGATTATGCACTCATGGTCTTCAAGATACTAGACGATTCAAATTCTGTAAACAACATTATTGGTCCGATAAGGACTAATGTTTAAAGAAGCAGAATGCAATTATGCATAATTATTGTAATGAAGTTTGATAAACGCGAATCCCCGAAATAATCTTATCTGGTCTAGGGTTTGAAAACTGGGAATGGTTTCTTTAGGATGTGTTTCATTTTTTGTATCAGCTTCACATTTGTGCTTCTTATTAAGGCTTGTGAGAATGTGTGGAACAATATGTAAATATAAGAAGTGGCAGGTAATATTGAAGCACTCATATGGGTATGGTATTTAAAAGATTTCTTAAACAAGATTACTAATCAATTAGAGCTTTTTAAAGAAGTGTTTAAGTATTACTTTTAATGTTTCTTAAAGGAATAACTTTTTAGGAAAATATTACTTTATAAGGAAAAAGTATTTAAGTGTTTAACATGTAAAGTATAAAAGTGAAGTATAATAATATTCTAAGATTGAGGGGAATTGTTATCTGATAATTATGATGGGATTTATTATCTTAAGTTGTTAAGATTAAGGGACTTATTATAAGATTGCTGTTTGATGTGGCAAAACGAATAACTTTTGAAGAAAGGATTTCTTTGTTAAAGTTTAAAGAATCTTTGTTGTTAATCAAATGTGATCGATATCGTTTGCGTCTATCCGTTAAGTATGCATTTGAGATGCATTATGACTTAATTTGGATAGACAAAAGTTAACTATAAAAACATAAATATTCTTTAGGCATTATGCATGACTTGGTGTACCAAAGTTAACTTTAAAACATAAGTAGATCTAAGGTGTGATGTTTTAAAGTATTAATAACTTTTAAGCTTTGTAATAAGCATGTCTAAGAGTATGAGATCATTCAATTTTAGTTTAAGTGAGTGATGAGTTTAAATATGACTTGTTATTGTGAATATAATTTATCTTTTAAGGAAAGTAAGTTTAAATGATTTTAATAATCTGTTAAAGCTTGAAATCATGAATAGTTAAGAGATAGTTAATAGATAAATATCATTCACTTTTATCATAAGTGAATGATCTTTAAAATTTACATAGATTGTTGGTTTACGTTGTATTTATGATTTAAAAAGAGTTTTATATATAGAGTTGTGATGAGTTCTTACTTAAGAAATGTTTTAAAGAATTTACAAAATAGGTATCTATAAAATGGTGAAAGACTAATTATTAAAATCTTGGAAACCTAAAGAATATTCTGTTTAGCATTTTTCTAGTGAAATTTATTTACTCAAGACCTCAAAAGTAAATTTTATTTAATTGTAGGTGTTATTCTTATTTTATAAATATCCACAAGGTATTATATGTCTTTAAATATTAGCTTCAAGTTTTATTTGTAAAAAATTAGGTTAGTACTTTTATAAAATAGTAGATTGATTTTAATACACAAAAATGATTTTTAGTGATTTTAAGAATTTTTTATTTATTTTATGAAATTTTATTTAGGATTCAATAGTGTTAACATTAATTTTGCATTTCATCTAACTTAAGTAAGTAGATTTGTATTTTTATGAAGTAGAGATTATTTTTGTGATCATTTTGATATATTATATGCATTTTAAGCTTTTTCTTTATTTTCTTCTAGAACCTTTTAATTTCAAGGGTATATTTGTAATTAAACATTTTACTACGGTCTTCTTTTTTTAAAACCCTGGGCCTGGCCCGGCCCGATCCGGCCCACTAGGTTGGGTTTAACCCCAACCGAAGTGTTGGGTTGGCCAAACCCGTCCT
This sequence comes from Avena eriantha, assembly GCA_910589775.1. Classification (NCBI taxonomy): domain Eukaryota; kingdom Viridiplantae; phylum Streptophyta; class Magnoliopsida; order Poales; family Poaceae; genus Avena; species Avena eriantha. The sequence continues at coordinate 465,260,913 of OU342743.1, forward strand.
CACTCGACCCCGAGCTCACCTCGCTCCTCTCTCTCACGCGTACTCTCTGGCGACGCCATGGCGATGTCGTCGCCGCTGTGATACCAGCAACTCCAGCCTCCCCGGCCACTGCCAATGGTGCCGCGGTGCTTTACCATCTCCAATTCGTGGCTCGTGCTTTCTGCGGGTGGTGCTGCCCCCCTCCCCTTGGCGACTAGAGTTAGTAGTTTGCCGGTGATTTGATGGTCTAATTCTCATCCGACGCTGCTCGGGTGCCTTGGCGGCGGTGTGGGGTCGCTCTATCTTGTGGCCGCCATGGTTGCGGCTCGGCACAGCTTGCGGGTCGGTGCGGGTTGTGGCTCGGCGCGGGTCGCAGTGCCCCTCAAGAGTGCTCCTCGTGCTGTCGTGTGCTTCCCTCGGCTCCGACCCCTGCTTCTTCTTCAATTTTCTATCGAGGAGTAAAGTTAAGTGCCTCTCCTCCTTCTCTGTGTTCTCTCCCTCTATGGTCCCTCTCTTTGAGTGCTTGCAGTGATGAGCTAGGGTTTAACCCATGTTGCTGTTTTTTATCAAAGATGATTTACCTTGTCCATGCATACCCCTATGTGATCACTTGTGTAGAATGATCTACTAGATCAATTTCGGGTTGCTGATAGAACTCCCTGCCAATGGAATTGTTGTCTGAACTTCACTACTGTTAGTGTTTACTTATATTTGGTTGAACCCAATCCCTCCACTGAACCATTAGTTCACTCTGATGATTCAGTTGTGTACCTATTAAGTTAGAATTATTGAAATGATAATGAACATGCTAAGGAATTGATTCTTAGTGTTATAGTCTTAAGAAGATGGTTTATTTTCTTGTATGGATAAGCTTTGGAAGTAAAGTTTGTTATGTTCTTGTTGTTGTCATCATGACAGGGTTTCTGTGATAATGCAATGACCCTTTTAAAAAGCTTACTGCTAGCTGGTAGATAATCCAAGTTATACAAGGTTGTGCCTGGCTATTCCTGTGGTGATCAGTTGTGTGGGGAAAAACATATAATTGCCTCATTCTACTCTGGTTTACTATCATCCTCCTAGAAAATGTGTATATGCTTGATAAAATGATTCCCAGAGACAGAAACTAGGAAAACGATTTGAAGTTCATTTGATATGATTCCTAGATGCTTTTGGCTAGGAAAAGGATTATATGGTGTTGTGCCCTTGTGCTGGTGTGGATTCACTAAAGAGATGCCACTGTGATGCCTCCTTTAGGATGGAACACAGTGGTCTCCACTCCTGGATCTGCTAGCTTTTTAAGTAGGGTGTGACAGAAATGACATCCACAAGTTTGGATGATCTAGATACACTACCCTTCATGGAGTCTTGGTCAATGATGCATAAGGCTGAGACCACATTGGTTAATAAGAGAAGATATTTATTTTGGTTGGCTTTCCTTCTCTGTGATGAGCTTGCATAGCACCTCTATGCAACCTGAGAGGAATTTCTCCTTCTAATCCTCCTAGACCAGCTCTAGTTGAAGGGTATTTGGATTTGGATGGATTGGTAATATAACCATTATTTTACTTGAGTTTGATGGTGCAAGCTAATAAGAACAGATGCTGCATAATCTAGCTCATGAATTTCTACCTATTATTGGTGGTCTGTTGGAGATCTGGGTCCATTCCAACTTGTTTTTTCTGTCATGATTTAATCTCCTTCTTGATGAGATTGATTATCTCATGTTTCCTTTCTAGTGGATTGCCAACTCCTCCTTGCTGCTGCAGATCTTCTTCTTACCCTTTATTAGCTACTGAAACTCCTCCTTTAGTCCTTCATTTTCCAAGCAACCAGGTGTTGATGGTGTAACTGTGGTGCACTAAAGTGATCTAGAAATGAACCAGTATATGTGTTCTAGAGATGCAGAACTGAGGTTATGTTTGTGAAGTGGTGAGAAAAACCAGTTTGGCCATGTGTGTGATGTGGTTTTGATTCCCTCTCTCTCCTTCCTGCTATCGACAACACACAATATGCATTTAGAAGACTAAGCTGCTTCACTGTAGCTCTCCCTTTGGATCAGATCATGTAAAAACTAGATCTTTTGCTAGGTATTACTATTTTACTTCTTACCCTTTTTCTAAATTGGTGAAATTTTCCCCTTTGCCTATCAGGTTGTACTAACGCATAATGTACTAATAAGAATAGATACTCTTTTGGTGAAATTTGCCCCTTTTATTTGAATTTCTCAATGATGTACCCTGAATAGTGCACTTCACTGTTCACCACTGAGAGCAATACTAACACAACTATTCTTTTATATTTCTTTGTGTTCCTTTGTTTTGTAGGTACAGAAGCCCTGATGATCAAGAAATTAGATTAGGAATAGTTAGATATTAGTCTAGGGTTTTCCTTCTACCAAATAATGTAATATCTTGTCTGGTTGGATATTGTAAAGACCTTATATTATTGTATATTATTAATAAAGTGGAATTTAAACATTTGTAAACAATAATGTAATATTTATATTATTGTAATAATATGATTATTTTCTACTACATTAGATTTTATTATCCAGTTTGTTCATAAATGTAAAAAAAATATTGTGTGATGTAAATAAGATAGTATTTATTAATTCTTGTTCATTATTTCTTTATTGTAATATCATATTACATTACTCAATTATTCATGTCACTTCTATAATTTCTGTTTTATTATCTGAGACTTTTAAATTTGTATCTTATTTATAAATAAGATTTCAATTCATATTTCTTATTAAAATTCAATTTTCATTTATTATTCTATGTTCAATAAACCTTGTAATATTTATATAGCATTAATGAATTCAATAACTCATTTCTTTGTTTTTTAAACCAATTTCAAATTTCTTTTGCATTAAAATAAATCATTTAAATCTTTTAAATTTAAAATGATTCCACCCAAAACCGAAAGATACCGTAGAGGTCATGTCGGAATCTGTCACACTCGCCCGGATGTTTCCATTAGAACGAGAGAGATCCCGATCCCTCACGAGCTTCTTTAATTTTCGTGAAAATTGTCAGACTTTCTATGCATGAATGCAATGGAAAAACATGTGTCCTATCTATTTCGAGGTGCTAATCCTAGGATATTACATAGGGCGACCTGCCCACTTCCTCCGGCCCGCTGGTATGCCATCTGGCACATCCCCAAAGCCAGCAGCCACCCCCCAAAGCTAGCATCCACCGCCCCAAAGCCATCATCCACCCCTGCAAAGCCAGCATCCACCTCCCAAAGCCTACAACCACCTCCCCAAACCTAGCATCCACGTACCCAAGGTGTGGAACCCCAACCCACATCCTGTCGTCCTCTGGCATCTCCCAAAGCCAACCTACCACCTCCACAAATCAGGAAGCCACCTTCCCTAGTGACAACGTCTGCATCCTTCTGCCCATGGGTATCGCCCAAAGGTGACTTGCTACCTCTCCAAATCCATAAGACACCTCCCAGCTGTCTGCGGGAACCTCGCCGAAGAGACCATGCACTATCCCAAACCGATGGGTTAGGTACCCAAGGTGCTACGTCATCTACCCAACATCTCTGTTCAGCTGCCGATGGAGTGGACTCTGGTACCCATTTTGAAGGTCAGGGATCATCTACCCAATATGATGAGTCAGCTACCGAATATGGCAAATCTGATCCTAGTCATAAAGTACCATGCCAAGACTGGAGTCACTGGTCTCAACGTGTGAAAGAGCATTTATGTCATTCCTATTATTTTGATGTTTGTGGACAACACATGGATGGGTTTAATCTGTTGTCAAATGTTTCAGGAGATATCAACTACTATAGTGTATTTTACACTGAAGGAAAAGGACTTCCCAGGATCATGTATGTGCAGGAACAAAGTCCCTGCCGGACTGTCCGGCTGATTCGCGCCGGAGTGTCCGGCCCCGGCCAGACTATCCGGCCCTGGGGAGTGGGCGACTTGCTCGGACACTCTGTGTGCCATATCGGACTCCACCCGGACATGCTCCGGACACTGGCCAGAAACTTTGCTAGGCCGAAGTGTCCGGTTGGTTTCGCTTGGAGTGTCCGGCCCAGGGGATTCGTCGACCTGCTCGGACATTCAGAACAACACTTCGGACTCTATCTGGACTCAATCCGGACACAGGCCGTAAGCTTTACCAGGCTGGAGTGTACGGTTGGTTTCACCCGGACTATCCGGGGTAAGTGGCTCGCAACGACTGTAATTCTAGGGCCCTATATAAAGGACCCTTCTTCTACTTGGGAGTTGCTCGTCCACCTCAAGAACAACAACACCATTTGAGCCACCAAATCCTCAAGATCTCTTCACACAACCATCCAAAGTTCTTGATCCTTGGAGAATTGAAGGAGGAGGCCTTGATCTATAGCTTCACAAAGAGAGATCTTCATTCCCCCTCATTCACTTGAGGGCCCCTTGCTCTAGTGTTTCATTGGAAACCCTAGCTTGTGATTTGGTTCTTACTAGCTTGTCTTTGATTGTTTGACAGCTAGCTTGTATTCGGGAGCCTCCAATTGGGTTGTGTATGTGTGCCTCGAACTTGTTGTAAAGGTGGCGGCTTCCACCTCGAATGTTGCTGCTATAGTGGAAGAGGTGAATCGAACCCGTTGGGGTGAGGTTCATCGGAGAACAAGGGAGGCCTCTCGTGGCGTTGGTGGTTTGAAACCACCCCCTCTCCAAACGTAGACGTACTTCCCCTTAAAAGGAAGGAATTACGAGAAACAAATCCTTGTGTCTCCGCGTGCTCCACTTTGGTTACTTCTATCCGTCACCGCACTTGACTTATCTAGTTCTTGCTTAGTGTATGTGCTAGATTGACATATAGGGAAATTCACCATAGTTGCATAATCTAGAGAATTTACCTTTTGTGTGAAACCCTAACTTGAAAAAGAGTAAAATTTGAAGTAGAACCTATTCACCCCCCCTCTAGGTGCCCATACGATCCTTTAAATTAGGATCAGAGCCTCGGATCTTTATTCGGGCTTAACCTCCTAAGAGATTATGGGCAACTCAGGATATGAGGGAGGGAGTGAGGCTAGCAACACGGTGACCATGGTAGATCTCAATAATTTGGAAACAAGCTTGAGCTCTACCTTGGGCAACGAAATCCAAAAGTTGTGTCCACTTGTTGAGAAACTTGTTATGAATAAGCCAACGTCACCTCCTCCCTCTCAAGAGGAAACACCACCTAACCAAAAGTCAAATGCTCCAACTAAGCCTATAGGTGAAGTGGTGGGGAATGAACATAATTCCACTAACTCCACCACCAAAAGGGGTGATGCGAAGGAAGATCACCATGTGGTTCCCGGATGGTACTCTCCTGACCCTCCAATCCCTCATCCACATATAAATAATAGAGGTGACCCACCTAAGTTAGCTGCACATACCTTTTCTCAATGGTAAGTTTTAATGAAATCTCATGTGCGTAGCTCTTGCATTGATTTGTCGAACATTATTGAAGAAGGACTCAGAACTGAGGATCCAACCAACTTGACTAGAAGAGAAATGGTCAATAGACAACTCAATGCGACTTCCTTGCACATGATCCAACTTGGAGTGGGGCCAAAATATTTCCCCACATTGAGCACTACAATACCGCCAAGGAAGCTTGGGATGCTCTCATTGACATGTTTGTTGGCAATGAGAGCATGAGAAGAAATAGTTATGATGCCTTAAGCAATGAGGCTGAAGGATTGTTTATGAAGGATGGTGAGGATCATGAAGACATGTATCAAAGACTCAAATCCACGGTCACCACCTTCAGGAATGTTGGTGCCTCTCACATTTATGATGCTTGGATCAACAGAAAGTATGCGAGTGCTCTCATGCCTTTCGAGCCTACGGACTTGAAGAGTCTCCAAGGAAGAGACAAGTACCATCTCATGACCTCCAATGAAGTTATGCAAGATATGGCCGCTTTCAAGGTTGCTGCCAAGAATGCCAAAGACGCCCGTGCTCGTGCCATTGGAATGAGTAGTGGTGTCAATCTTGCCTTGAAGGCTAAGGTTGTGGGGTATGATGAAAATGAAGGGAGTGATGAGCGACTTTCAATGAGCCACCCCGAAGATGTCAAGGTTGCTAATGGTGAATACATGGCTTTCTATGCAAGAAACTTTTGGAAAGACCCCGCTAAGGCCAAGATGGAGATGCAATGAAGAAGCAACCCCAATGGAAGAAGAGACAATGGGTCTAAGTTGAGAACATGCTTCAATTGTGGCGACCGCTACCACTTTGTTGCTGGTTGTCCCTATGAGAAAAGAGAAGATCATGGGGTAAACTTGTGTTGAAGAAGACCTCCAAAGCTCCTTACAAGAAACCCTTCATCAAAAGGAATCCCACCGACAAGAAGTTGGGTGAAATCTATTATATATTAAAAGTACATGAAGGGCTCACTAGAAAATAGAGAAATAGCTAAAAAATCCCAAAAAAACAGAATCATCTGGCCGTTAATTGGAGATCTTAAAGATCTATAGCCGATAGATCTTCTAAAAATAAGTTTAGTACCAAAGTGCCACAAAATTACCCACTTTTGCCATTACAGAAAAAACTGTTTGACGCCAAACCTTAAATAAATTGACGAGCCGCCATATCTCCCGATCTAATCTGCTCGGGGCTCTTCTTCTCCAAGCGTATGTTGACGACTGGATAGACGTAATATACACTAGCCAAAACTGAGCAAGGCCCGAGCTAGCTGATGTTGATGGGTTTTCACGTGGGAGCTAATGCTGGTAGATTTTCACGTGCGATGTTCAAAGGCATGAATCGGTATTCTCCATTCTAGAATTCCAGCAATCTATCGTGTTTTAATCTTCCTGATCGATGCTTGATTTCTCCCTCTATAGGACTAGATCATCCCAGTGTTTAGATTTAACTTTTATGGGATTGTTGACCGGTTGCAACGCCGCTGAGAATCAGCACATGCCCTTTTCTAATGATCCATGGAGATCTCCGATACTGATTTTGTACTACAGCTTTTGGCACATGGGTATCTTATCTTTCCATATTTGATGTTTCTATATAGCCATAACTAATCCACTGAAACATCTTTGCAAGGGAAGAAGAAAAAGACCAAGCATTTTCGGCTTTGTCGTCCAGGTACCATAGGAGCAGTACGCGTACACTCCTGCCTTCGACAGGAATTATTTAGGCGACTGTCTAACTATTGACACCCCTTCCATGTTCGCTTGGTCATTGTAGTCGGCCTCTCTGGTACATGTGCTGCTTTGATCTAGTAAAATTGAAACTGCGAGGGGGATGTTGGATTTGATTAGACAACCAAATGGCAGTGCAACACCATGCAGTGATTGATATTTTCTGTGAATCGATCTTCCCAGGCTTTTTGATTTGAGGTAAAACAAATCAATGCATTACTTCACCCATATCAGCTCTCAAGGTTTTCATGGTTTATCTGGCTTGAAATATTTTCTCAGCTAGCCATGTTATTCTTCAATGGATAGACCAAACGGTTCAGCACCTCTGTAAATATTCTTCTCAAGATTTTTTGCAAGCTCTCAAGAAGGCGGTTGTCTTGCTTGTAATTCAGCCGCCAAAACCAATAGAAACCTCTGTAAGTATTCTTTCTATTCCATCTAATCAAATGGTAGAGCGCCTGTCTTATCTTAAAAAAAAGTCTTCAATGGATCACAAATTTGGACAACCAAATTGTAGTACGGTACCATGAAGTAATTGATATTTTCTATGCACCACTCTTTCGAGTCTTTTTGATTTGAGGTAGAAAGGATGCATTGCTTCCGCCGTATCAGCTCTCAAGATTTTTTAGTCTACCTGGTTTACAAAAATATCTTCTCACCTAGGCATGCTATCCTTCAGCAGATAGGCTAAACAGTTCAGAACATCTGTAAATATTCTTCTCAAGATTTTTTGCAAGCTCTCAAGAGGGTGGCTGTCAGCCGCCAAAACCAGGAGACCTCTTAATAATTATTATTTCTATTATGTGTAATTGGATGATAGAGCGCCTGTTTTATCCTCAAGGAAAATCTTAAATGGATCGACAAATTTGGACAACCAAATTACAGTGCGGGAGCATGCAATGATTGATATTTTCAAGGCATCGCTCTTTTGAGTCTTTTTTTATTTGAGGTAGAAACGATACATTGCTTCTCCCATATCAACTCTCAAGATTTTTTAGTACGTCTAGATTATGTAGATCTCTTCTCGGCTAGCCACGGTATTATTAAATGGATAGACTAAATGGTGTAGCTGCTCGAGATTTTTTGCAAGATCTCACGAGGGCGCTTGTCAGCTACCAAAACCAATAAACCGCTGTAAGTATTCTTTTTATTGTATCTAATCGGATGGCAGAGCGCCTGCCTTATGGTCAAAAAGAAACTTGAATGGATCAACAAATTCAGCTAGCAATGTCAGGAGGTCGCTAATGTAGCTTTTCTCTTTCTTCCTTTATTCCTCCCTCTATATCTCACAGCTCACAGGCTATGCCAGTTGCAATGTCCGTTGTGATGCTACTTTGAAAATATAAGGTAGAGTCTTCTACATTTTAATTACAAAATTATATATTCTCAGCATGCCATCATATTTTCATGTTGCAGGTTGATGCGTACCATAGCCTAAGGCTCCAAACTGATAGACAAATATGATATTTGTTTACACCAGCAAATAGTTGCCCTCTTTGCTCCAATTTCTACACCAAAGAAAAAAAAGGAAAAAGAAGATGGTAAGGAAAATGAAAATAATATAAAGGTGAATCTCATATCCTGTAGAATGAAGAACAAACCCATATACACAATCAGAAAGGATTCATGCAAGTTATTCCTTTTTGTAGAGTCGTTGTAGTGTGTGTTAAATATTTCCATGTTGCAGCTCCCATATCACCAATTGCAACTGACCATAATCTTCACGAGTTACAACTTTCCAACTGAATTTCCTCGAAAGTTGCTTTTCAACCAGGTAAAGAAAAACATCATGTCATGAGCAAAATTTTACTGATATCTAGCTTCTGATTATTTAAGAAACTTCTAAACAGCTTCAGAATAATCACAATCTGCATAATAGGAATTCATAGTTCAAGACTCGAAGTGAGCCTCATTTGGTACTGGAAGTAGGTGCCAAAGCAAAGAAAAATGCAATCTCCACACAAGCAATTCAAGCACAAGCCAAACCAAAAGAGATAAAAATGCAAGAGCCGACGCAACAACCAAGGAGTCCGGTCTAGCAAGTGAGTGTGCCATTGGAACTACCATAGCGCCTTGGCGCCAACAAGCAACGAGACGCTGGCTTCAATGGTGATGGAAAACTCTGTGAAAACATTAATGTTTTCCATTCCTTCTGGAGAAAAGTAAGCAGTTAAAGATCCACCGGTGGCATGCAGTTCATCTTCCTCAAGTGAAAAGAAGTTCAAAAATATTTTGGTGGGGAAATCAGCAGAAGCCTTAGATAGGGATATCATAATTTACAATATATGCGAGGGTAGAGTTAAGCGCACATGCTCACCTATTGTTAATGCAAGATGTGACCTTGATTGATTAATTTATATTAATGTAAAAAAGGTACTTCCTGCTGAAGAAGTATAATAACATTTTTTTCCCAATACAACAGTGAAGAAAGTTATGAAAGAATCACCAAATTTTCTAGACAATTTCTTTGAAGCTCTTTATCTCAATACCTTATGGAGAGGTACAATAGTGATGTACATATGACAAGAAATTCCCTGCATCATGGCATGCACATGTTGTTTTGTTCTTCAACAAGTGATGTTTATATGACCCTTTTATCGATTGTCTGGCAAGCTTCCCATACCATGGCTCCATTCTACTCCCTCTGTTTCAAAATATAAGATAATTTAGCTTTGTGAAGATGCGTCTAGATACATTACATTCATAAATCTAAAACATTTTATATTATGAAACGGAGGTAATACTAATTAGGCTTAGTTCCTAGCATTCTTTCTGTACACATACCCTTATACTGAAAAACATACCCTTACACTAAACAGTCTGAAAACCCATTTCTTTCCAATACAATATGAATGTAGAATCGCCAAATATTCTAGACAACTGTCTTGAGAATATTTAGGGTAATACCTTAGAGGGAGGTACAATAATGGTGCACAATTCTAACGCATGCATATCCCTATATTCAAGAGAAAGAATTAATATCCGGGATTTAAATTAATTTGTGAGCAAATGTTGGATTGCTTAGCCGATGAAACTAAAAGACAAAATATTTATGGTAATACCTTAGAGGGAGGTACAATAATAATGCACAATGCTGATCGATGCTGACAAACAAGAAAGGGTAAATATTAAACATCCTTGAGATACTGAATTGAATGTTTCAATGTAAAAATAAGAGATTTAAGTTCTACCATTGTTACGAATTCTCATGTAATTTTAATGACGTCTACATTGTTAAATGTAACATCCTAAAACTTCAATCCAAGTTTATCAAGATCAAATCAACCAAAATTGGGGTTAACAAAAACTTTTCCCAAACTTAATATGAAAGCATTCATTTATGTATGCAATTAAAATATGAGTTGTTTTGAATTGCCATGATTGTATGATCCAATGCTTCTAAAATGTTTCTAAGGTGATTTAAACATCATCTACTATTGGGGGGATACCCCCGGGTAGGGTCACGCCGGGGTATAAAGGCCGAGTTAGCCGAGGTTCGGCAAGGCCAAAGTAGATGCTGGCCGGTCACCTCAAGGCAGGCCGAATCACGGGGTAATCCGGACCTGGGGGCGTTCGCCTAACTAGGTCTCATCCGACTTAAGGAGTAAGTCGGAAGTGAATGTTTTACCTGTATGCAGGAATGGGTGTGGCCGGATGAACCATCATCTGGGTCATAGCAAGCTTCTAGGAGAAGGAAGGAATCTCGCTGGTCAAAAGGAGCCCCGGTACGCACTGCCTGAGCGAAGCGAGCAAGGACAGGACCACCGGGGCATGGCCGACAAGCGTGACGACGCCCGTGTCGGCTGACGAGGGCGCCGTCAGAGGCTCACGTAGCTAAAGCATGTGTGACGCGGGGGAAAAAGCACCCCGGTCGGCTTACCACCTTGGGAGGAGGCATATTCTTAGGAATATGCCTCCACGTGTGCCCTAGGTAGAAATCGAGCCTCCCCTATAAAAGGGGGGCTAGGGCTTCTGTAGAAGGGGTTGGTCTCTCTACGATTCAGTTTTGGGCTAGGGTTTCAGGTGTGATCTGTGGGTGAGAGTAAGAGAGCTCCTTCTTCCTCCTCTCGCCAATACAGCTCTAGGAGCACTTGTAACCTTGGAAGTAAATCAATACAAGCTCTTGTGTGGAGAATCACTTCACTATCCCTCCCTGGATTCCCCTAGCGAGTATTAGTCCCCACCTTTAGCCTATACATGGCATCTGCCGTGACACCACCACGATAGTTGGCGCCCACCGTGGGGCTAGCAGCGCTAGCAGGGGTCAAAATCCGAACGGGAAACTTCATCGCCACCGGCGAGCGCATCATCTCCGGGCTCGTTTAGCGCTTTGGAGCGCGGGACTTCGTCAGCGACAACGCAGGCTACTTCGGCACGCGCCCTCTCCCGTGCAACGGCGTCTTCGTCAAGCTCGGCGCGCACAAGGTCTACGTTGTGGTGGACGTGTCTAGCGTTCATCCGTGCCACGTCGTCGAAGCAGGCGAACCGCCCCTCACTGTGGCTCGCGGGGAGCGTATCGCTCGTTCCCCGGACCATGCAGAGGTAATGATGACAGCGCCAGGTGTGGGTGCGAGTAAAGATCCGGCGCCAGATCCGGAGGTGACGCCCAAGGCACCAAGGAAAGGTAGAGGTCCTCCTCTAGAGAGGCCGGAAAATGTGTTGAGAGAGGCAATGGATAGCTTGGCGAACCCTGTAGTAGCAGCGGTAGATCCGGCTCGTGCACAGGACGAGCTAGAAGAAACTAGGCAGAAAATACTAGAGGGCGCAAAGAAAATAGCCGCGGCCCAGCAGTCGTTGAACATGACGCTGTGTGAGTACGCTAAGGCGAACAAGGTTGATAATGTAAAAGTCAAAGGGAGAAATCTCATGAGCGAGATGAACAGAGAAGGTGATGCCGGAAATGAGGAGTCAGAAAACTGTTTGTCCGTGGGGCTGCCGAGGTATAGTACCCCGCCAAGAACTTCAGGGCAGCGGATGCAGCTGCGTCCGAGTTAGAGGAACTGACGGGTGAAGCCCGACAAAGGCAGCAAGATTGGGTTAACGAGCTAGTTCGGATTGCAAATAGGCAAAGCGAGGAACTGCTCAGGGCAAACCCGGAGAGAGCTGGAGCCTCCAAGATCGTCCATTCGGCAGTGGGTAACCCGGAGAAATCCGCTGGAGCCGCATCGTCCCCTCATGGCGGTCCAAGGAGAGAGGAGGTGGTAACCTCGGCCAGAAGAAACAAACAGATTGTCCCGTATGACCCGACACGGGTAGGGAAAGAAAAAGAAGCGCAGAAAAATGATGATCGACGGAGTGTGAGCCGAGGCGAAGCTGGCCGAGGTAACCGCGACCAAGGCAATGCGGGTCAAGGGAACATTGTCAACGGCAATGCCGGGCAGCAAAAATCAGCTGGAGCAGGACAACCGCAACAGCGTAGCATGGCAAGGCAAGAGCACAGTGCGGGCCGAGGTGTCCAATAGAAAGGTGCGCCGCAAGAGCAAAACTGGTACAACGACGGTGATTCGGAGATGGCAAATGCGGGGTATCCTAGACCGGACTATCATGTGATAGGGTCGAGATTGGGAAGTAGGGATTTGATGCCGGACGATGCAAGGTTGAAACTGGATCGACTGTATAGGTCGGAACAGATTGAATGTCAAGGTCCACCGGGTCCAGCATGTTTTGGACCCCGGATCATGAAAGAGCCACCAGTACCGAACTTTTAGCGGCCCAGGGGCACCAAGACCTATGACGGTAGTACCAAGCCAGAGGATTGGCTGATAAACTATGCTACGGCTGTAAAAATTGCCACAGACAACCTGAGATGAGACGTACGGTATGTACCCCAGATGTTGGAAGGCCCGGCAAGGGTGTGGTTGAACAATTTGCCACCAGGAAGCATCAACTGCTAGATAGATTTCGAGGAGATGTTCATCAGCAATTTTTCGAGTACGTATCAAAGGCCAAATAGGCCACATACCCTAGCTATGTGCAAGCAAAGACCCAATGAGACAGACCGGGAGTTTTTGACCCGGTGGTGTACCGTGAGAAACTCATGCGAGGGCGTGATAGAATCACAGGCCATAGCATGGTTTGCACAGGGGTGCAGATATGGAAGCGAGCTGTGGATGAAGTTGCAACGGAAAATGCCGGCTATGTTGGCAGAAATGATCCGGATTGCAGATTCGTATGCGTTGGGTGACCCGACCCAACAAAGGCTCGCCTCAAATGAGTCAAGCGATGAGTACTATCAGAGGGATGGATCCGGATCATCCCGGAGGAATGATTACAGAGGAAAAAGGAGAGATGATAGACCGGACCACCGGTACGGTTCGCACTAAGTTGCAGCTATGAATCAAGATCAACCCAGAGCAGGGGGTAGCCAGCGCCTGAAAACTGGAGGTCAATGGACTCCAAGGAACGATGGGAAGAAAACTTGGACACCGGAGCAAAAGAAGCAGTGGCAAGAAAGGAAAGACCGTCCGAGGTATACTTACGAGTCGATGTTGGACCAGCCATGTAAGTTTCACACGCCAAATCTGAACAACCCAGCGGGTCATACGACGAGGCAATGCAAGTGGATGCGCAAGATCGAGCAAGGTGGTTCGGGGAATGCTCAGGCACCCCGGAATGATCAGCCTCGGCAGGAGTTACCCCGGCAGCAATTGCTCTCCGGAGCGAACACGCAACAGCTAATGTTGCCTCCACCTCCGCCGAAGTATGATAACAATGAAAGAAGGGATGCAGTGCATCAGGTAGAAAATCAGCATCAGCCGGATCAGAGGCACCCCGGAAATGAGGGGAGAAACGACTACATGGAGCATCACCAGAGCTACTATGTATTCACCACAGAAGAAACTAATTGAAAAAGCTTGCAGCGTAGGCATATGGAGGTGAATACAGTAATGCCTGCAGTGACGAGGTACATGCCTTGGTCCGATCAAGAAATCACCTGGAGCATTAGGGATAATCCCAAGCTCATGCCGAGCCCTGGTTCGTATACGTTGGTGCTGGATCCTACGTTCATTGGACCTAGCATTAATGTAAGGTTCACAAAGGTACTGATCGACAACGGCAGTAGCATAAATATCATGTATGCGGATACAATGCGCAAGTTGGGTATCTCGGAGAACATGCTCCAGGCCACGAGGACAACTTTCCATGGCATTGTGCCCGACATTTCTTGCGAGCCCATAGGCAAGGTCCGGGTAAACGTCTTGTTCGCCACGAGGGATAATTGCCCAACCGAAAATCTAGAGTTCGAAGTGGTGAACTTAGAAAGCGCGTATCATGTGTTGCTCGGAAGGCCAGCGCTGAACAAGTTCATGGCAAGTTGTCATATCAGCTACATGAAGATGAAATTGCCCGGACCAAACGCAGTGATTACCATTGCTGGGAACTTCCGACGTTCCATGGAGTGTGCGTCGGCCGGATCAAACTTAGCCGAGTCACTTGTGATCGCGCAGGAAAAAAGAAAAATTCAAGAGGTGGCGGCATGGGCTCAGTCCGCGCAGCAGTATATGCCGGCACTGAGCAACCCGCATGGAACTGTCTCTTTCCAGGCCACGAAAGATACCAAGAAGGTTCCCGTTGATGACATGTTCCCAGAGAGCACCATAACAATTGGTGCCGGGCTAAGTGATAAATAGGAAAGCGAGCTCGTCAGCTTCCTCCGTGAGAATCGGGACATTTTTGCTTGGTCCACACAGGACTTGCAAGGTGTTCCGAGGGAGTTGGCCGAGCACTCTTTGAATATGAGACCTGGAGCCAAGCCGCTGAGAGCAACCTCTCCGCCACTTCGCTGAAGATAGGAGGAAAGTCATTGGGGACGAGATAGCTCGGTTGCTAGCTGCAGGATTTATCATGGAGGTTCTTTACCCGGATTGGCTGTCTAATCCAGTGCTGGTGGAAAAGAAGAAGGATGACCCGAACGTGGCAGTGGTTTGGCGTATGTGTATCGATTACACGAACCTGAACAAGGCGTGTCCAAAAGACCCATTTCTGCTACCAAGAATTGATCAGGTCATAGACTCAACTGCTGGATGTGAACTGTTGTCATTCATTGATGCTTATCGTGGTTTCCACCAAATACCTCTGAACCCGGATGATCAAATACAGACTGCCTTTATTACCCCGTATGGGGCTTATTGCTATCGCACCATGCCGTTTGGTTTATGTAATGCAGGGGCAACGTACCAGAGGTGTATGCAAAAATGTTTGCATGATCAAATAGGTCAAAATGTATAGGTGTACGTGGATGATGTGGTTATCAAGAGCAAGGAAAGCAAAATGCTCCTTGACGATATCAGGCAAACGTTTGCAAACCTAAGAAGGTTCCGGATGAAACTTAACCCGGAAAAATGCACCTTCGGTGTCCCGGCTGGAAAATTGCTCGGTTTTCTCGTCTCTAGCCGAGGTATCAAGGTAAATCCAACTAAAATCCGGGCCATCGAACGAATAGAACTGCCGAAGTGTCTTAACGATGTCCAGAAGTTCACAGGTTGCCTGGCCTCGTTAAGTCGGTTTGTATGTCGGTTGGGAGAAAAGGCTTTGCCTCTTTACCAACTCATGAAAAAGTCGGATAAGTTTGTTTGGACACCGCGGGCTGATGAAGCCTTTACCCACCTAAAGAAAATGTTGGCCACAGCACCAGTGCTAGCCTCACCACTATCAAAGGAGCCAATGTTACTCTATATAGCCGCAACCAACCGAGTTGTAAGTGCAGTGATAGTGGTGGAGCGCGATGAGGAAGGTAAGTCGGTGCAAAGGCCGGTGTATTACTTGAGTGAAGTGTTGTCAACCTTAAAGAAGAACTACCCTCATTATCAAAAAGTGGCTTATGGCGTGTACATGGCCGCCAAGAAACTGAAACACTACTTTGAGGAGCATCCCATCCGGGTCATATGTGAGGCCCCTATATCCGAGATAATGAGTAACAAGGATGCAAGCAGCAGAATTGCAAAATGGGCAATTGAGCTAGCTCCTTATGCTCCGCAATATGACAGGAGAGAAGCCATCAAGTCTCAAGCTGTGGCGGACTTTTTCGTGGACTGGGCCGAGGTGTAGTACGAACCACCGCTTCCTGATCCGAACTATTGGTGAATGCACTTTGACGGATCAAAAACCAAAACCGGGCTAGGTGCCGGAGTTGTACTCACGTCGCCGAAGAAGGACCAGTTGAAATATGTGCTGCAGATCCACTTCACCGCATCAAACAATGTCGCTGAGTATGAAGCACTTGTGCATGGGCTCAAGGTAGGAAAATAAATTGGTATACGTAGGATCATATGCTTTGGCGACTCGGATTTGGTGGTGCAGCAAGTGTCCGGAGTGTGGGACGCCCTTGATCCAAACATGGCACTATACAGATTTTATGTGCATAAGATTTCTGGTTACTTTGAGGGATGCGAATTTCATCATGTCCCCCAGGTGGAAAATGAGGCTGCCGACATGCTGTCAAAGCTCGGGTCAACCATACAAGCAATTCCACCGGGTGTAGCATTAGAGCACCTCAAGAAACCATCCATCAGGCCATCCCCGGAATCCGAGTCAATCTATGTCCCGGAAGACACCGAATCCGGAGCTGTGCCCATGGACGATGACACGGGAAGTGGTGCGCAAAACCCGGGGATTGCTTCGGCAAACCCGGGGACTGCTTCGCAAGACCCGGGGACTGCTCAGCATGGTCCAATTGAAGTTATGCCGGTGGATCAGATGGAGATAGACGAGGACATGCTCCCCGTGCAGCCAATACTGGCTTGGGCACTGCCTATATTTCAATTCCTGAAGGATGGAACGTTGCCCACTGAGGAGGTGCTGTCCAGGCAAACACAGAGGAGGGCAAAGTCCTACACGATCATCAATTCCGAGTTATACAAAATAAGTGTGACCAATGTCCTCCAGCGGTGTGTTGACCCGGAAGAAGGGCTTGAAATCATCCGAGATATACATCAGGGGGAATGCGGGCATCACGCCTCATCCCGAGCCTTGGTAGCAAAAGCTTTCTAACACGGATTCTACTGGCCAAACGCCTTAGAGCAAGTAGAAAATCTGGTGAGAAAATGTAATGGTTGTCAGAGGTATGCTACCACGACACACATGCCAATGTCGGAAGTCAAGTCGATCCCAATCACTTGGCCATTTGCCGTATGGTGCCTGGATATGGTTGGCCCGTTCAAACCAGCAAGGGGAAATATGACTCACATTCTGGTAATGGTGGACAAATTTACGAAGTGGATTGAGGTAAAGCCTATAAGAAAATGTGATGGAGCTATGGCTGTAAAGTTTCTAAAAGATATCATCTTGAGGTACGGTTATCCACACAGTATCATAACTGATAATGGCACAAATTTTGCGGAAGGAGCATTCGCTCGTTTCTGCCGGGATAAGAGGATCCGGCTGGACGTAGCTTCGGTAGCCCACCCCGCATGGAACGGACAAGTGGAAAGATCCAACGGATTAGTATTATCCGGAATAAAACCCCGGCTCATTGAGCCGCTGCAAAGATCAGCGGGGTGCTGGATAGAAGAACTAGCAGCGGTACTGTGGAGTTTAATAACAACTCCAAATCGATCAACAGGCTATACGCCGTTCTTTCTGGTATATGGGGCAGAAGCTGTATTACCAGCCGACATAGAGCATGATTCGCCTAGGGTCACCCAATACATAGAAGCCGAAGTGCAAGAAGCCCGGCAAAATGATGTTGATCTGCTGGAAGAAGCGAGAGAACTGGCACTGTCCAGATCCGCCATATATCAGCAAAATCTCCGACGCTATCATAGCCGGAAAGTGTGCCCCCGACTCTTTCGGGAAGGCGATCTGGTGCTCCGGTTGGTACAACGTACTACTGGAATGCATAAATTATCCCCCCCATGGGAAGGGCCGTTCATCGTGAGCAAAGCATTGCACAATGATTCTTACTATCTGATAGATGCAAAGCCACAGGAAAAGAACAAGGCGGACAGGTCCGGAGAGGAATCCAAGCGACCATGGAACATAGCTCTACTTCGGCCTTTCTACACCTAGCTAAGAAGTGTATGTATCCGGGTTATCTCATATGTCGGTATGTATGTCGACAATGAGCTTATCAATGAAATGTTGGCACCTCGAGCAGTAACTCGGGGACTGCCTTAATAATGTTTGTTATTTTCTGCGCGTCAGCTGCAGTAAGTTATTCTACTTAGCTCGGATTAGTAGTGTGTGGGCACCAAAAACCCAACTCTTCGACTTGCTGCTGTCCAACAACAATTGGCTTCATGGCAAGCAAGAGAACAAGTTTGGAATTGCGTAGCACATGAAAAACGACTAAGGAAAAGAATTTATTCGAGCTGACGTTTGTGTTTCGGACCATCCCCGTATTTATTTTCAAACTGTTATACAGTTTTATTTTTGAGCTAAGTCTAATAGTTTCCCAGTATTGTTAAGACAATTTTTTAAGCTCGGATTTGTAAGTTGTAAAACCGAATTAAGGTAGACACGATCCGAGCCAAAAGATTGAACGAACAAGAAAAAGGAACTCGGGGACTACTCCCAAGTTAATCCGGCATAAGTACTCAGTAGCAAAATATCACATGTGTTTGGAATACAATTCCACCCGGCATACCGGGGATCTCATAAATTTTCAAGTGTTTTTTTCTTAAGGAGCAGCGGGAGGAAGTTCGGCATCATCGTCGCCCTCTTCGATATCCAAGGCAGTGTCCTCTTCGTCTTCACCCGAATCATCTTCAACGTTTTCAAGTTCCTCTTCGCCTGCGACTTCCAGGAAGCTCGGACCCTCAGTCCATTCGTGAATGGGGGCATATTCGATGAGGCTGTGGGCGCAAGCCTGGCGCCGAGCTACCCACTCCGGGTCATCTGTCCATTTGGATCCGGTGCGCAGGCATGTGAGGAGGCTAAGATCTATCTTCTCATACCACGTCAGAATGTGGTGAAGGATGGTATCGGCTGCAGCACGTCCAGCGGATTCTCGCCAGAGGTCGAGCTGGGTCTCGATTTCCGAAAGCCTTTCAGCGAGCTGTGTTACTCTTTCTGAAGCATCATCGGTGGGCCAGAATGCGTTGAAGACCCGGACTGAAACATCGAGGAGGTCCCTGCCATAGTTCTTAATGATTTCCACGCGAGACGACAGGCTGACCAACAGGTCCTCCATGTCAAAGGGAATGCTCTCACCCTCCGGAGCGACTGGAGTACCCCTTTCTCGGCGGAATTTGGCGACAGCAGCACTTGCAATGGCAGTACCCTCTGGAAAGTGGCCTGGGAAACAAGGCAAAGGACAAAGTTGAGAAAACAAGGCATATGAAGTAACCCGGAGAAATAAGGCGGATAAAGGAAAAGAAATTATGTGAGATGTGACTGTGAATCCGGGTCAATTCCTTGGTGCAAGCTTCACGCCTCTTCCGAAGATGCTCGAGCTCAGCATTTGCCAACTCAAGTTTGACCTCGGCTTCCTGAAGAAGCTCACGGTCCTTAGCATTTTGGAGTTTGAGGCACTCGCATTCTTCGGTGTAGTCCTGGCCAGCCTTTTTTAGCTCGGTTTGGTGCTGCGCCTTCATTTTACCCATCTCAACCTTGAGCTTGGCTATCTCATCGTCTTTGGTCCAGAGGAGGGCGAGCTCATCATCTTTCTTCTTTAGTTCGGCTTGGTGCTGCCCTGCTTGTTCGAGAAAATGTAGCATCACGTCAGGCACATGCACACTATCTTCAAGCGATGCTGAAATAGTGCGTTGGCCCGGCAGTGCCGAGGAATAAATGTTTGCCGAGCCAAAGAGGAAAGCCGATGGAAACCACGGTAAAGACAGACAAGAAGGACGTACCCTTGATCTGCTCCAAGCTCTTCCGCATTATCTTGTTTTCAGCTTCCACCCCAGCTGCGGAAACCGAACAATCAGATTAGTTCGGCAAACGAAGTTGAAGAAAATTGAGGAAAGGATGAGAAAGAAATTTACCCCTTTTCTCGTACTCCGCGATGAGTGCAGCCTGTTTCGTGCGAAGATTCTTGTGCGTATCCATCAAACGTTGGAATTCAGCACTCCGGCGGTTGGTGGTCACCTAAAAGATATACAGAAACTTAAGTCAGCCTAGTGCATATTCGAAGTGTACTAAAATCCGGGCCAAGTGGAACTTAAGCCGGCTCTAGGTGTGTGCATGTTTGAAGTGTACTAAAATCCGGGCCAAGTGGAACTTAACCCGGCTCTAGGTGTGTGCATGTTCGAAGTGTACTAGAATCCAGGCCAAGTGGAACTTAACCCGGCTCTAGGTGTGTGCATGTTCGAAGTGTACTAAAATCCGGGCCAAGTGGAACTTAACCCGGCTCTTGGTGTGTGCATGTTCGAAGTGTACTAAAATCCGGGCCAAGTGGAACTTAACCCGGCTCTAGGTGTGTGCATGTTCAAAGTGTACTAAAATCCGGGCCAAGTGGAACTTAACCCGGCTCTAGGTGTGTGCATGTTTGAAGTGTACTAAAATCCGGGCCAAGTGGAACTTAACCCGACTCTAGGTGTGTGCATGTTCGAAGTGTATTAAAATCCGGGCCAAGTGGAACTTAACCCGGCTCTAGGTGTGTGCATGTTCGAAGTGTACTAAAATCCGGGACAAGTGGAAGTTAACCCGGCTCTAGGTGTGTGCATGTTCGAAGTTCTCACGGAGCTACGTTAGTTCTATAAAAGATCATCCGGCCGATTAACAAGTTACTCCCCCGGAGGCTCGGGGACTAATGGTTATTATCTACAATTTGCAAAGGAGAAACGACGTACCTCCATCATTCGTCCAGCGAGGTTAATGGCCTTTGCGGCGGTATTCATCTGAGTGGAAAACTCGGCGGGGCCGAACTTTTCTAGGAGATCAGATTCCTGGACTACCTCTGCCTTATTCTAGTTGATGACAAATTCCATCAGGCTCAGAGGGTACCGTTCTCCGGTGGGCATATGCGGCGTCACCAAACCTTTTGCATGTGCTTCCTTCCTCTCCACCAAGGCAAGGGCGGGGCTGGTGTGCAAAACCAACTGCTGGGCTTCGGTTGGCTCGGCAGGCGCGTCCTATGCCGCAGGTGTTTTCTTAGGAAGCATCGATATGAGGGTACGTTGCCCAGGCTCAGCAGCACTAGGCTTGGCAGCGTCTTGAATCTTCTTGCCCTTGGCTTGCTAGGAAGAAGAAGCCGTAGCAGCGGTTTTCAAAGATTAAGAAGATTCGGAAGAGGCACAGGAACTGGGCGCTGGTACTCTCGTTGCTGGACTTGGTGCCGACGCTGATGTTTTCGCAGCCGGAGTGGGTGCTGATACCGGAGTTGGAGATGGTGCTGGTTTGGCTGCTGGTACTGGAACGGATGTTGGAGTCGAGGTAGCCTTAGTGGCTGCTTGTTGTGGCGTTGCCGGGGTGAAGGGCTAGGCCGGAGAGGTGAAGAGATGCTAGATCCACTTTGATGGACCTCCACTAGAGCACTGTGAAATCAAATAACGTCAGAAGAAAAATTACGACAAAGTGAGGAAGAACGAGTTACAAAAGAAAGAAGGACTTACGCATCTGAGGTTTCGGCCGCTTTGGGTTTCCGAGCCCTTCGTGCTGGGGCCTTGCCTGCTGGTTTGGGGGCAGTCTTGTGCCCGGATTTCTTTCGCCTTTTAATGGGCTGAGACGGTCTGGAGGAAGAACTCGAAGAAGCCCCACGTTTCTTCGTCGTTGCCACCGGAACAGGCTCGCCCGTAGCGAGAGGGGGATCCTCGTGAATATGACCGCCAGGGTGAGCTGATGGCGGAAAAGCAAAAGAAAGGGGGACAGTCTCAAAAGGTTCAATCACCTCGATTTCCGAGTCATCTTCATCGTCGGGCCAATCTCTAATAGAAGAGGATTTACCCGTGGGTCGTTTCGTGGCGTTGGTCATAGGGTGGAACATCGCCTGGTCCGGCTCTTCTTCATCCGGAGTCTCCCGGTCCGGCGCCCACTTAAGGGAAGGATCGGTGCCGTCCTCAAGGGTCTGCTGAAGGAATTTCTGAGGAAAAGAGCGAACAAAAGAGTCAAAAATTACAACAATAACTGACATGTAATTAATCCGGGTTAAGTTTGCAGCATGAAACTTACCGTGGGAGGAAGCCGTTCACGGCAGAAATGCTCAATCCCCCAAGACCAATCAATGGAAAAGTCCTTGTGAGTGGTAAAGAGAGCCTTAACCCGGCGATAAATCTCCGAGTTGGTCAGCTCGATGGCAGAGGTCCGGTTAGGATCGCGGCCGTAGCTCATGTGGCACACCTTGTGAGTGCGCTTCTGGAGGGGTGAGATTCGGTTACGCACAAAGGTGATCATGGCATTCTCGTTGCATAGCCCGAGCCCCTTCAGTTCCGCGAACCTTTTGCTCACTTGGTTGGCCAACGCTGTGGGCTTCTTGGGGATCACATCCCACAGGTCCGGGTTAGGTGGACCCGGAGTGTAGGTAAGCAACCGGATCAAGTCTTCGGTGCCCGTATTCCGGACATAGAAGAAGGTCCGGGCCCATCCTTGGAGGACTCTATCCCGGTGACCCGGGGAAAAACGGAAAATCGCCGGGGTGAAATGGAGGCCGCTCCGTATTGAGTGAGCTGCTTGTCCTCCGAATCAGCGTGGATGTTGGGAATGACGTTGCGACGAAGGCCGAAGAACCGGATCCATAGCTCTTTCGTGGGCCATAGTCCAGCGTAGCCTTCGATCGTAGAAGCAAAGGCAGAAAGAGAGGTGATGGCGTTGGCTGGTAGGTGGTGTGGTTGGAGTTGGTACGTACCGAGCCAGTCCTAGAAAAAATCACTCACCGGGAAGCCGAAGCCCCGTTGGAAATGGGAAAGAAATACGACGAACTCGCCCGGATTGGGCGAGGGGGCCAGTTCGTTGGAAGGAAGACGTGCGGCGACCCCGGCCGGGATGCGTCTGGTCCGGTAGAGCCAGTCCAGGTCATCCTGGCAGACCCAGGAGCTGGCCCACGCGCCACGGTCCGCTGCCGCGATGTCTTCTTCCATCTCCTGCTCAGCAACAATGAGTTCCTCTTCAGTCATCAGGTCCTCGAGGCCCTCGCTGGCACTGGAGGCGTCAGGGGACAGTGGCCGGGACTAGCACGGACCCGTGGCGAGAAATTCGCGTCACGGTGGCGGCGATGCAGAGGTGGGACAGAGAAGCGCGGCGGCGACGCTGCTTTTTGGCGATGCTGGCGGCGGCGCGGTCGCAAGGAAGAGGAAGAAGAATGGTAGCAGGCAGAGGGGTGCGGAGGGGGAAAAATCCTAAGGGACGCACCCCTCCGCTATTTAACCACTCCTATCAGGGGTGAGTGGGATCGCACCCTGTGTACCGGCCACACGCTGTGGCCGTGTATCACCCGTCTAGGCCAATCAATGAGGAGCCACAAGGAGGGCCACAGGGCGGAGAAAGTCCTATGACGTGATGCGCTGATGCGGTAAACGAGGAGGCAGGTGTGACGTGACCCGCGCATAGTGAAAACTGACAATTACTGCGGCGGTTACTGTACCGTCCCTTAAAATAAGACGACATAATGATTACCCTTCACATGGGTTAGCGTACGAGAGAAGGAAGCAAGACCCGGATGGAACTGTGGTAACCCGGCCGGCAAGTGAAAACTTGAAATGTGCGAAGGGAACGTAAATCCAAGCAGTCCGAGGTATAGAGGTAACTCGGCAATAACGACCGGGGAACAAGATTGAACCTGGTGGGGCCTTAGCGGCTGAGGTAACTAAGACCGCACCAGCTTCGGGGACTAATGTTGGGGGGATACCCCCGGGTAGGGTCCCGCCGGGGTATAAAGGCCGAGTTAGCCGAGGTTCGGCAAGGCCAAAGCAGATGCTGGCCGGGTCACCTGAAGGCAGGCCGAATCACGGGGTAATCCGGACCTATGGGCGTTCGCCTAACTAGGTCTCATCCAACTTAAGGAGTAAGTCAGAAGTGAATGTTTTACCTGTATGCAGGAACGGGTGTGGCCGGATGAACCATCATCCGAGTCATAGCAAGCTTCTAGGAGAAGGAAGGAATCTCGCTGGTCAAAAGGAGCCCCGGTACGCACTGCCTGAGCGAAGCGAGCAAGGACAGGACCACCGGGGCATGGCCGACAAGTGTGACGACGCCCGTGTCGGCTGACGAGGGCGCCGTCAGAGGCTCACGTAGCTAAAGCATGTGTGACGCGGGGGAAAAAGCACCCTGGTCGGCTTACCACTTTGGGAGGAGGCATATTCTTAGGAATATGCCTCCACGTGTGCCCTAGGTAGAAATCGAGCCTCCCCTATAAAAGGGGGGCTAGGGCTTCTGTAGATGGGGTTGGTCTCTCTACGATTCAGTTTTGGGCTAGGGTTTCAGGTGTGATCTGTGGGTGAGAGTAAGAGAGCTCCTTCTTCCTCCTCTCGCAAATACAGCTCTAGGAGCACTTGTAACCTTGGAACTAAATCAATACAAGCTCTTGTGTGGAGAATCACTTCACTATCCCTCCCTGGATTCCCCTAGCGAGTATTAGTCCCCACCTTTAGCCTATACATGGCATCTGCCTTGACACCACCACGACATCTACATCATTACAATGCTTTTCCTAAAGAAAATCAAATCAAAAAGAATTAAAAAGGAGGAATGGTCATTTTGGCAAATTTAACTCTCATGCCTAATTTGGCTATTCCTAGTACTCAAAACTTAACAGAAACAATTCTTGATCATTGCACCCCTTGCTAGTACACATAATGGGGTACCAAGGCCCACCTTTTGATCTGCTAAAAACATTTTGTACACTAATTTAAATGACAGTTTAAAATTGAACCTATTGCATATGCATAGATCAGCCCTATTTCAAAAACCATCTTTTTGAGCTCCACTTTCAAAACCCTTGCAACCAGGGACTACCTATCATTAGTGGAGAACACCCGAAAATTTTGAAACCAAAATTTAAAACTTTTTCTCTTTCGGCCATTTCATCAAACAGGTGGCAAACACAAATCTTGCCAAATTTGAAAATACTATAGTGTGCAGTGATTTGTGTCACCATTTGGGCCTAACTTGGTCCCCTTGTCCCCCAGCTAAAACCACGGCCCTAGCTCTCTCCCTCTCCCCTAGCTACTCTAGTGCCAAGCCGCCCGACGCCATGCGCCAGGTTGACCATGGACAGCTCGCACGAAGCCGCCCCGCGCTCTCCTTTCCCTGCTGGCAGACATGCGCCATCACGCCGCACCACCTCGACCAGCCCCCGTCCAAAATCGAGCAGAGGACTAGCCCAGTTGCTTGCGCCCATGCCTCTGTCCGCCATGCCGATCACCCCGGAGCGCCGCGCCCACCAGAGCAGCACCGGCCTCGCCAAGCCCTAGCCTTGCGTGGCAGCAACCGCAGCAGGCCCATCAACCGCTCAGACATCCTCGTTCATAGCCTCGCGACCAGCAGCCCGGAGGAACCGCGTCGAACATCGCCGCCCGCGCTCAGTGCACTGCCCACTCCCGACCCGTAGAACCCTCGCCTTACCGTGACTTTAAGCCCCAGAGGACTGCCAGGGGACAGAGAACCCATCGCCGCCCTCGCCCATGCTGAGAGTGCTCCGCATCATCGTCACCGATGACCTCACCGGAGCCCGCTCTGCCCTCTCGTCAACCCTATATAAAGCGACCACCCCATCCTCAGTTCTCCACACTCACTCACTCCCCTCGCCTCTCTGAACCTCCCCACCTCTAGCCGGAGCAAGTGGAGCAGCACCTCGCCGGAATTGGAGCCGGAGCCGCCACCTCTGGAGGAGAAGGGCGCCGTTGATTTCGACCGCCCCAAGCTCCACCGCGACCACGCCTCGCCTCGCCGTCATCTTCCAGTTTGATTGCCCGCCTCGCCGACCCTGCTGGAGCCCTGGTACACCCCCAGCAGACCCACACCGAGGCGCTAGGGTTCGAGCTCGCCGGTGACCTGTCCGTCGTCGACGACGACCCTCAGCCGTAGATCTAGCTTCTAATCGCATGGCCCACAGCGCGCGTACCGTTTCGCGTTTTAAGTGCCGCTGACACGCGGGACCCCCTGTCAGCTGAGCCCCGCACCGCGGAGCGCCACTGGGCCGGCCCATTCCTTTTCCCGCCCTAGCCCACACTTTCAAATCTGGATTTTTTCTTTTTAGTTAAATCTAGTTTCTGTCCAGTATTTCAAAAATCAATTATGTGAGTTCTACAAATCCAAATTGCATGAAAATAATTTTTCCTGAAAGGTATTGAAGTAATCTATCCAAGCATGTTGGATTTAATTCAATTAGAGTGATAGATCTCTCTAAATAAAAATAAGAAGACAGAAGCTTTTGTAACTTGCAACATTTTTATAACATCAACCAAGTTAGGTTTTGAGTTGATTCCAACTCTCAAAAATCACATTTTACCATGTCTATCCAAATATGTAATAATATTAAGGTTTACATGCAGTGACTTTGGACTAGTACCAAAATAATGCTATATAGGCATTTCTAGGCACTTTAAATCATTAAATAACGAACTTAATCCAAAGTAATGTTGATCCAACCCTTAAATCTCATTCCCACATGCTAGAATATGTGGTGAGGACATGTGTCCACATGATCCCATATTTTGGTGGTGAATATTAAATTTTATTAATTTTTCAATGAGTAGAAATTACTTTTCTAAAATAAAAAGAAGGAAACTTTTGAATTAAACTTGTGATGCTTGTGATGATAATAGATCATCAATTGTGTGTCTTTAGAATGCTATCTAGCCTAGATAAGTATTGTTTGGTGATTGTGCACTCCCTATGTATGTATAGACGGTAGTACCGACCAAGCTCTCGAGGAGGAGGAGTTCTACCAAGAAGAAGAAGAAGAACAAGAAAACTTCAACCACTACACCAACCAAGGCAAGCCACCATTAACAATGCAAGCTACTATTAGCAAGCTAGCACTATCCAAGATTAACCCTTGCAAGTTAGCACTTGAAAGTGTAGTACTTATCCAACTAGAATCAAACTAGATGGTTTAGCAAAGATGCCTTAAGCATGCTTTGATCACACCCCTTATTTAACTACTAGTACCCCAAGTCTTAGTTACAAGTTTTACCCTCTTAGGTTATACAAAGTTCTTTACCTGTTTGAAGGTAGCATAAAAAGTATAAAACTTGACCTATTTAGAATCCTTTAGATGTCATTCTATGGCATGAGATTGAACCCATCTTTACCACTTTAGTGAACACTTTTAACTTAGTAATTTAGCATAGATCAAAAACTTGAGTCACTCTATATGGGAACACTTGGTGAAAATGAATTATGAAAACCTTAGAATGATGAGTCATTTTATTGAGATGTTTTGACATGTGTTGAGAAACACAATTGGTTGATGATGACGAAAATTTTGAGGCATGAGCCTTAACCCTTTTATAAAACTGATGGTTGGATTCGGATGCGATACCATTCCAAAATTACCGTACAACCACATTACCTGAATTGGGTAAGGCTTAGCTGGAAAATTTATATGCATTAGTATTAGTTCCCTCACGGGAGAGGTTTGAGCCTAGGCTACCTCTCAATGTTGTCCACCTATGCAGTGCCCAAGATGACTGATGGTCATGGTTGGGAGGCCATGCTCATAGGAGAGGTGCTTGTACTAGGGTGTGTAAAAAGGAAGGTTATGTTTAATTATATGCATACTAAGTATGATGATTCAGGGTTATCCCTGACAGATGTATCGATTCTTGTGGTGAAAGTGTACCACCTCTACAGAGTGTCAAACTATTCGAATAGCCGCGTCCGTGGTTATGGACAGTTGGAATGGCCATGCTGTTTCGTTGTCAGATGTTTTCTAAAATACCTTGAATGGAATGATGAATCTTGACTTGACCACAATAGGGTTGTGTTTATGACAATAGTTTACCCAACTTAAGTGATTCTATAGTTTTATCTTATCTTTCTTTACTTCTGAACTCAGCTTAGGTTTCAAACTTAACTTGATAGTTAAATATAGAGTTAGCACTTTAACTTCATTTCATAATACTTGTTAGTGGTAGTTTGCGAGTACTTAAAGAGTACTCATGGATTTTGTCCCTGGCTATTATCATGGCCAGACTATGAAGGAGACTATCAAGAGGATGGTCAGCAAGACGGCTATGATAACTAGGACTATCTTCCTTCGTCAGCATTGCCTATGCCCCTGAAGATGGACCCCACCGCTACGCTATCTTTTATTTCCGTTGCTTGTTGTATTAAGACTGGATCATGAGATCCTTATTTGTGTAAAACCTTATGTATGGTTTCTAATGGATGATGTACTGTGATATCCAATCCGTTATGTCTCGCAAAAATGTTAATCCTATGATTGCGAGGTATGGCATAACGAGCATCTGGGATTGAAAATGAGAAAGTTCTCTTCGCCACTCTATCTGGCAGGAGATGCAAGAGCTTGGTGGAATAGCATCCGCAAGGTCTAGTCAACAGACTGAGAGATGAGTTCCGTGAATTGAAGCAAGGAAAATGACTGTGGTGGAGTACCGTGACATATTCCTGTCACTTGCCAGATATGCACCTGATGAGATCAACACGGAGGCTAAGAAGAAGGAGAGATTCCTGAACGGACTCCATGATGAGTTGCAGACTGTCCTCGTCAATATCCGTTTCCAGGATCTCGAAGAGCTAGTCGACTCTGCCATTCAGATGGAAGGGAAGATTAACCAGGCAAACGACAATCGCAAGCGTCGTATGATGCAGTAGTCTTGATCCAACAGTCACCAGAAGTACCGTCCCAACCCTTCACCGGGATATGCACCAAGGAACAACCGACCCCCAAATTCTCGCCCAAGCTACCCCAACCGTAGCGGAGGCAATGTGAAGTCCGGAGGAAACAATCACAACTCCGGTAATGCCAACAACTCCAACCGTGTCCCTCCCAAGAACAAAAACAACAATAGCAACACTGCACCTAGAACTGGCAGCAATGCTGTGCGTGTCGCAGTCAAGGACAAGTCCCAGATCACATGTTTTGAGTGTGGAGTGAAGGGTCACTACTCCAATGAGTGTCCCAAGAAGACTGCAGCCAACCCCAATGTGAATGCCCCAGCTCAGCAGCAGCGTCGTGTTCAGCTAGGAAGGAGATTTGCCCCAGGGAACCCTCACAACCGCAACGGCCGTCTTTTCCACATGAATGCAGAAGAAGCTCAGGAAGCGCCAGATGTAGTGGTGGGTATGTTTTCTGATAACTCGGTTTTAGCAAGAGTATTGTTTGATTCGGGAGCATCGCATTCATTTGTCACCGAAGAATTTGCATGCACTAGTACGATTCGTCCAACCAACCTAAAGCATGTCATGATAGTTCAAATCCCGGGTTCAACAACCAAAGCTAGAAAAATTTGCAAAGTTGTACCTATCAGAATTCATGGGATAGATTTTTATGCCAACCTAATTGTACTTGGAACCAAAGGTTTGGAAGTAGTACTAGGTATGGACTGGATGTCAAGGCATAAAGGATTAGGTGGTATAAAAATAACATCTCCCTAGATCCACAACTCCTTGTTTTCCATCTTATTCAAGTTGTATTTCCATTTCCCAAGGTTGAAAATGCTTGCTAAACCTTTTCTATATCATCTACCTTGATCATCAAGATTTATCAAATATTATCCATAACTATTATGGCTCCAAATCTATTTAATTCCTTTAATAGCCAAAATCTCAAAACCACTTTCCCAATGGAAGGTTTGGTTTTTGTCAAAACACTTCCCCAAATTCTGGCTCATGTGATTTCCATTTATCATACCCTACCTTCCAACTTCAAAAATAAATATTTTTGAAGATCTATAATAATTCTTTTTGCCCTTTTTCCTAAATGGCAGAAACAACAAAATACTGGTTTTAAATACTTTCAAACCTCAATAAATCTTGGGAAAATTCCCCTAAGTGTGTATTCACATTTGGGACCCTCTCGCACCAAAAACCAACCTTGTCCAATGTAAAAATATCAAATGAAATCCAAGGTTTCACTTCTTCCCTTTTTGAATAAGGGATTCTAAGGGAACTAAAAGTCTTTAGAAAAATCCCAAATAATTCCTGGAGATCTACCTTGACCCCATCTATCTACCAGTACCATCTCCCCAAATCTTTCCAACCTAAATAAGGCAACTCCTTCACAAGAATTCTTGGGATCAAATCAAGCAAAACCACCAAAACTGGAACTAAGCAAACCTCATAGCATCCCCAAAGCTTGTCAAGCACTCCTCTCCAGCAACTAATACTCCCCTGGTCGTGGTCACTGTAGCACTGCCATCTTGGGCCCATGTGCTTGTATGAGACAGGGAGAGGCATATCTTGCGAAAGATCTTGCACATTAAAAGTTGCCACAGCCACCTCTCTGCTCCAACACGACCCAAATCCCACTCTTACCCCTCCCCACCGTCCTCTAGGCCAATCCCTGGCCAGGTCTATCCCTCCCCCATGTCCAAAGTGGACATTTGCACCCTCTATCCCTCCCCCTCAGTATAAAGGCCAGAGGCCACCCTAGCACCCCTTCCTACCTCATTTGCCCCTTTCCTCCTCACTCACCTCCCCTCCACTCCCCTCCCTCTCCTCTGCTCTGTGTTGTCCAGAAGAACAAGAAGAGGAAGCTTCGGCCTTGCTCAAGATCAGAGCATAGCTCCCTCCTCTTAGGTCCTCTCCTCCTGCATGTCACCTTGCCGTCACCCTCGCCTCCTCCTCTATCTAACCGTGTCCTTTTTCCTACCTAGGACCGTCTCCTCCGTCGTTGTCATTGAGCTTCGAGGAGATAACCCTCGGCCACCGTTGCGCGAGCTGCTTCCCGAAGGATATCCTATCACATAGCATTTAAATTCAATGTTATTGTTTGTATGTCTTATTATGTGCTAGTATTAGATACTCGATGATATCCTAATAAGAAGATCCCTGTTAAAATAACCAACGATTGTGTTCCCCCTTAGTGTGCACAACCAAGAAAGTTCTTCGGTATGAGGCGATCCAGGGTGACAGGCCTGGGTGTCATACATATCTACCTTCACATACAGTGGGTGTAAGCCATGTTGCACAGCGAATACACTAAGGTTGAGTTGGCGAGCCTAGCATGCTAGAGAAGCGTGGCCTCGGAACGCGGATGGTCGAAAGATCGAGCACAAGTCGCATGAATGATGTGACCGACGTCTAGCGTCCACCCTTGAACCCACATTGATGGTCGTGACGATCGGGGGAGATGTGGCTGATAGGGGTCGTGTTATCACTAGGAACCCTCTTTGGGGATAGGTGTTTCTGAGTGGAGTTATTATTAACTCATTTAATTATAAACTTAGTCTAAATTCCTTTTGCAATTATAAATGTAGATGGGTTCTTTCGTGTTGACAACTAAATGGTTAGAAGGAGAGAAGCTAAGATTAGATGGATCGAACTTCTCCACTTGGGTTGCCAGTCTACATATTCTCCTTAGCAAGAACGACATGGTCGACTACATACTCGACGGGATGGATCTGGATCCTTCCACAGACCTTGAGACCCCAGAGGAGCGGAAAGACCACTATCTCTGTCGTGAGATGGCCTCCTATATTTCAGTTGTGATGCGTTTCGGAATGGTGGACGAGCTGTGGCCTTTCGTGGGTGATGTCAACTCTCATTCGGTGATGCTACAGCTTAGGACACATTTCGTGGAGGAGACACGCATCTGGGAGCATGAGTTGATGGGAGACTTCCTCGCCATTGAGATGGAGGAAAACTCGTCACTAGACAACCACTTAGAGCACATGCATGATGTGTACATGAGGCCAACATACTAACTAGATGTCTGGATTTCAGGCTCTTTCGCAAATGCTGCTGTTCTGCGGTCGCCGCCACAAAGCTACCAAGCACAAGTCAGGACTTGCGTAATGAGGGGCGACATGGAAATGGAGTTCCACCAGTTCATGACACATCTCAGGAATGTGTTGGTTGAACCAGATGTCGCTCAGATCGTCAACGACAAAGGTATATATTTGATATACAATTTTATAAATGTTATAATCTTGCAAACACATTGCAGTGTTAAGTATATCTGATACTTGTTCTGTTTTACTGAAAACAGGCCCTTCTGCATAGAGGTGCTTGCTGGAGAGGAGGTGACGTTGCGTGTTGATGGCGAGCATGATGATGATGGCCGACGACACACTCCCTCAACATTTATCACTAAGTTTGTGTTTTAGGATGATTAATGTAATCAAGAGATGTGAACTTCTTTAGTTTGTCTCACACTTCGTGAGACAGTTATTCATATCAGTTTGTAACAATCAGTTGTTCTACTTTTATGAATGACTTATATTCGCGTTCATATCTTGTTTGATTATGTGTGAATTATCCTTGTTGTTTGAAACTAATTGATAATATATGAACTTTTGTAAAACATTAAAAATGCCTTGTTTAAAAAAATACCCAACTTAATGATATTTCATTAATGAATGAAAAACCATTGTTTAAATTCATAGTTATGTGATAATATGTGAAAGTCATTCGATTTCTTCTCACATATAAATCATGCCTAAGTTCGGCAAAATAACTTGAACACTGTGTATTACTTGAATACAAAGTGTTTAAAGAATTGTTAAAAGTAAATACATATCCGATGTATTATGTTTTGACATCAATGGTAATTATCATTAAATGATTGTTTAAATGTGTAAAGTAGTTTTCTAAAGGAAACATGAATATGAAATTATTTGATTTGATCAAAGTGTTTCATCAACAAAGAGTATAAATATAAAAGAGAATCCAATTGCTAAGATTTGATCAATAGTAATGAAATTCGAATTTAGAAAAATGGCATAAAAGTGATTGTGAAATGCAAAGTGTTTTGAAACGTCAAAATACAAAGCATCACAATATGATATAAGATATCAAAAGGGGTTGAATAGAAGGCACCAAATAAATCGTTGTAGTGTGGATGTGGAGACCATTAGTTTAGAAATAGTTAGCACTGAATTAGAATTAGTAGACCATTCGAATTCGTGAAAGTTGTGGGGTTATTCGATATAACCAAAACAATAGCGAATAAGTCCTTGTAGGGTATTCATTGGAAACTGTGAATACGAAACCCATAGCTCAAACCAAAAGAAAAGCAAAATTTGTATTGCTTGGATTTTGGTACATTCTTGAGAAAGCGCACTTCTAGTGATGTTTCTCAATTATGGAGCAAATGGAAAATAGTGTGAAACACGATGAGGATTCAAAACCCTGCATCAGAGTGTTGAGAAGTGCAACGGACAGCGTTCCTGAACGATTCTCTTCACGGAAGGAAAGAATCAATGATTTTGATCATTGTGTTTTTCCCTCCACTATTTTTTTTCACTATATGAAATAGGATTCAAAAATGTAAATCCATATCTTGTATGGAAAAATTTGTGAATCATTTGTCATGATTTTTGAAATATGACATACCTACAAACTACAAAGGAAATGATGGTAAACTGAATTATGAGAAATCCTAGAAGCAAAATTCCCTTGAGATTAGAAAGCAATTCATTGCTGAATCTCACAAGTAAAAGGAGTTACATGGAATTTTCCCAAATGACTGCAAAGCCATAGTAGGAAAAAGGGGTGAATGACAAAAGCACAATTTGTCAAGTATTGGATGGATTCAAATGAATTTGATTCATATGTGCTAAATGTCTAGTGGATTTAAAACTAGTAAAGTACTAGTATCTCATAGTAAATCTCCAAGTTTGATATTTAATCAAAAGTATTTTGAAGTTATTCAAAATAGTAAGGAGATATGCAATTTGCATAAAATTAAGTGGGAGCTATGAAAGTCTTCCTGAAACAATATGTGATTGACATATTTTTAAGTGGGAGCAATATAAGACTCAAATTCAAATATGTAGGAACATAGTTTGAGTAAGAGTACTAACTCATACCCAAATATTTTAGCAACATATTTTGACAGGGAGCTTATAGGAGTAACTCTTAAAGTAAGTTAAGGATGAAAGTGCAAATACTTATAACTAATGATCTATAAGATGTAGAAGTTGATGATAGATGTATTATGATATTATGTAGTATTCCTTAAGGGATTCTGAAAGCTGTTTCAGGATAGAAGTTAATTAAGGAACTAGTCCACTATGGTTGAAAGACATAGGTTGACCGTCATCGAAAGAAAGAAAAGGATGACTATCATCCACTATGTTAAACATCAATGGTTGAAAGAAAGAAAAGGATGACCGTCATCCACTATGTTAAGACATAGGTTCTATCTTAGAAACCATGATGCTAAACTTAGAATAATATGTGATCCAAATAAGGAACGTTTGAAAGTGACACAGAACGTTGAGCTGAGTTTTTGTCCACAGTATCTAGTAGAGAACTATAGACATATTTTCCAAATCCATAAAGGATGACATATCTTAAAACATAAAGAGTTATGTTATAAGGGAATATGTTGGAAACTCCTATAGATACCAATTAAAGTCAAATAGGAAGCGAGGTGAACAAAACATCGAAAGTTGCACAAAGTGCACTAGTGTTTCGATGAATACATTTATAATAATAGATAACGGTACCATATAAAGTGTTGTATAATGTTATGGCGGGGCTAATTCGCATTAACATAGAATGATGTGTCCTAGGGCACAGTGCCCATGAGAAAGCCCTCGAGGTTGATCTAACGTCACTGTAGGCTCCTGGAATCAGGCCTCGTTCTGCTGCCATAGCGACGATGCATACACATAAATGCTATGAAGTGATGATAGAATATTAATGTCAATCAAAGTGACATTAGTAAGTTGCAAAGGATCTGGGACTGTTAAGTACAGAACCAAGACTCAACCTCTTCCATGAGCAAGCATGTTCTAGGTACCAGTTATATGGTGCCAAT
Organism: Avena eriantha; assembly: GCA_910589775.1. Lineage (NCBI taxonomy): Eukaryota > Viridiplantae > Streptophyta > Magnoliopsida > Poales > Poaceae > Avena > Avena eriantha. The sequence continues at coordinate 465,295,813 of OU342743.1, forward strand.
AATTAAGAACAAATGCAGCTAGTGTATTTGTACTCTGATGCAAGTGGGAGTCTGTTGGAAATATGCCCTAGAGACAAATAGTAGTAAGGTTATCATATTTCATATAGTTTATGATTAAGTTTTATATCATGCTATAACTGTATTGAGTGGAAACATCAATACACGTGTGATATACAAACAACCAGGGGTTCCCAGTGAAACTCTAGTCACTGGTTCATTGGTCAACAGATGATCAAGTTTTCTGATCATGTGGCATTTATGCCAGTTGGAAATGAGGTCATCTCATTCTGAGAATGAGATGATGAACCAAAACCCAACCTAAACATCGTGATTCGATCATGTCACGAAGTTCAAGTTACGATGATTAGAAATGGATCCTCGTAGACTATTCCTTAGACCGTGAGGCTATATCAATCACTGTCTCCCGAGGGTGCTCAGATATCATCAAACACCAACTGGTAAAATGGTGGTTATAAAGGTGTGTTCAGGTATTCCGTAGAGGCAATATATGTCGAGAGCAGGATTTGTCCGTCCATGTGACGGGAAGATACTCAAGGGCCCACTCGGAGAAGTTATATCCAATAGTTGTGCAGCGTCTGATTAGATCACTGGGGTATCACTTGTCGGAACGAGTCAAATAGCGCTGTTCAGTAACGAGATTGAACTCGACATGAAGATGTCATTGATCAGGTCTCGGGCAATGCAAGTATCGAATGACAAAGGGAATAAGACATGACTGTCCCAGTTCAAATGACGAAAGATCTTCGTGGAACGCACAGGGGTCACATGGCCATCCAGGTCCCTCTGTTGATCATTGGTGCGGGTCTGTACTGACCATGTATGGAGTGTTCCCGAACCGTAGGGTATCACGCTTAAGGGCTTGATGATGTTTAGAGAGTGTATATAAGATTGGTAGAATCGCCGAAGAAAAGAAGGGAGAAAACCGGAAGGGTTTCGGTAAGTCTAGAGGATGTCCGGAGTGGAGGTGGAAGGTGTTCCATGGCCATGGAGATTAGATAATGTGTGAATGAATGTTAAATCTTGATTTAATCATTTATTAATAATTATTTAATAAAGAGAAAATAAATTAAAAGCTCAAAAGGCTTGATGGGCTAATTTCCGGAGTGAGAGGGCCCATTAGGGAAAGGAGAGAGGGAGGAGGACCAAATGGGAGTGGCAGGCTGGGCCTTCCACCCCCCCCCACCCCCCCACCCCCGCGAGGCCCACTAGGGCTGGCCGGCGGCCTCCCCTCCCCCTCCTCTTCTTTAGTCCCACCCCGGGACTTGAGCGGAGGTAGTACCCCCCTCCCCTATATAAGGTGGGGTATTTGGCATAGAAAATACAACGAATTATCAATAAAGGTCTCCCCATTTTTGGGAGAACCTCCAATTGATATTTTCTCTCTCCCCCTCTCTCTCTCGTGACTGTGATCCCAAGTCTGGACTGCGCGAGCGAGAGACATCTTCACCGCGGAGCGCCGTCGCGCTGCGGGATTCGGATCCGGGAGCTCTACTTCCGCAACTGCTGCTGGATCGGGGACGCGGGAGTCATCGTCAGGCACCGAACGTGTGTAACTCCCACGAGGTGTCACACTTGAGGCACTCAAGTCGTTGGAGCCAGAAGGAGCGTAAGGACTTCATCACGACCTTGAGGTCGGCTTCGGCTCGTCTACATCAACCACGCTCTCCTGAGCATTGACAACGCTTTTCGGTCTTCAAGGGTAATTTCGCGAAAATCCCCTCCCGTTACTGTATTACTAATAGATAGGTCCTGGCAGCTTCAGGGGTTGAGGGGCGTAGAGGAAAATTTATTGTTTTTATGCGCGGAACCCCTACATAGAAGTGGTAATTGCAATCTAAAATAAGAGTGGCAGCAAGCAAACATGTAACAGGACTGATTGTAAATGGTGTTTCAATGCTTAGAAACAAGGACTATGGATCATACTTTCACTAGTGGACACTCTCATATAAATATCTTGTCTTCATTATGCTACCCTGAACTACTCTCCGGTTGGATGATGTAGGGCTATAACTGCACACCTTAAAGTTCGCATTCCCCATCTAGATAACCCCTCACTATCACCTTGAGTGCTAGATGGTTCCAACAAACACCACAATCTCATAGAGATATCCAACTCAAATTATACTCATGATAAGTATTTCTGTAACCTTAGCCTCAGTGCCACACGGTGTGCACACTCTTAACTTCACACATGTGGGGATAATCAGAGATTAATTAAAGCGCTTGAGTAGCATAATAGATCTACTTATTCAACTAGATTACAAAGCTCATGATCTCAATAAGATCACGCATAGAGACAGATGAACACATAGGTACCGATAGAGCCCTTAGCCTCGAAAGAGAACTACTCCCTCCTCATAATGGGAGTCAGCAATGACGATGGAGATGGCGGTGGATTCGATGGAGATGGCTCCGGGGGCACTTCCCCCTCCCGGCAGGGTGCCGGAACAATGACTTATGTCCCCTGAATCTCCTATTCGGTGGCGGCGGCGCTGCGGAACTTTTCGTGGAATTCTGATCTTCCCTTTAGGGTTTTCATCTCACGGGGTTTATATAGGCAAAGAGGCAAGGTCAGTGTCTGCCCGAGGGGCCGACACCAGGGCCTGGCGCGCCTAGGGGGCATGCCACCCTATGGTATGGCCGCGTCGTGGCTCTCCTCCATCTCTGCTTTGGACTTCTGTGTCATGTCGGGAAAATAGGAACTTCGTCTTTTGTTTCGTCCAATTCCGAGAATATTTATGTACTAGCTTCTATGAAACCAAAAATAGCAGAAAACATGCAACTGGCACTGTGATACGTCCATTTTGCATCACTATTCTATATCATAATTTACTGTTATTTATTGATATATTTCATATTAAAAGTTGATACTTATGTTATTTCATCTATTTTTTAGCCTACTATTCTAAGCGGATTTACCCTACAAACAAAAATAGGAACTATTCTATATGATAACTTGTTCTGGGATTTACCCTACTACAAATGTTTCAAAACTGCTTTGTAAAACCCTTGGGAAGAGCCATCGTTCCAAGCGGATGTTTTTACCGAAAGAAATGGGAAAATGGACAAGAGAAAGAGAAGGGATGTTCTACGCCTTTACCGGAACAATTTTATCAGTGCAACCACATTACCCCAGGTGCTGGGGCTTAGCTTGTAGTTTGTCTTCATTAGTCGGGGCAGCTTGTACCATGCTTATAGGGAGAGATCCCTTGAATTCTGGGCAGGCCTTAACAAATCTCGGATCTAGAGCCTGTAGCTTGCTTCGGCAAGAGTGAGCCTATCTTGGCAGGAGTTCCGGTGCAACAATTGGGTCTCCCGCGGACGGTATGACTTAGGCGGTACAGAAGGAAGTGGAGTGACCAAGTTAAGGTATACACCAAGTTGCGGCTTGGGTATACGCTTGTACGGAAGGCAGGACTATGGCTGGGAGCCACATACTCGTTGCCGAGGAGAACAAACCCAAAAGGAAAAGCAGCCTTTGCTAGGGTTGACAAGCGAAAGGTTAGGTTTGATTATCCGGACCCCCATCTACGGTGTGTAGTGGGCCGTGGTTTTAACCCGGCGGATGTATTGATTCTTGTGGGGAAAGTGCGCGAACTCTGCAGAGTATAATCTATTCGAATAGTCGTGTCCACGGTCAAGGATGGTTGTAAAGGTGTTGGCTAGGAGTACCCAAATGGTATTTGTTTGGAAAGAATGGACGAAAGTATGAAGGTTCTAGGGGAACCTGAGCTGCAAGTCTCTCTATGACCAGAGGTGGTCAAAGAGGTTTCAAAAAAGTTTTTACTCCAAAACTGTTTTCAAAAAGGTTTTCAACAAGGATATGAGATATCCTGATTTATAAAACAGAGGCATGTTTCAAAACTCTTTTTCAACAGAGATATGGAGATGCCATATCTACAAGAGCTAGTCTAGCCCCTTTTAAAAAAATAACCCTAGACATAGCTATCTCGCCACAGCCAGAATTGCATTTCCTTTTTCTCTTATCTTGGTGGTTTGCGAGTACATTCAAGAGTACTCATGGCATTGTCCCTGGCTATTTACTTGGCCAGGCTTTCAGATGTTCGACATCGGAAGATTAAGGTGACATCCAGCGAGCTAGGCCGTCTTCCCAGTCAGCCGCCTTAGTTTGAGGCACGATTGGGCTCTACGCGTGATAATGTTCCGCTGCTAAAGATGGAATAGCCATAATGGAATTTATGTAAATCTTGTAAATTCATTATGTTTTGGATGTTGTAATGATACTCGTCGATTATGTTCCACGGCTCACTGATCATGGGAACATGGATATATACATAACATGGATTTCTCGGATGGTTAATCCAGGGGACCCCACAGACTTGGTATCAGAGCCATCCTGACTGTATGCGACCTTAGTTAGCATGGACGTTAGACAGGAAACGACAAACCTATTTTCTAAAAGACAAGGGAGAAGAAATGACTATTTGCAAAAGTGCTTATGTCTTTTCCCCCTCCATTTTGAAAACTACTTGCATTAATATGATCTTTTCAATCTTAAAATCTTGCACACTTGTCATTAACCCAATCCCATCTCAAAAAAATGGTGTAGATGGCCTCTTTCCGCTTGGAGCACATCATCATTGGAGACAGTTTCTGGCCTTTTGAAGAATAGCTTCACAACCTGTTGAAGAGGGTCAATAGGCCCTCCCGACGATTGAAGGAACCGAACTTCCTCGCAGTAACACCAATGTGATGCAATGTGTCATCAAGGCTGTGATTCCCACCCCAGATGAGGACACCGTGCGCACAATTTTCACCTTCCTCGATAGCGACTGGATAGACGGTGTGGTGCGAGCCATACAGGAGATCATGGCGTGCCTCTACAAGATCCATGAAGATGAGTTGAAGGATACTCCCTACCACCTGTTTGGAAGGCGTGACCAAGATGGACTTCCTACTGAGTCCTTCCGCACCTGCTGCATTGGGAATCAGTTAGAGAACATGGAATACCTACTCCAACGTTCCCAGGAAAATCTTGACAAGGCTAGGCAAGAGAATCTGCTTCTGAAGATGGATATCAACCTACTCCGTAAGCGCGAAAGAAGTCTTAGACCCACCAATGCTCGCTTGGAGAAGAAGCTGACAATTGAAGTACCCCCAACCCCTTAAGACGAGAATCCTGGGACTGACGACGAACTCCCCTTCCTTAATGAGTACCACCCTATCATACAGTCACCGGCGCCGGCCGAGCCAACATCCAACCCTGCACCTTGGGAAGGAACCACCCTCACCTTCACTGAAGACGAGCTGAATATCCCCCATACCCCAGAGGATCTGCAGTAGCTGAACCCCCCCCCCCCCCCCCCGAGTCAGCAATGAACCACAGATGCACCCTCCGAGTAATCACCTCCGTTGCGGTACTTTCCCAGCTAGCAATAGGGTAGAGTCATGTATCGTCCCTGAACGCGTTTTGTAATGCTTAAGTACTATTGACACCTTCAGGTGCAGACTAGTTGTTTATGTAATAACTTCCCTGGATTGCTATGCTTGCTTGGATGTTTCCCTCTTGCGTGTTTTACCCAAGACGTTGTATCAGACCCCAACCCGGAGCGCTTACTCACTCGAAGGCCAGAATACTACAGTTTCCCGGAGACGAGGAGGCATGAAGTCACCAAGTCCACTCCGCCCTCAAGAAGAAGCAACGGAAGAGACGCAAGTGAATAACTTCTCACCGAAGCTGACTGCATCAACCTTGACTAAACACTAGCCAGGAGTGTCATAAACCACTAACATGCCCTGATCTTGTTCCATAAGGCTTCGGTAGGAAACCACCTCTCGCCAAGGTGTATAGAATAGGGCGTTACTTGACAACCTTAGTTGAAGACTCCAGGAAGATACAACCTTCCGCTAACATCGGGTCAGCTCTCCAAGACGGAAGATCGGCATCGCTCGCAAAAACCTCATAACGAAGCTCGAAGGTGGAAATACGACGTCTTTCCACTCAATCCTCAGAAGACTGTCTACCCGAGGAGACTTCGGATGACCTCCAGATTGGGATGCCTTCTGATGATCTAGACTCCAGGAGAAATATGGACGTCAACATTCAAAACATCCATCAGCGACTCCAAGAAGGAAGGACCATGCGAACTCTCCGATCTGCCCCAGTCGAATCCTAAGGGGAAAAGACTGTGTATTTCCCGCAAAATAGAATAACCCTCTGCTAGAAACAATCCAACAATTGGACTCAAAGACGCAAACTAGGATACAATAATCCCTTAGGAGATACACCGTAAATCATAACAGCCGGAAGATCACTCCTCGCAACCCTGGTTGAAGCTAGCTCAACACTCGTGTTTGAAGACGTCCAAAGTTCAACCTCACTATAAAAGTAACCCTGTTCAAAGACAAAGCCAACAAGATAGTATGCGAGAAGCACATAACACTAATTCCAAAACAAAATCCCCTAATCGTACTCTCTTGAATCTCGGTACGAGATTCTTTTAAGGTGGAAAGGTCTGTAACATCCCAATTTCAGCAACCCTGAATAGTTGTACAGAATGCAAAAATCAAGGGGAACAAAAACTTTTTCCAGTGCATTGGTGCAGTGTTTGCTTGTTGTTTGTTTGTGCATGTGCATGTGAGTGTATGCCATATGCTACTCCTCACCTCACCCTCAGTTGACAAAAGCTATTTACCAAAAAACATCCTGGCTCATTTTACATATTCTCAAATGTTCTGGCAATTCAAAACATGAGCCAAAGATGCTTGTGTAACCAAAACTATTTTAGTAACTTCTATTGACAAAACTATGGAGAGTTATAACCTCCTTATGTTTTCAAGACAGAACCTTCAACTATCCTTATATCTGGGTTTCCCAAAACCTCTTTTTCTTAAAGCTTTTGAATTCCACTCTTGGTAGAGGTACCAAGGACTCTCATCTTATTCAAAACCCCAACCTCTTCAAAATGCCCCAACCTTACCTCAAGCTAAGCTTGATGGTAACCCTAGTAGTGGATTTGCTTAGTTTATAAGATGAGTTGCCTTGATCTGCTGTTTGACTTGTTTGCCTAGGAAGTAGTATGAGACATTCTAGGAGATGATCACTAGGACCAAGAGGTTTCCAAATCCCCACAACCCAAGCAAGGAAACAAAGCAAGACCAATCACTAGACACCAGGTGACCATCTGAAACCTTAAACAGATCAATTCTGCAGTGATCCCTTCTAGAAGCTTCCAAGTCCATGAAGACCAATAAAAAGCATGGATCCCTTATACTCAACCTACACTCCAACATCATCCACTTTATGAGGCTTTTGTACCCTGCAAACCCTCCAAAAACATTATGTCTCATACTCTAGTCAAAAACCCTAAACCTGCCAAATTTGGCCAAGTCGAGAAACTATTTCCAACATCAACTTTTTGAACGTCTCCCTTTCTCAAACCATGTGAATTTTTGGAAATGAACTTGAACCATCTTGTTAACCATCCTAAGGAATACAAATTCCTACTTTTTCCCTTGGATAGATCCTCCTCCAACCCACTTGTTCTTGATAGTTTTGCAGGCAAGAAAATAACATTTCCTGCAAATCTAGTCATCATGCCTACTTTGACAGAAGCTCACACCATCATCCAACCTTCTATGGACAACTCTGGGCATGGTTGTGTTCTACTCATATAGGTCTATCAAAATCTACTTCACTTGTTCCAAGTGGATATTTGAGCTTATTAAACCCACATGGTTTATAAGGCATCATGACTCATCTGGTATGGCAGCCTTATTTTCAACAAAGTTTGCCATCACTTCTAGATCACCTCAAATGCAATTAATCCAAATTCCTTCTTCCATGTTCATATATATGACTTGGTCTACCTATCCATCTATCCCTGGCATCAAGGTGAGCTCTGAGCTCCAAGATCCAACAAGGTTTAAGTGGTATAAAAATAACATCTCCCTAGATCCAGAACTCCTTGTTTTCCATCTTATTCATGTTGGATTTCCATTTCCAAAGGTTGAAAATGCTTGCTACACCTTGTATACATCATCTACCTTCATCATCAAGATTTATAAAATATTATCCATAATTATTATGGCTCCGAATCTATTTAATTCCTTTAATAGCCAAAATCTCAAAACCCCTTTCCCAATGGAAGGTTTGGTTTTTGTCAAAAGACTTCCCTAAATTTTGGCTCATGTGAGTTCCATTTATCATACCCTACCTTCCAACTTCAAAAATAAATATTTTTGAAGAGCTCTAATAATTCTTTTTGCCCTTTTTCCTAAATGGCAGAAACAACAAAATACTGGTTTTAAATACTTTCAAGCCTCAATAACTCTTGGGAAAATTCCCCTAAGTTTGTATTCACATTTGGGACCCTCTCACACCAAAAACCAACCTTGTCCAATGTAAAAATATCAAATGAAATCCAAGATTTCACTTCTGCCCTTTTTGAATAAAGGATTCTAAGGGAACTAAAAGTCTTTAGAAAAATCCCAAATAATTCATGGATAAGTACCTTGACCCCATCTATCTACCAGTACCATCTCCCCCACTCTTTCCAACCTAAATTAGGGAACTCCTTCACAAGAATTCTTGGGATCAAATCAAGCAAAACCAGCAAAACTGGAACTAAGCAAACCTCATAGCATCCCAAAGCTTGTCAAGCACTACTCTCCAGCAATCAACACACCCATGGTCATGATCTCTGTAGCAGAGCACGGTACCACTGCCATCTTGGGCCCATGTGCTAGTATGAGAGAGGGAAAGGCATATCTTGCAAAATATCTTGCACATTAAAAGTTGCCATAGCCACCCATTGCCCCTCTCTGCTCCTACACGACCCAAATCCCACTCTTACCCCTCCCCACCGTCCTCTAGGCCAATCCCTGGCCAACTCTATCCCTCCCCCATGTCCAAAGTGGACATTTGCACCCTCTATCCCCCCCTCGGTATAAAGGCCAGAGGCCACCCCCAGCACCCCTCCCTGCCTCATTTGCCCCCTTTCCTCCTCACTCACCTCCCCTACACTCCCCCCTCTCCTCTGTTCTGTTTTGTCCAGAAGAAGAAGAAGAGGAAGCTTCGGCCTTGCTCAAGATTTGAGCGCAGCTCCCTCCTCTTAGCTCCTCTCCTCCTGCATGTCACCTTGCCGTGACCCTCTCCTCCTCCTCTATCTAACCGTGTCCTTTTTCCTGCCTAGGACCGTCTCCTTAGTCGTCGTCGTTGAGCTCCGACGAGATAGCCCTCGGCCACCGTTGCGCGAGATGCTTCTCGGAGGAAGCCGTCGCCGTGCCGCCCATCTCCAGAGTCGCCGTCGATCACCGCGTCCTCCTGCACCCTCCCCAGCACCTCCCGAGCCCTCTGGTAAGCCCGCCCCCCGCCCCCCCCCCCCCCCCCCCCCCCGCCGCCACCCGCGCCAACTAGGGTTTCATCTTGCTAGCACCGTCATGAGGCGGACGACGGACGCAAGCCGTCCATCGCGACTTGATCCAACGGCCTACAGCCTCTGATACCCCTTCGTTGCCTGCTGTCACTAATCGCTTGGCCCCGCTTGCCAGGTTCAAGTGCGGCCTCCCGCGCGTCGCCCCTCTGGATGGGCCAGCCCAGCCCCTGCGGCATGCCTTTGCGCGGCCCAGCACCCCCAGATCCCACCCAGTTCCCTGTTGCCCCTTTTCTTTTTATTTTAAAATTACAGATCCAGGAATGTACCATTAATTTAAAAGCATTTGGAAATGTAAACAAGATCCAAATGCCAGGATCTAAAATTTTGGGAGTCCTCTGATGTTTTCTTAAGCATGCAGAGGCAACACCTAGTCAAAAATAATTTCCATCATTTGCTAGAAATTATTCTGTAGCAAGCTGTACTTTACGCCAAATAATTTCCTTAGTGACCTACACATCTCTAAAATAGATGACACCAAGCTCTACTGGAATGTATTTGATATACCTGTCATCTAGCATAGGTCCTATGCCAAGGTGAACAGTAGTGTGCCCATAGCAAAAATAACAAAAACAACCATTATCTGCCTTAGGTAATTTCTCTAGGTCAAACCAAATGAGGTATTGACCTACTTCCAACTCTCAGGGTTGTGTACTTTAAGCATCTATCAAATCCCAGTAGCTCAAATTTTACTGAGCTCTGGTTGAATTGCAGTGAATTAAATACTGCTGTAAGTGGTATTTTCACTAAATAAATCACTCTAGGAGTTTGACAACTCCAAAAATAGTGGATCCAATTCCTACAGAAAGGTATTCTAAATTCCTACCACATCCCCTTGGAATCAAGAATTAATCTGGTGATAAAGAGAAAAACCATACAGAACTACCTTTGATGATTTATTAAGGGCATTCTGGTAATTCTTTTGACAAGATTCCAACTCTTTGTGGTTCAGTACATCAAACTCTACCTAACCACCCAAGGAAATAATTTTGGGCCTCCAGATAAGTTCTGGTGAATTATTTCCTCAAACTAGAGTTTATTCCACTATAAAAAGCATAACTAAATCTAGGTATTTGATAATCTAGTGAAACTACTTGTGTTGGCCGTGTTTTGTCAAGACCTATATGAGGATATCATTGATGCACATTGATATTCTACAGACCTCAAGTCTCCACCACGAGACTTTGGTTTATACCCTAGACAACTATCTTCCAAGGGAAAAACACCTCAATGGCAATCTAGTAATTCCACTCCTAGTATCCCACTTCTCTAGAACCTACTAAGTTAAGTAGTATTCCTTATGTTTGTTTGTTGTATGTTTTGATGCATGTATGCCTTGTATTGATTGTGGTATTCTCTGCTTGCATGTATACTCGATGGCGGCGATAGTGTGATTGTTTGACAATGAGAAGGAAGGGACCTCTTATTATTATTTGGATATTCTTGGTTATTTAAAGAAGTCCAGGGACTTATTGCTGATCACAGGCAAGCCACCATTCCGGAATTCCGATATTTGTCCTACTCTCTTTATTACCTGTTTTGTATCCTCTTTATAAATTGCATTATTCATCTGCATGTCTTGTTTTATAAATACTGCACGAATAACTTGGCTCCTCCAAGTTATGACCTTGTGCCCCTCGTGGCACCACCCTATTGTACCTACCACTTTACCCCTTTAGAACGAGAGTATGATGGTTAGCATCCTACTTCTTTGGAAAACTAGGCTTTGAGAACATAACTTGTTCTGGGATTTACCCTACTACAAATGTTTCAAAACTGCTTTGTAAAACCCTTGGGAAGAGCCATCGTTCCAAGCGGATTTTTTTACCGAAAGAAATGGGAAAATGGACAAGAGAAACAGAAGGGATGTTCTACGCCTTTACTGGAAATTTTTTATCGGTGCAACCACATTACCCCAGGTGCTGGGGCTTAGTTTGTCTTCATTAGCCGGGGCAGCTTGTACCATGCTTATAGGGAGAGATCTCTTGAATTCCGGGTAGGCCTTAACAGATCTCAGATCTGGAGCCTATAGCTTGCTTCGGCAAGAGTGAGCCTGTCTTGACAGGAGTGCCGGTGCAACAATTGGGTCTCCCGTAGACGGTATGACTTAGGCGGTACGGAAGGAAGTGGAGTCATAAAGTTAAGGTATACGCCAAGTTGCGGCTTGGGTATACGCGTGTACAGAAGGCAGTACCATGGCTGGGAGCCACCTACTCGTTGCCGGGGAGAACAAACCCAAAAGGAAAAGCATCCTTTGCTAGGGTCGACAAGAGAAAGGTTAGGTTTGATTATCCGGACCCCCATCTACAGTGTGTAGTGGGACGTGGTTTTATCCCGGCGGATGTATTGATTCTTGTGGGGAAAGTGCACGAACTCTGCAGTGTATAATCTATTCGAATAGCCATGTCCATGGTCAAGGACGGTTGTAAAGTTGTTGGCTAGGAGTACCAAAATGGTGTTTGTTTGGAAAGAATGGACGAAAGTATGGAGGTTCCGGGGGAACCTAAGCTGCAAGTCTCTCTTTGACCAGAGGTGGTCAAAGAGGTTTAAAAAGGGTTTTTACTCCAAAAGTGTTTTCAAAAAGGTTTTCAACAAGGATATGAGATATCCTGATTTATAAAATAGAGGCATGTTTCAAAACTCTTTTTCAACAAAGATATGGAGATGCCATATCTACAAGAGCTAGTCTAGCCCCTTTTAAAAAAACAACCCTAGACAGAGTTCTCTCGCCACAACTAGAATTGCATTTCCTTTCTCTTTTATCTTGGTGGTTTGCGAGTACATTCAAGAGTACTCATGGCATTGTCCCTGGCTATTTACTTAGCCAGGCTTTCAGAGGTTTGACATCGGAATATTAAGGTGACGTCCAGCGAGCTAGGCCGTCTTCCCAGTCAGTCGCCTGTAGGTTGAGGCACCATTGGGCTCTGCGCGTGATGATGTTCCACTGCTAAAGATGGTATAGCCATAATAGCATTTATGTAAGTCTTGTAAATTCGTTATGTTTCGGATGTTGTAATGATACTCGTCGGTTATGTTCCACGGCTCACTGATCATGGGAACGTGGATATATACATAATAGGGATTTCTCGGATGGTTAATCCGGGGGACTCCACAATTCTCATCCCTAAACATGCTCCTCTGGCCACACATTTGTCTACTTGAATCTGGGGTTTCTAGTCGTGGGGCCATACTGTCCGCACTGAACCGACCGGAGTGTCCAGCCAAGCCGGACTCTCCACTTGATTCACTCTAGACACTTCGGCCAGGCCGGACACTCCAGTGAAATTCACCTGGACACTCCGGCCCCAGCGGTTTCGAACCTGTAAAAGGGGTCCGGGAGAAGTGGACGGTTCAGTCCTCCTTCTCCTCCCCGACTTCATCTTCTCCAAACCCCGCTGCCCCCAACTAGGAGCTCCACCGGGAGGGCTCCACCGTTGCCGCCGGCCATTCTCTTCCCTTTGCTGCTAGGACCCGTTCCCCTCCGGTGAAGGCCACCATGGATGCTGGTAGCTCTCATCCTCGTCGCTCTAGGGGTGCTCAGAAAGCCTGTCCTCACAGGTTCTATGATGAAGAGAGTGACGTCCATGTTGATCCTTCCATGGTCAGGCAGGCTGCTCGTGACTGTGCTGCAGCAAAACAAGAAAAGATCAGAAAACTAAAAAAGGATCAAGCCAAGCGCATGAAGTTCGAAGCATTGACTACTCCGGCAGACTTGGGTACCAACGAGTTTGTGGAGATGAGAGTTTAGCAGTTCTATTCTATGGCTTGCACCTCGGATGATGATTTCTTTTGGAGAAATGAACAAGCCCTGCTCTTTTCTGAGTTGTTATGTGCTTTCAGGACTCTAGTGTGCCCCATGCAATGGCTGGTTGTTGAGAAGCTTCGGGCTCATAGGTACTTTGAGGATGCTCTTTGGGTCACTAAGAAGATGGGGTTGCACACCATCTTTCAAGCAAAAGAAGACTACAATATTGAGTTGGTTAAGCAGTTCTATGCCACGGTGGTCTTTGGGGACACTACTGATATTCCCCTTGAGTGGATCTCTGGCACTACTAGGTGTCGTTCCAGCAAGGCTTAGTTTGCACACATCTTAGGAGTGCCTTTCAATCCCAATGCTCATAGTGGTCTTAGGATGCATGTACATGGTCAGACATATGAAAAGAAGAGGTTGGCCCTAGTCTACTCTCAGAATGGTGTGTTGGTCAAACCACCAACATCAAGCTCATCTACAACATTCTGCTTCGCATGTTTCGCCACACGCTCACAACCAAGGCAGGCGATAAGGATGAGATGAGGGGTGCAGAAATAAATCGTATGGCCCATGCTCACTCAGTGTATACTCATGGTCCAGACCATCCAGGTAGTGCTATAGATGTCATGGATTTCATCTATTAGGACATGTACAAGTGCATCACTGACAAGAAGTGTCCTCTGTTTTCTCCCTATGTGATGAAGCTCATTGCTGCTCAGGGTCTAGCTAATCCATTGCTCTACACTAATCTTGTTCCACACCTGATGTCTACGCACGCTTCTATTCTTGTAGATAGTGTTGGCCTCCAAGTGCAGAGGTTTGTAGAACAACAGCAAGTTTCCCTTAAGTGGATCACCCAAGGTTTATTGAACTCAGGGAGGAAGTGGTCAAACGTATCCCTCTCAAGCAACCCTGCAATCAAGTTACAAGAACTCTCTTGTGTCCCCAACACACCCAATACACTTGTCAGGTTTATAGGTGCACTAGTTCAGCAAAGAGATAGTGAAATACAAGTAATACGGATGATTATAATGTTGGAAATATGCCCTAGAGACAAATAGTAGTAAGGACTATTATCATATTTCATATAGTTTATGATTAATTTCTATATCATGCTATAACTATATTGAGTGGAAACATCAATACACGTGTGATATACAAACAACCAGGGGTTCCCAGTGAAACTCTAGTCACTAGTTCATTGGTCAACAGATGATCAAGTTTCCTGATCATGTGCATTTATGCCAGTTGGAAATGAGGTCATCTCATTCTGAGAATGAGAGGATGAACCAATACCCAACCTAAACATCGTGATTCGATCATGTCACGAAGTTCAAGTTACGATGATTAGAAATGGATCCTCGTAGACTATTCCTTAGACCGTGAGGCTATATCAATCACTGTCTTCCGAGGGTGCTTACATATCATCCAACGCCATCTGGTAAAACGGTGGTTATAAAGGTGTGTTCAGGTATTCGGAGGAAACCGTAGAGGCAATATATGTCGAGAACGGGACTTGTCCGTCCATGTGACGGGAAGCTACTCAAGGGCCCACTCGGAGAAGTTATATCCAATAGCTACGCAGCGTGTGATTAGTCACGGGGCTATCACTTGTCGGAACGAGTCAAATAGCGTTGTTCAGTAACGAGATTGAACTCGACATGAAGATGTCATTGATCAGGTCTCAGGCAATGCAAGTATCGAATGACAAAGAGAATAAGACACGATTGTCGCGATTCAAACGACGAAAGATCTTCGTGGAACGCACAGGGGTCACATGGCCATCCAGGTCCCTCTGTTGATCATTGGTGCGGGAGTGTCTCGACCATGTCTGGAGTGTTCCCGAACCGCAGGGTATCACTCTTAACGGCTTGATGATGATTAGCGAGTGTTTATAGGATCGGTAGAATCGCAGAAGAAAAGAAGGGAGAAAACCGGAAGGGTTTCGGTAAGTCCAGAGGATGTCCAGAGTGGAGGTGGAAGGTGTTCCATGGCCACGGAGATTAGATAATGTGTGAATGAATGTTAAATATTGATTTAATCATTTATTCATAATTATTTAATAAAGAGAAAGTAAATTAAAAGGTCAAAAGGCTTAATGGGCTAATTTCCGGAGGGAGAGGGCCTATTAGGGAAAGGAGAGAGGGAGGAGGACCAAATGGGGGTGGCCAGCTGGGCCTTCCACCCCCCCCCCCCCCCGCGGGGCCCACTAGGGCTGGCCGGCGGCCTCCCCTCCCCCTCCTCTCCTTTAGTCCCACCCCGGGACTTGAGCGGAGGTAGTACCCCCCTCCCCTATATAAGGTGGGGTATTTGGCCTAGAAAATACAAGAAATTATCAATAAAGGTCTCCCCATTTTTGGGAGAACCTCCAATTGATATTTTATCTCTCCCCCTCTCTCTCTCATGACCGTGGTCCCGAGTCTGGACTGTGCGAGCAAGAGACATCTTCACCGCGGAGCGTCGTGATGCTGCGGGATTCGGATCCGGGAGCTCTACTTCCGCAACTGCTGCTGGATCGGGGAAGCAGGAGTCATCGTCAGGCACCGGTCGTGTGTAACTCCCACGAGGTGTCACACTTGAGGCACTCAAGTCGTTGGAGCCAGAAGGACAGCAAGGACTTCATCACGACCTTGAGGTCGGCTTCGGCTCGTCCACATCAACCACGCTCTCCTGAGTGTTGACAACGCTTTTCGGTCTTCAAGGGTAAGTTCGCGAAAAGCCCCTCCCGTTACTGTATTACTAATAGATAGGTCCTGGCAGCTTCTGTGGTTCAGGGGCGTAGAGTAAAATTTATTGTTTTTATGCGCGGAACCCCTACAGTGGTATCAGAGCTAGATCTATGCGTAGTAATGCTAGTACGGGTAGAACACACGAGATGTAGCGTGTGGGCGTTGATCTTTTAGTTGTTACCCTGCCACGTGTACTTGTGTATACCGCAACAATGCTTGATGAAGCGGCCCCCAACCGACTTTACGCGTTCATTCGCAAGACTGGGCCACGCTTGACATACGGCTTGTACCGTATAAAGTGGCTTAGGGGGGTGTCTGTCTCTCTCGCATTAGGTTGTATACCATTTGCAACAGAGGGCCCCACAAAGGGTGTAGTAGAGACAACTGCTTGATCAGCGTTGTGCTGAAAGTTCGTAGGTAAGTACAGTACTTGTACGAAAGCCCATTCATCCACGTAAAACATGCAAAGATAAAGTAGAGGCGTCTAACATTGTTTTGCAGGGGGGCGTTGCTTTGTGATATGGTTGTGGCAAAGGTAAAGTAATTACCTTTTGTAGCATAGTAGTAGACAGTCACGAAGGTGACGAACTACCACGCCGGAATAACACTAGTACCCTCACTACTAGGAAACAGCCTATCTGTGGCACATGAAAAGGGGACTTCTGTGGCGCATATCTTTGTCACCACTGTTACCTCGCCACTGATAATTACTTCCTGTGGCGCATATGGATATGCGCCACAGATGTTCTAGACTTCTGTGGCGCATTCCTTCATATGCGCCACAGGAAGAACTTCTATGGCGCATTTACGTGTATACGCCACAGATATGCCATGCGCCACTAACTATATAATTATATGCGCCACTGATTGTGTAACATGTATTCAAAGTAAAATACTTTCCTGGTGTATAATCAGGTATTTATACAGGATTTATACAATATTTATCCAGATGAGTATAAAATACATTGCACAAGTAGTAGATGCATGAAAACCGACATATATATAATACAAACACTTAGAGCCCGATCGAAATACATATATAGTGTCAAGTGCCAAATTTTTACACAAGTGCCGAATACAAAGTTCATATCATCTCACATTACAAATATGAAGTGGCCACCGCCGCCTACACTAGGATCAAATAGAATACAACTGTGATAATGGTGAGCAAGAGCATTAGCCCGACCAATATCTTCATCCGGTTCTTCTTCCACAAGTGGTTTCTCCACTTGGCTATCGCCTCCTTTCTAGTCGCGTATCCTTTGTAGATGTTGCCGCTGAACTTGTTCACTTGCTTGTGGCAATCCTCCCACTCCTCGTAGACTCCTGGAACTCTACCCATGTCCACCACATACCACCTCGTCGCCATCTCTATAGATGACAAGGCGTATTAGTAAAATACAACGAAAAGAATGAACAAAGGGTTCACATCCATATATATATATGTTCATAGAATATAAAACAAAGGATCCATAAACCTAAAAGTTAGATCATCATAGAAGAAATAAGTTCAACGACAGCACGACCACAAGGTAGTTTAAGTCTAACAAGAATGACCATTTCGACCACGAGATAGTAAAGTTTATGACACACACACACTAATACAGCAGGCGTCCATCAAGAATATACACACACTGGATCATGCTAGAGGCACACATCGATCATGATGAAGACTTCCTCTTCTGGCTCGGCTTCGGGAACGGTAGATAGCCCTCTTTCGTCATCCACGTCCTTGTGTCACCCTGCTTATGGAGGCGTTCTTCGATCTCCCTCTTACTCAACCCTCTGGCTTGTTATAGGGAGCCGCCCCTTGTGTTGACATCTTCAATGATGATTTGCGACAACTTCATCTGAATGCGATGGAAGTCTTCTCTAAGATTAGCATCGTCGATTTTTGCCAAAGTTTCGGCCCATCCTCGGAGACTAGATGGCAGCGTTAGGTTATGGCAATCCCGAACATAGCATTTAAGGTGATGGAGGACGTAGAAGGCCTCCTTGGCACCAGCAGTCGACTGCTTGACGCAGGGGAAGTCGAGCACGTGCTTGAACACGTGTTTGCCATCCATGATACATTCCCCCTATCTACAAAGGTGCATCCCTTCTTGGTGTAGCCCTCGAGAGCCTCATTGAGAACACCCCTTATTCTGGTGTAGTCTTTCTTCTTCGTCAAACTCCCCGAGTCGAAATTCGTGGCTAGCGAATACCTCAGGGCAAGGATGATGAGTGTGCAGTATTTGTCACTGCACAACACAATTGGAACGGAATGTTGGAAAAAGAGCAAAGGAAAGAAATCTATAAGAAATGCATAAGTTACGGTGACGATGAGCGAGTGTGTGTACTTACTCGGGAAAGAAAGGCAAAAGAAGTGTGCCCTTCCTCTTGTTGTCCACCATGAACTTCTCGAGGTACGCCGTCGCTAGGGTCAGTGTCTCTGATCCTTCGACCAACTGGCTGTCCCGCATGTAGTAGGGATCCACTATCGCGATTTCCCGGGTACTTTCTCTCTTGATCGTGAGCACCAGATTGAGCGCGTATAGGCGGACCAAGTTATAGTCTAGCCGTTTCATGAGAAACATCTTGAATATGTCCTCGAACGCTATGAAGAATATATCCCCGGGGGGTTCATCGACGAAGCCCACGTCCAATGGCACATTGGCCATGAAAACCGGGTAATTTGGATCTTCCTATTTAAGAAGGAGGGCCTCTAGTGTCTTGACACCCTCGTGCAAACTTAACATGGCTCCAACTGCAATGTGGATCATATCCGGAGTCAATATCGGCTCACCAGCTACATGCACTCAGGGCAAGCCAAATTGTGTGGATGGTACGACGATGGCGTCCTGACCCCGGATCCTCTTCAGAAGATGCTGGCTCGCACCCTTCTTATTATTATTATTACCTCTCTTCCTGTAGTGCTTCTTCTTCACAATAGTGTCAGCCACTGCCATCTGCTCATCAGTCGCCTTTCGGAGTGTGTTGGGGCTGAAAACCAATCTCAGTTTCTCTTGTGGTGGATCGGCAGCCGGAGGCGTCTCTTGAGATAGACCATGGAAGACCAGGCGCTGTGTGCATGTATTGGGCCGAGCAGCTTGATGGTCGTCGCGAGCTGCGAAGGGTTCTTCATCCACAGAAGGCATATACAATCCTTTGGCGGCGCCGGTGTTGATGAAGTCGTCAACGTTGACCAATTCATCATCATCTTCATGGGTGCCATCATGTGGTGGTGGTAGCGGGGGCGACGACAGTTGCGGCACAACATCTTTGCCATGTGGTGGTGCACACACTGCCAAGAGTTGATGGTGATGGCTGGTGGTGTCGACAACGGCGGCTACTGGCTTCCGAGATGGTGGTCGGACGATGATCGGTCGAGAGGTGGCGCCGGTGCCCCCCCGCAAGACGAATCTGGGTCTTCGGCTATGTCAAGGGCCAGTTGTAGCATTCCCCAAGGGTCTTGTGTTCGTCGGCTCCCTGAGGTTGAAAGTGGGGGGTCCATGTCGTCGCACCCCGGCAACACCCGAGCCAACCTGACCCTCATCACGTCATCATCCATTGGATTGTTGTGCATCGTGCGGCTCGCCAGTTGTATAAGAGTGCCCTTGGCAACATCCTTCAACTCACCGCCGACATCTTTAAGCAGGAGTACGCAAGAAGTGTCATGAGGCAAAAACATGTTGTTTGGCATCATGAGATGGCAAGAGTCATGCATCAAAGGCATAAAGGAGATGACGTGCACTAACTAATTAGTTACCTTGGTGATGGCGTGGGTCTCGGCTAATGTAGAGAAATGGCCGATGCCGGCGGCCGGCCTATCATCATCTGCAATCTCCCGCTCGGGTGCCTCACGAAGCACCACCGCCGTCGGCTGCGCCTTATTGGTATCTTTGGCGGGAGGGGCGTCGATGTGACCAAAACAAGGGGCTGCATCCCGACGTTGACGGCCGGCGGGGTCACCAGGTCCAGCTACATGGTAACAATGATGCCCGAGTTGCTGCCGCTTAAGCTGGGCAGATGTATCGTCCCCTGTTGACCTCCCGCATTCCAAGAAGTAAGCCCCTCGAAAAACTCAGGGGGGATCATCGAGCGGAGCTTTTCTTCCACTAACTTGTCCACCATTTTCTGGTCCACCGCCTTATCCTCCAGCGTCTGCACCTTCATCTTCAGCTCTGCAATAGCGGCTTTATCCTGGTTCTTCCTCTCCCTTCTTTTCTTAGCGTCCTCTTTGGAGAACTCCTTGAACTTCATGCTCGTACCAAAGCCGGACACACGGCTAGCTGAGGACGGTGGCAACCCCTTGTCCCTCTTCTTGTAAGCATTGGTCGCCCTGTTGAAAACCGTGTCCCACGGCTCCGTCGAATCCTGGGACGACTCTGTGGCAGTAGCGTTCAGTTCCTCCACCTGCAGAGACAAGGAAAGGTGAACCTATTTTGATTCTTGGCTTCGTTATCTTAATTAGAATGCAATAGACCTTAGATCGGCGATAAATTCCTTACCAGATTCTTCTCGAATTCCTTCACCTCGGGATCGTTGGTGATGAACTCCCATGTTTCCTTGTCCAGGTAGTAGCGGGCCCGAACAAATTGCCTAAGCTACAAGTCCGTGATTTTAAGCCAAGGGTTGTCTTT
The DNA here is from genome assembly GCA_910589775.1 of Avena eriantha. Lineage (NCBI taxonomy): Eukaryota > Viridiplantae > Streptophyta > Magnoliopsida > Poales > Poaceae > Avena > Avena eriantha. The sequence continues at coordinate 465,316,331 of OU342743.1, forward strand.
ACCAAGGCATTCAAGCTCGGCGTCATCCTTGTCCCAAATGGCATGTTTCCCCTGTAACCACCGCTTCCAAGGTGGTGGTTACCTATGTTCTGTTCCCACATACTCCTTCCCCATTGTGTCCATTTTATAGCATCAGCGGTCGTTATATCCGCCTTGAATATCCTAAACTCCTCTTCGTCGAGCATCGGATTTTTCTTACTAATAACCTCCCAGCTTTCACCTTTGTTAATGCTATTCTTCACCCGGGTTTTCCAGCTACTCAAGGCGTTGCTCATCTTCGTGAGGGCTAGTTTGTTCACCAGGTTCTTTCTCTCGAGGTTTCTAAACTGTTCTGGGAATCTGTATCGCTTGTGAAGCTTCTTAAGGAGGTTATCGACCAAATCTGCATGGTCAGCATGTCTGATGTACTTCGTGTTGATCGACATGCTTTCCCGGGCGATGCACCCGAGTTGTAGGCCGTACCCTTTAGCAATCGCCTCTAGCGCAATGTGTTGGCCACTTTCTCTGACCTCACTGAACCCATCGCAGACAGTGGCCAGCACTGGCACCTTCCGCTCCTTCTGTTCCTTCTTCTTCTTCTTCTTCTTCTTCTTCTTCTGAGAAGCGCCGAGTTGCCGCTACCGCCATCCGTGCGCTCGCCGCCATCGGTGCGGGCGCCGCCATCGATGGTGTCATCCTCTTCGCCGCCACCTTCACTAGTTCCATCATAGTCGTCTTTGTCCCCCTCGTAATCAGGATCTCCGCCCTCATTAGCCAAAGCAGCTCTGGCGACTGTCGCCTCCTCCTCCGGTGGTGGTGTCATCCTCATCGACTCCTCCTCCTCCTCCTGTTGGGACCCCTGCCAGAATGACTAGTTGGCCTGTCTAGCTTGTTCTTCGACGTTGATCATGTGCTTAGAAGGGCCAGACTCCTTGTTGCCCGACATGTTTGCACTACTATATTTAAAAGAGGCAAAAAGTTAGCACAAATCTCGGCTGAAAAATTCGGCATGACCTTTGCTAATTTTTTGACCTAGGAGTGCCCATTTCTCAACCGAAACAGAAGTGAATCGACACTTCAGAAGAAATGGGCAACTCAAATGAAATCCCTGCAAGAAAAAACACCACATCCCCATATTGACAGCCCCATGCATTGACCCCAGCATCATCATCCATGCAGCCCCATCCATCATTCACGCAACAGTATAACAGATACATGTATAAGAAGAACTTAAAAACTTAAAAGGGTACAACAAATAATATATAAGCAGTATATATACCAGACATGTGCTTCTACAGAATGAAAACTGAGTAGCAGTTATAGTACACAGAGACACACACATTCTCTCTTCTTCTTGCACACACACAGGCTATCAAGTTATAGTACACACACTTTACCTTGCACAGTTCAGTAAAGGGGATTTTTTTTATCTAGCGGTAGTACACATACACAATCATGATGCTCCTGATGGATTTCACCAAAGCAAAGTTGGGTTGTAATCCATTCATTCATATTTGGGTCAAAAAGGAAAGAAAGACAGCGAACAGTATAACAGTTGCAGTAAAAAAAGAAGTCTGCAAAGTATCTAAGACATTTCTTAAAATGCTAAATAACACATACCAGATTCACACAATATATGGAACAGCAAAAAAAACACAATATAAGGACGGGATTCACACAATATATGGTTACCCACTTGCATACTTAGTTGCAGTACTAGTGTACTAGAACTATAGAACTACAAGTAACCCAGGCCCTAGTACGGTGTTATTCAGTACGCTAAGTACAGTGTTATTCAGTACTCTAAGTTCAGTATGTACAATGCAGTATTGAATATATTACTGTTAAGCAAAACCTGGTTTACATGAATGCAAGCCCTAGATCATTCTTGCAACTTCCTAGTATTTCAGCTCATGATTTGTTCATAGGGAAGACAATCAGACAAATGCCTGAAACATCTTTCTAAAGCATCCTTATAAAAAGGAAAGAAAGCTTTGGTGGAATTATGTGTTTGGCATTGAGACGCACTAGATCAACATGTTTGGCATTGAAATTAACACCAATGAAAGAAAGTTCACACCTCATGGCAGTGCTAGCATTTCGTGGATCTTTATTCTCTCAAAAAAACATAGAAAAGGCTGAATCTAACCTCATGGATCTTCAGGTTCTAATAGTAAATAAATCCTAAGTCCTCAACTTATAGTAATCAAGTACTCTCCAAGAAGAAAAGCTAAAAACCATGTACACGGCTCATTACCCACCACCACGGACTAATTACGCAGTTGATTGATTGCATCTACCAAAATACAACTGCAAAACAGAGGCAAATATGTTGTTTCAGACTTTCAGTCAGTCAAATGGTGATTTGGCCTTGGATGATGAGTAGACGGCTGAGAAGCTGCTGCTGTTGCTGCCACCCAGGCCCTGTCGGCACGGTGGCGTGCTCGACGTCGATGTGATCATCATCGGCATCGCAGCGTTGCAGTTGGCCTTGGTCGGCGAAAATTCAGTAGAGCATTATTGTAGAGAGGGGGAAAAGAAGAGAGCGGGAAGTGTACCTGTGGATGGGGAGGTGGTCGTGGATGAGGGTGCCGGCGGTGCTCCTCCTAGGTCATAGGCGAGGCGGGGCGGGCCTCCTCCTCCACGGGCTCCGGAGCAGCGGTGGCGGGCCTCCTCCTCCTAGGTCGCAGGCGGGGCGGGGCGGGCCTCCTCCTCCATAGGCTCCGGCGCGGCGGTGATGGGGCTCTCCTCCATGACGGCTCTCCTCCTCCACGGGCTCTCCTCCACGGCGGCTTCGGCATCAAGGGCGAATAGCTAGGGTTTGTGCGCGGGCGAGATGAGGGAAACAAATGGAAGAAGGTAGCAGGGGAGGCCGAACCGTTTATTTTGGCTAAGTGTGAAAGTTCGGTGGTGCATTCCTCTAAAATGCGCCACTGAATTTACAACTTCTGTGGTGCATTACTATGTTATGCGCCACAAAACGTTTGGGCATAGTCCAAAACAAAGTGGCATCGTAGTTTGACATGATCGGCTACATGTCCTAGTGGTCTTGCTCGCCAGCTTTCAACCTGGGGCAGCCAGGTTCGAATCCTGACTGTCTTAGACTTTTTTTCCTTTTTAAAAAAATATTTTATTTATTCAAAAAAATCAAGAACCTATACACACATATGCATATTTATTCAAAAAAGCAAGAACATATACACATGCATACTTATCGAAAAAACCTCCTGAATCATATATATGTGTGTGCTTGTCACACATAAATGTGAATTTGTCGAATATCACATTATATGTTTTTGTCTCTAACTAATACCCCCATACTAATAATATCACATTATACCACACGAATTAATACACCAAAAAGTCACACAATTGCTAGTGTCTCTTCACAATCCTCTTACCCTTTTTCGTCGCGGTTGAATATTTTAGCCCGTGCACTTTGAGATTTCTTCTTGTGAATGGACAACCTTTAGTAGGCAGTGTGGTCTTCCTTTTTACTTCAGTAGTAGTAGGCATGTCGAAGTACTTGTCAAATTCCTCTTTGATCTTCGGATCGCCGTTTTTGTCGAAGTTTTGCTCGTTGGCGGCTCCTTCCATTCCGATGATGCTCCTCTTGCCCCTTCTAACTACAACACGGTTGGGCTTTGCGGGTCGGTAATAAAAAAGCATTGATCAACTTGGCTTGCGAGTACCCAAGGCTCATTTTTTGCGGAGGCGTTCTTTGTTGATTTGGCATCTGGTATAACCATTGTGGTGAAATAGCGGCCTTCTTTTTCCACGTTCTTGGCCCATCTAACACGGAACATCGGTACGATCTCTCCACAGTAGTCGAGCTCCCATATCTCCTCGATCCTTCCGCAGAATCTTTCCATCACAGTAGTCTTGTCATCAGCAAAGGATAACATAGTTACTCCTGAGTTTTGATATTCACTATTCTTGTCCTTTTCCTCGGTGTAGAATCTGTAACCGTTTATGTCGTATGACTGATAGGTCCTTAGGTTGTGCCCTAGGCCCTGCGACAAGGAGAATATGAGTTTTTGATCTTCCGTAGAAGGTGTCTGTGGGGGTTTGTCCAGTTGCCTTTTCTTGAACCAACCCGTGAAGCAGGAGTTGTGCTCGCTGGTTACGTCTCCCTTCTTCCTCGGCCGGCCTTGGTCGACGTACTCCTGCTTGATTAAGCTTCTGTGCTCTTCGACCCAAGGGCCGACCACTTCAATGTGTTGTAGCGCGACTCGGTGTGCCCTTTCAAAAGCAGTGCATCGACCATCAAGGCCGACATGTAGTGAGCGGCAGCCCTCGTGGTGACCATATCCACCGAGCCTGCCGAGGTGCTTCTTTGTGGGTATTCCAACATCCTCACTCTCGGTGGTTAGATAATTCTGGCAGAAGGAGATGCACTTGTAGATCAGAAAGCCCTTGGCTATGCTTCCATCTGGACGAGACCTGTTGCGAATGAATCCTTTGATGACACCGTTTAGCCTTCCAAATGGCATCATGTTGTGCAGGAATGTCGGCCTGAGCTAGATGATGTCGTCCACGACATGTACAAGCAGATGCACCATGATGTCGAAGAATGCGGGCGGGAAGTAAATCTCAAGCTCGCATAGTATCATCACGATCTCTTCCTGTAGCCTGTCGAGCTGCTTCACACCGATCGACTTCCTAGATATGACGTCGAAAAAGTTATAGAGGCCAAACAACATATCACGGACATGCTCGTCCATTATCCCACGGATCGCAACGGGGAGTATCTGCGTCACCAGCACGTGGCAGTCGTGAGACTTCATACCGCTGAACCTCTTCTTCGCCATGTCTAGATATCTGCTTATCTTCCCTGAGTAACCGTGACGAACTTTCACTCCTAAGAGGCACCTGAAAAACTGCTCGAGCTCCTCCAGACTCAGAGTGAAGCAGGCAGCGCAAAGCACCACCTCATTCTTTTTAACTCTTTTGCGACGACCTTGAGTCCCTTCCTGATCATCATCATCATCATCACTATTAGGGTACTGAAGATCTTTCTTTATGCCAAGCAATATAAGGTCCTTTCTTGCTTTCGGCCCATCCTTGGTCCTCTCCGGCATGTTCAGTAGAGTGCCAAGCAGACTCTCGGTAACGTTCTTCGTGATCTGCATTACATCGAGGCTATGGGGAGTGTGAAGGACCTTCCAATACGGCAGGTCCCAGAAAACAGACCTTGCTTTCCATACACCCAGCAACGGCTTTGTCCTCAGTCGTTTTTTTCCAGGCGCAGGGCAATCTACCCAATTATTCAAAATCTCCTTGATTTCTTCGCCGCTCCTCGGACGCAGGGCTCTTTCGAGCTCGTCCTTACCATTGAACATGTCACCACGTTTTCTCCATGGGTGATCCACGCGGAGCCACTTTTGAGTACCTTGGAACACGGTTTTCGAAGACCCGGGATCCCTTGGTAGCTGGAGATGCGGTGTCTCATCCATGCACTTGACGCATGCATTGTGTATGTGGTTCACTTGGGCCGATACATATGCGTAACCAGGATAGTCCTGCACGGTCGTGAGCAACGCGGCTCTCAGATGGAAATATTCTTTAGTCTAGGCATCCCACGTATGGGTTGGCATCTCCCACAAGCTGGCTAACTCCTCTCTGAATAGCCCGAGATACCGATGCATATCGATACCTGGTTGTTTCGGCCCCTGAATAAGAATGCTCATGTGTACATACCTTTGCTTCATGCATAGCCACGGGGGGAGGTTGTATGGCCATACAAACACGGGCCAGGTACTATGCGTGCTACTCTGGTTTCCAAAACGATTGAGTCCATCGGTGCTCATACCTAGCCTGACGTTCCTTGCATCGCCCTCAAACTCTTTGAACTCGATGTCTAATGCGTTCTATTGGCTAGCGTCTGAAGTGTGTGTCAGGATCTTGCCCCTCTCTGGATCATCTTCGGGTTTCTCTCTTTCCGCGTGCCATTGCATGAGCTTTGCTTCCTTAGGATCAACGAAACATCGCTGCAGACGAGGGGTGATAGGAAAGTACCATACCACTTTTCAAGGAACTTTCTTGTTCCCTCTTTTGTATCGTCCTTGGCCACACACCGGACAAGTGGTTCTATCCATGTACTCGTTCCGATAAAGTGCGCAATCATTGATGCATGTGTGGTATTTAATGTGTGGTAGGTCGAGAGGGCACACGATTTTCTTGGCCTCCTGGATACATGTTGGCAATGTGTTCCCCTTAGGAAGTCGGTCGTGCTAGTATTCCATGTTCGCGTTGAAGCTCACATCGGTCCATTTGTGTTCGGCCTTCATCTCTAGATCCTTCAGCGTTACACTCAAACGTGTATCCTCGGGGCGACACCCAGGATACAATGGAGTCATCCCGTCTACCTCCATTTGGGCCAGCTTGGCTTTCTCTCTGGCTGCAGCTTTGTCGTTGCTCGTCTCCTTGAGGAGCAGTTCTTGAACATGAGGGTCCTACAAGATCAAAGTTAGCAGCGTCTGTGTGTTCGCGTCTTCTCCTTCTTCATGATCATGCCCGTCGTCGTCTCCTTCGTCATGATGATCATGCCCACTGGCATCTCCTTCGTCATGATGATCATGCCCGCTGGCATCTCCTTCGTCATGATGATCATGCCCGGTAGACTCTTCGTCTTCTCGCCCGCCCACGTCTTCGTGACCACCACCATGTCCTGCCGGCGCCTCATTTGAGGTGGCGCATGAAACCGCGCCTAAGCAGGTGACCCTCCAATTTTCTAGATTCTGGGTCGATCTAGCACTGTAGTTTGCATGTTCGACATGGACATCTTATCATGGTCTTGTTGTTCAGAATCATGTCCTCCTTCGCGCCTTTCTTGTACCTAGCAATTTGACCTTCGCTCATCGTGAGGACCGTGGTTGCCTGAGCGGTCAAAACAGAGAGTATAGGTGAGAACCACACCATATGAACACACACATGCATGAATGCTAGCCGGAAAAAATTCGGCATGACCTTTCCTAAAATTAGGACATATGGGTAGTGCAAAAATTTGCCGAAATGGAAATGAATCAACATTTCGGCAAACATCCATGCAACCACACCGGTCGGGCCCGACAACAACAAGCAAACAACAAAAAACTTCCTCCCATTGCAAACATTCATGCACCACACATAAGCATCGTCTCGCCATGGATCGCACACACACACCACCCACGCGACAAGCTTCACCTACATGTTCATGATGGCCCAGTACTCACCTATAGTAGACACAATAATAGCGAGACGAGACCGCGTGATGAGAGAGTGTGGACAAATAGATCTACAATGCAAGTTGGTGGAGAGGAAATTAGTAAACAAATAGAGATGTGAGAGAGAAAAGTAAGGAACTTTTAGATCTAGAAGTTGGAGCGAAGCTTCCACTTACCAATCTATGGATTAAAGTAGGTTTAGATAAAAGAAAATGGAGAAACTATGGGCAAGACGGGGTGGGAGAGAGGAGGAAGACGAGTTGGGAGGAGGTAGAGATGTGAAATGGGTGGTGGTGGATAGATAGATAAGAAAGCTAGCTCTTGTCACCTTTTTAACATGGATCTGGACGCCCTCATCTGTGGCGCATATGGAGGAAATGCGCCACAGATGCTGCAACTTCGGTGGCGCATAAGTCCATATGCGCCACAGAAGTGGGCGAATAAGATTCCCTGTGTGGGGCCCACCTCCAAGTTCTGTGGCGCATGTTGGACTTATGCGCCACAGAAGTGAAACACATCTATGGCGCATATATCAACATGCGCCACAGAACTTGGGTGAATTAGATTCCGTGGTGGGTCCCCCTCCGGCGGGTCCCACCAATCCTCTGTGGCGCATGTTCTGGACAATGCTCCACCGAACTTCCAATCTTCTGGGGCGCATGCTTTCTAGTGCGCCACTGATGTTTTCCTGTGGCGCATAGTTTGGCATATTCGCCACTGAACATCTTGTCTATCTATAGGCTGTTTCGTAGTAGTGCCTAGTGTCTACGGCGCCGGAACCCTGACGCCGGAACCTGGTGACGAGGGATGGAGATCACGACGTGAAGGACCATATCACATAGCATTTAAATTCAATGTTATTGTTTGTATGTCTTATTATGTGCTAGTATTAGATACTCGACGATATCCTAATAAGAAGATCCCTGTTAAAATAACCAACGATTGTGTTCCCCCTTAGTGTGCACACCAAGAAAGTTCTTCGGTATGAGGCGATCCAGGGTGACAGGCCTGGGTGTCATACATATCTACGTTCACATACAGTGGGTGTAAGCCATGTTGCACAGCGAATACACTAAGGTTGAGTTGGCGAGCCTAGCATGCTAGAGAAGCGTGGCCTCGGAACGCGGATGGTCGAAAGATCGAGCACAAGTCGCATGAATGATGTGACCGACGTCTAGCGTCCACCCTTGAACCCACATTGATGGTCATGACGGTCGGGGGAGATGTGGCTGATAGGGGTCGTGTTATCACTAGGAACCCTCTTTGGGGATAGGTGTTTCTGAGTGGAGTTATTATTAACTCATTTAATTATAAACTTAGTCTAAATTCCTTTTGCAATTATAAATGTAGATGGGTTCTTTCGTGTTGACAACTAAATGGTTAGAAGGAGAGAAGATGAGATTAGATGGATCAAACTTCTCCACTTGGGTTGCCAGTCTCCATATTCTCCTTAGCAAGAACGACATGGTCGACTACATACTCGACGGGATGGATCTGGATCCGTCCACAGACCTTGAGACCCCAGAGGAGCGGAAAGACCACCATCTCCGTCGTGAGATGGCCTCCTATATTTCAGTTGTGATGCGTTTCGGAATGGTGGACGAGCTGTGGCCTTTCGTGGGTGATGTCAACTCTCATTCGGTGATGCTACAGCTTAGGACACATTTCGTGGAGGAGACACGCATCTGGGAGCATGAGTTGATGGGAGACTTCCTCGCCATTGAGATGGAGGAAAACTCGTCACTGGACAACCACTTACAGCACATGCATGATGTGTACATGAGGCCAGCATACTAACTAGATGTCTGGATTTCAGGATCTTTCGCAAATGCTGTTGTTCTGCGGTCGCCGCCACAAAGCTACCAAGCACAAGTCAGGACTTGCGTAATGAGGGGCGACATGGAAATGGAGTTCCACCGGTTCATGACACATCTCAGGAATGTGTTGGTTGAACCAGATGTCACTCAGGTCGTCAACGACAAAGGTATATATTTGATATACAATTTTATAAATGTTATAATCTTGCAAACACATTGCAGTGTTAAGTATATCTGATACTTGTTCTGTTTTACTGAAAATAGGCCCTTCTGCATAGAGGTGCTTGCTGGAGAGGAGGTGACGTTGCGTGTTGATGGCGAGCATGATGATGATGGCCGACGACACACTCCCTCAACATTTATCACTAAGTTTGTGTTTTAGGATGATTAATGTAATCAAGAGATGTGAACTTCTTTAGTTTGTCTCACACTTCGTGAGACATTTATTCATATCAGTTTGTAACAATCAGTTGTTCTACTTTTATGAATGACTTATATTCGCGTTCATATCTTGTTTGATTATGTGTGAATTATCCTTGTTGTTTGAAACTAATTGATAATATATGAACTTTTGTAAAACATTAAAAATGCCTTGTTTAAAAAATACCCAACTTAATGATATTTCATTAATGAATGAAAAACCATTGTTTAAATTCATAGTTATGTGATAATATGTGAAAGTCATTCGATTTCTTCTCACATATAAATCATGCCTAAGTTCGGCAAAATAACTTGAACACCGTGTATTACTTGAATACAAAGTGTTTAAAGAATTGTTAAAAGTAAATACATATCCGATGTATTATGTTTTGACATCAATGGTAATTAACATTAAATGATTGTTTAAATGTGTAAAGTAGTTTTCCAAAGGAAACATGAATATGAAACTATTTGATTTGATCAAAGTGTTTCATCAACAAAGAGTATAAATATAAAAGAGAATCCAATTGCTAAGATTTGATCAATAGTAATGAAATTCGAATTTACAAAAATGGCATAAAAGTGATTGTGAAATGCAAAGTGTTTTGAAACGTCAAAATACAAAGCATCACAATATGATATAAGATATCAAAAGGGGTTGAATAGAAGGCACCAAATAAATCCTTGTAGTGTGGATGTACAGACCATTAGTTTAGAAATAGTTAGCACTGAATTAGAATTAGTAGACCATTCGAATTCGTGAAAGTTGTGGGGTTATTCGATATAACCAAAACAATAGCGAATAAGTCCTTGTAGGGTATTCATTGGAAACTTTGAATACAAAACCCATAGCTCAAACCAAAAGAAAAGAAAAATTTGTATTGCTTGGATTTTGGTACATTCTTGAGAAAGCGCACTTCTAGTGATGTTTCTCAATTATGGAGCAAATGGAAAATAGTGTGAAACACGATGAGGATTCAAAACCCTGCATCAGAGTGTTGAGAAGTGCAACGGACAGCGTTCCTGAACGATTCTCTTCACGGAAGGAAAGAATCAATGATTTTGATCATTGTGTTTTTCCCTCCACTATTGTTTTTCACTATATGAAATAGGATTCAAAAATGTAAATCCATATCTTTTATGGAAACATTTGTGAATCATTTGTCATGATTTTTGAAATATGACATACCTACAAACTACAAAGGAAATGATGGTAAACTGAATTATGAGAAATCCTAGAAGCAAAATTCCCTTGAGATTAGAAAGCAATTCATTGCTGAATCTCACAAGTAAAAGGAGTTACATGGAATTTTCCCAAATGACTGCAAAGCCATAGTAGGAAAAAGGGGTGAATGACAAAAGCACAATTTGTCAAGTATTGGATGGATTCAAATGAATTTGATTCATATGTGCTAAATGTCTAGTGGATTTAAAACTAGTAAAGTACTAATATCTCATAGTAAATATCCAAGTTTGATATTTAATCAAAAGGATTTTGAAGTTATTCAAAATAGTAAGGAGATATGCAATTTGCATAAAATTAAGTGGGAGCTATGAAAGTCTTCCTGAAAAAATATGTGATTGACATATTTTTAAGTGGGAGCAATATAAGACTCAAATTCAAATATGTAGGAACATAGTTTGAGTAAGAGTACTAACTCATACCCAAATATGTTAGCAACATATTTTGAGAGGGAGCTTATAGGAGTAACTCTTAAAGTATGTTAAGGATGAAAGTGCAAATACTTATAACTAATGATTTATAAGATGTAGAAGTTGATGATAGATGTATTATGATATTATGTAGTATTCCTTAAGGGATTCTGAAAGCTGTTTCAGGATAGAAGTTAATTAAGGAACTAGTCCTTAATAAACTCAAATTAGGAATAGCATTAAGTTTAACATCAATGGTTGAAAGAAAGAAAAGGATGACCGTCATCCACTATGTTAAGACATAGGTTCTATCTTAGAAACCATGATGATAAACTTAGCATAATATGTGATCCAAATAAGGAACGTTTGAAAGTGACACAGAACGTTGAGCTGAGTTTTTGTCCACAGTATCTAGTAGAGAACTATAGACATATTTTTCAAATCCATAAAGGATGACATATCTTAAAACATAAAGAGTTATGTTATAAGGGAATATGTTGGAAACTCCTGTAGATACCAATTAAAGTCAAATAGCAAGCGAGGTGAACAAAACATCGAAAGTTGCACAAAGTGCACTAGTGTTTCGATGAATACATTTATAATAATAGATAAGGGTACCATCTAAAGTGTTGTATAATGTTATGGCGGGGCTAATTCGCTTTAACATAGAATGATGTGTCCTAGGGCACAGTGCCCATGAGAAAGCCCTCGAGGTTGATCTAACGTCACTGTAGGCTCCTGGAATCAGGCCTCGTTCTGCTGCCATAGCGACGATGCATACACATAGATGCTATGAAGTGATGATAGAATATTAATGTCAATCAAAGTGACATTAGTAAGTTGCAAAGGATCTGGGACTGTAAAGTACAGAACCAAGACTCAACCTCTTCCATGAGCTAGCATGTTCTAGGTACCGGTTATATGGTGCCAATAATTAAGAACAAATGCAGCTAGTGTATTTGTACTCTGGTGCAAGTGGGAGACTGTTGGAAATATGCCCTAGAGACAAATAGTAGTAAGGTTATCATATTTCATGTAGTTTATGATTAAGTTTTATATCATGCTATAACTGTATTGAGTGGAAACATCAATACACGTGTGATATACAAACAACCAGGGGTTCCCAGTGAAACTCTAGTCACTGGTTCATTGGTCAACAGATGATCAAGTTTTCTAATCATGTGGCATTTATGCCAGTTGGAAATGAGGTCATCTCATTATGTGAATGAGATGATGTACCAATACCCAACCTAAACATCGTGATTCGATCATGTCACGAAGTTCAAGTTACGATGATTAGAAATGGATCCTCGTAGACTATTCCTTAGACCGTGAGGCTATATCAATCACTGTCTCCCGAGGGTGCTCAGATATCATCAAACACCATCTGGTAAAATGGTGGTTATAAAGGTGTGTTCAGGTATTCGGAGGAAACCGTAGAGGCAATATATGTGGAGAGCGGGATTTGTCCGTCCATGTGACGGGAAGATACTCAAGGGCCCACTCGGAGAAGTTATATCCAATAGCTATGCAGCGTGTGATTAGATCACTGGGGTATCACTTGTCGGAACGACTCAAATAGCGTTGTTCAGTAACGAGATTGAACTCGACATGAAGATGTCATTGATCAGGTCTCGGGCAATGCAAGTATCGAATGACAAAGGGAATAAGACATGACTGTCCCAGTTCAAACAACGAAAGATTTTCGTGGAACGCATAGGGGTCAATTGGCCATCCATGTCCCTCTGTTGATCATTGGTGCGGGTGTGTACCGACCATGTATGGAGTGTTCCCGAACCGTAGGGTATCACGCTTAAGGGCTTGATGATGTTTAGAGAGTGTTTATAGGATCGGTAGAATCGCCGAAGAAAAGAAGGGAGAAAACCGGAAGGGTTTCGGTAAGTCCAGAGGATGTCCGGAGTGGGGGTGGAAGGTGTTCCATGGCCACGGAGATTAGATAATGTGTGAATGAATGTTAAATATTGATTTAATCATTTATTCATAATTATTTAATAAAGAGAAAGTAAATTAAAAGGTCAAAAGGCTTAATGGGCTAATTTCCGGAGGGAGACGGCCTATTAGGGAAAGGAGAGAGGGAGGAGGACCAAATGGGGGTGGCCAGCTGGGCCTTCCACCCCCCCCCCCCCCCGCGGGGCCCACTAGGGCTGGCCGGCGGCCTCCCCTCCCCCTCCTCTCCTTTAGTCCCACCCCGGGACTTGAGCGGAGGTAGTATCCCCCTCCCCTATATAAGGTGGGGTATTTGGCCTAGAAAATACAAGAAATTATCAATAAAGGTCTCCCCATTTTTGGGAGGACCTCCAATTGATATTTTCTCTCTCTCCCTCTCTCTCTCGTGACCGTGGTCCCAAGTCTGGACTGCGTGAGCGAGAGACATCTTCACCGTGGAGCGCCGTCGCGCTGCGGGATTCGGATCCGGGAGCTCTACTTCCGCAACTGCTGCTGGATCGGGGACGCGGGAGTCATCGTCAGGCACCGGACGTGTGTAACTCCCACGAGGTGTCACACTTGAGGCACTCAAGTCGTTGGCGCCAGAAGGAGCGCAAGGACTTTATCACGACCTTGAGGTCGGCTTCGGCTCGTCTACATCAACCACGCTCTCCTGAGCATTGACAACGCTTTTCGGTCTTCAAGGGTAAGTTCGCGAAAAGCCCCTCCCGTTACTATATTACTAATAGATAGGTCTTGGCAGCTTCAGGGGTTCAGGGGCGTAGAGGAAAATTTATTGTTTTTATGCGCGGAACCCCTACATAGAAGTGGTAATTGCAATCTGAAATAAGAGTGGCAGTAAGCAAACATGTAACAGGACTGATTGTAAATGGTGTTTCAATGCTTAGAAACAAGGACTATGGATCATACTTTCACTAGTGGACACTCTCATATAAATATCTTCTCTTCATTATGCTACCCTGAACTACTCTCCGGTTGGATGATGTAGGGCTATAACAGCACAACTTAAAGTCCGCATTCCCCATCTAGATAACCCCTCACTATCATCTTGAGTGCTAGATTGTCCCAACAAACACCACAATCTCATAGAGATATCCAACTCAAATTATACTCATGATAAGTATTTCTGTAACCTTAGCCTAAGTGCCACACGGTGTGCACACTCTTAACTTCACACATGTGGGGATAATCAGAGATTAATTAAAGCGCTTGAGTAGCATAATAGATCTACTTATTCAACTAGATTACAAAGCTCATGATCTCAATAAGATCACGCATAGAGACAGATGAACACATAGCTACCGGTAGAGCCCTTAGCCTCGAAAGAGAACTACTCCCTCCTCATAATGGGAGTCAGCAATGACGATGGAGATGGCGGTGGAGTCGATGGAGATGGCTCCGGGGGCACTTCCCCCTCCCGGCAGGGTGCCGGAACAATGACTTATGTCCCTCGAATCTCCTATCCGGTGGCGGCGGCGCTGCGGAACTTTTCGTGGAATTCTGATCTTCCCTTTAGGGTTTTCATCTCACGGGGTTTATATAGGCAAAGAAGCAAGGTCAGTGTCTGCCCGAGGGGCCGACACCAGGGCCTGGCGCGCCCAGGGGGCATGCCACCCTATGGTATGGCCGCGTCGTGGCTCTCCTCCGTCTCTGATTTGGACTTCTGTGTCGTGTCGGGAAAATAGGAACTTCGTCTTTTGTTTCGTCCAATTCCGAGAATATTTATGTACTAGCTTTTCTGAAACCAAAAATAGCAGAAAACATGCAACTGGCACTATGATACATCCATTTTGCATCACTATTCTATATCATAATTTACTGTTATTTATTGATATATTTCATATTAAAAGTTGATACTTATGTTATTTCATCTATTTTTGCATGGTTGATGACTCTGGGAGGATGAACCACTAAAGTTAGGATTCTGATGGAAAAGGCACTATCCAGTTGCAACATTGGCGAAGATCAGAAAATCCCGGAAAATATACAAAAATTCCTATTTTTCCACAAGACGAAGGAGGCCAGAAGGGGGAGTGGAGATGGGCCACAGGTGGCCCACACCACCCCTGGCACGGGCCACCCTTGGCCACACCACCAGGTGGTGTGGCCACCCTGGCCCACCTCCAGCATCACCCTTTCACGTATATATTCCCCTCGAAATCCTAAGACTCGAGGAGTGACCACAGAAAGGTTTCGCCGCCTCTGCGGGGCGGAAACTACAGAGAGAGAAAGAGCTCTCTGGCAGGCAGAAATCTGTTGGGGAAATTCCTTCCCGGAGAAGGGAGATTGTCGCCATCAACACCGTCATCAAGCTAGACTTCATCGGGATCATCATCATCATCACCACCATCATCTCCACCAGCACCATCACCACCACTCCATACCGCTATAACAGTTGCGTTGAATCTTGCATAGTTCTTAGGGGAAACTTTCCCAATGTTGATTACTTATTGTAGTTGATGCTATTGAGTGGAACCATTGAATTATTTTTCATGTTTAGATTGTTACTTATCATTATTTCATCTCTGATCTTGATCCATATAATGTCTCCTGAGTAGTTCATTTAGTTCTTGAGGACATGGGAGAAGTCAGGTTGTTAGTAGTGGAATTATGTTGAGAAAGATTTAATTATTTGATATTTAAGTTGTGGTGCTATTCTTATAGTGGTGTCATGTGAACACCGACTACGTGATACTTCACCTTTATGGGCCTAGAGGAATGCATTATGTATTTGGATACTAATCGTGGGGTTGCTGGAGTTACAGAAACCTGAACCCCTGTTAGGAAACTTTTGCATAAGGGAGTGTAGGATCTCAAAGTTTAAGGTTGTGGTTAGGTTTTTATCTTAATTACTTTCTTATAATTGCAGACGCTTGCAAGGGGTATAATCACAAGTATGTATTAGTCCTAGGAAGGTCAGTACATTAGCATAGGTTCACCCACACAACACTTGTCCAACCAAAGAAGATTAATCAACTATATGAAGCGAAAGCACTTGACGATATTCCCATGTGTCCTTGAGAACGTTTGGTCATCTTAAGTAATACAACCGGCTTGTTCTTTGCTAAAGAAAGGATTGGGCCACTTGATGCAATTATTATTATTGTCTTTTATTTACTCATACTTTATTTATCTACATTATCAAAAAATCCTAAAAATCCGTTTGCTAAGTATTTGCAGAGAGTTCCTGATCCAAACCACTTGTCAACACCTTTTCCTCCTCATTGGGTCCGACACTCTTACTTATCAAAAATACTGCGATACGCCCCCTATACTTGTGGGTAATCAAAAATATTTTCTAGCGCCGTTGTCGGGGAGTAAAGAGCTATTGAAGAGTGGAACTGGTAAAGGAAACTTCTATATGAGTATTGTTTATTTCTGTTAGTTACTTTATTTCAATATGGATAGTTCACTTAGTTTCTTAATTCGAAATGCTACTACCACTTCTAAGGTAGTAGATGAACCACCACCTGCTGAAAATGACACTTTTAAAATACCTACAAAAATTGTTGATCGTGTTATGGATAACTACTATTTTGGAGATGGAACTGTCCATCCCGGTGATCATTTGCTCTTTATACATGAATTATGTGGATTGTTCAAGTCTGCAGGTATTACAAAATATTAAGTTAATAAGAAGTTATTCTCCGTATCATTGAAAGGCAGAGCTGAGGAATGGTATAAGTTGCTAAAGAATGGCCAATCTCTTGAATGGGTGGAAATTATACCTCTCTTTAATTTCAAATTTTATCCTCCTAGTGAGACTCATAAAGATCAGAATCAAATATATAACTTTTGGCCTCAAGATGGAGAGAGTACAGCCCAAGCTTGGGGGAGATTAAAGTTACTAATGTTCATGAACTCCCTAATAATATTATTATCAATAACTTTTATGTAAGGCCTTCTCTTCATGATAAGGATCTATTGGAAGATTCTTGTGCTGGATTATTTACATGTATGGAAGAAGAGGCTAAATGCGATCATTTACACGTATGGAGGAAGAACGTCAGTTATAAATTATGATTATGAATGCATTAAATATTTTATGGGAACTGATGACTTTCATAATATTAGTTTTTCTTATGGTCTTGATTCTCAAGTTCTTGCAAATTGTTTAAAGGATTTTTCCTCTTATATTGAAATCCCCAAAAAGGAATGGAACAAGTATCATGCACCATATAAGGATATTGTTGATTGTGTTCCTACTAGAAATACTGAAGTTTGCACCATTGATCATTTTTTACCTGAACCATACATTGAGAAATACCTTTCCCTGTTAAGGTAAAGGAGAATTCTATGATAACTAGCATGGTTAACAAAAGTACAAAGAAAGCTGTAAAACACGATGAACAAATAAACATTGAACCTACAGTAGCAATTGTGAAAGACCTGGTTACTAAAAGTGTAGAAGGTGGTCACATTATCTTTTGTGAGGATGCTTCTAATATTGTTTCACATCCTAGTATAACTACGAAAGCTAGTGTCACTGTGGTTTCTGTTAGAATTGGTGATCATTGCTATTACGGTTTATGTGATATTGGTGCAAGTTCAAGTGCTATTCCTTATGAGCTTTACAATGAAATTATGCATGAAATTGGTCCCTGCGAACTAGAAGAAATTGATGTGGTTATTCACCTTGCCAATAGAGAGACCATCTCTCCAATTGGTATTGTAAGAGATGTGGAAGTTCTTTGTGGTAAGATTAAATATCCTGCTGATTTTCTAGTACTTGGTTCAGCTGCTAGTAAAACTTATCCTATCATTTTTGGTAGACCTTTCTTGAACACTTGTGGACCCATAATAGATTGTAAGAGGGAGAAAATTTTAACTAAATTCGAAGGAGAACCTTATGAGTTTAATTTTTCAAAATTTTCTAAAGTTCCTTATGAAAATGAATTGCCTGATGAGGATTTTAGAGTTGAACAACTTGCTTCTATTTCTCTTGCTCCTAACAATGCTTTGCAGAAATTTATGGAAGACCATGAAAGTGAGATCTTCATGGAAGAAAGAAATGAGATTGATGAGATTCTCCATCATCGACCCAAGATGCTTAAGCATAACTTAGTATTGAAGAAAGACCGAGGAGCTATGGTTTATACCCTTGATGATTTAAAGGGGTTTGTCCTACTATATGTTAGGATGCTATTAATATAGCATCCATGCAAAACTAGTGGTAGAACATCAATGTCGCTTAAATCCTAAGATGAAGGAAGTGGTAAGAAATGGGGTATTAAAACTCCTTGATGCTAGTATTATTTATCCTATTGTTGATAGTCAATGGGTTAGTCATGTTCATTGTGTCCATAAGAAAGGAGGAATCACTGTTGTACCTAATGAAAAGAATGAGGCTATTCCCCAAAGAGTAGTACTTGGTTATAGGATGTGCATTGATTTCAGAAAGGTTAACAAAGTTACCGAGAAAGATCATTACCCACTTCCTTTTATTGATCAAATGTTAGAAAGGTTGTCTATGAAGACTCATTTTTGCTTTCTTCATGGATACTTTTGGTTCTCTCAAAATGTCGTTAAACAACAAGATCAAGAAAAACTACTTTTACGTGTCCTTATGGAACTTATGCTTATAGGCGTATGCCTTTTGGTTTGTGTAATGCTCCTGCCACTTTTCAAAGATGCATGTCTGCTATCTTTCATGGTTTTTGTGAGGAAATTGTGGAAGTATTCATGGACGATTTTTCCGTCTATGGAACTTCTTTTCATAATTGTCTACACAACCTTGATAAAGTTTTGCAGAGATGCGAAGAAACTGATCTTGTTCTTAATTGGGAGAAATGCCACTTCATGGTTAATGAAGGAATTGTCCTTGGACATAAAATTTCCGAAAGAGGCATTGAAGTTGACAGAGCCAAGTCGAAGAAATTGAGAAAATGCCCTATCCTAGGGATGTCAAAGGTATTCGTAGTATCCTTGGTCATGCTAGTTTCTATAGAAGGTTTATTAAAGATTTCTCTAGGATATCAAAACCACTTACTAATCTTCTCCAAAAAGATGTACCTTTTGTTTTAGATGATGATTGTAAGGAAGCTTTTGAAAGTCTAAAGAAATATTTAACTACTGCTCCTATTGTCCAACCACCTTATTGGAATTTACTCTTTGAAATTATGTGTGATGCTAGTGATTTTGCTGTAGGTGCTGTCCTTGGAAAATGAATAGATAAAAAGTTGAATGTTATCCATTCGGCTAGTAAGATTCTTGATGCTGCTCAAAAGAATTATGCTACTACTGAAAAAGAATTCTTAGTTGTTGTCTTTGCTTGTTATAAGTTTAGATCTTATATTGTGGATTCAAAAGTTACCATTCATACTGATCATGCTGCTATTAAGTATCTTATGACAAAGAAAGATGCTAAACCTAGGCTTATTAGATCGGTGTTACTTTTACAAGAGTTCTATCTACATATTGTAGATAGGAAAGGTGCTGAAAATCCTATTGTTGGTAATTTATCTCGATTGGAAAACATTTCTTTTGATCCCATGCATGTTAATGATAGTTTTCCAAATGAATAGTTGGCTGCAATAGAGGTAAGCTCTCGAGAGAGTCCTTGGTATGCTCATTATGCTAACTTTATTGTTTCCAAGTATCTGCCTCCAACTTTTACAGGCCAGCAAAGAAGGAAATTATTTTATGACTTGAGGCATTATTTTTGGGATGACCCACATTTATACAAAGAGGGAGTGAATGGTATTATGCGAAGATGTGTTCCACAATATGAACAAAAAGAGATATTGTTGAAATGTCATGGTAGTGCCTATGGAGG
Organism: Avena eriantha; assembly: GCA_910589775.1. Lineage (NCBI taxonomy): Eukaryota > Viridiplantae > Streptophyta > Magnoliopsida > Poales > Poaceae > Avena > Avena eriantha. Next base: position 465,336,148 of record OU342743.1, read on the forward strand.
GCATCATGCTGGATATAGAACCGCACAAAAGGTTCTACAATCAGGTTTCTATTGGCCTACCCTTTTTAAAGATGCAAGGAAGTTTATTTTATCATGTGATGAATGTCAACGAGTTGGTAACATTTCTAGATGCAACGAAATGCCTAAGAGTTACTCTCTTGTTATTGAACAATTTGACTATTGGGGATTTAACTTTATGGGTCCTTTTCCTCCATCAAAAGGTTATACTCATATTCTTATTGATGTTGATTATGTTACTAAGTGGGTAGAAGCCATACCTACAAAAAGTGCTGATGGTGAGACCTCTTTAAAAATGCTTAAGGATGTTATTTTTCCTAGGTTTGGAGTGCCTAGATATCTTCTGACTGGTGGAGGTTCACATTTCATTCATGGTGGTTTTAGGAAGACCCTTGCTAAATATGACGTTAATCATAGAATTTCTTCATCTTATCATCCGCAAACAAGTGGGCAAGTAGAATTGTCAAACAGAGAAATTAAATATATCTTGCAAAAGACTGTTAATAGATCTAGAAAAAAATGGGCTAAAAAGTTAAATGATCCTTTATGGGCTTATAGAACTGCTTATAAAAATCCTATGGGAATGTCTCCTTACAAAATGGTTTATGGAAAAGCTTGTCACCTTACTTTAGAATTAGAACACAAAGCTTATTGGGTAGTGAAAGAACTTAATAGAGATTTTAAACTTGCTAGTAAGAAAAGATTGCTTGACTTGAGTTCTTTAGATGAGTGGAGAAGTGAGGCTTATGAAAATGCTAGACTCTTTAAAGAAAAAGTTAAAAGATGGCATGATAAGAGAATTCTTAAAAGAGAGTTCCATGTTGGTGAGAAGGTTCTATTGTATAGGTCTCGCCTCAGATTTTTTGCAGGAAAACTACTTTCAAAATGGGAAGGACCTTTTGTTATTGAAGAGATGTATCGTTGAGGTGCAATAAAAATTTCTTCATTAAAAGGCAACACTACACAAGTGGTGAATGGGCAAAGACTCAACCACTATATTGCTGGAGATTCTTACAATGAAGATATTGATGTTATTCAAGTGGTGACTCTGGAAATTTTTATGAAATACCAAATTCAGAAACCTACAGAGTCTGTTTTCGAATATGTAATAGTTCTGGTAAGAAAACATCCGCGAAAAACCTTTCAATTTATATTTTTGCAGTTTTTATCTAACATGGAAAATTATGAGTCGAAAAAGGGACGGAAATGGAGCCCGGGGGGCTCACACCACCCTGTGGTGCGGGCCCACCTGACCGTGCCACTAGGGGGTGTGGAAACCCTGGAGCCCGTCTCCGACCCGTTTTCTCCTAGTACCTTCCTTTTGTTGTTAAACTCTGTAATATATAATCCCCCGAATCCCCCGAGGTCCGTATATCGTGTTCTCATCGTGTTTTCATTTCAATATGTTTCTGTCAGGAACTATTCTCAAGTTTAGAAGCACAATGGTCTCCGCCAATGATAAGGGCAAGAAGCTTGTGGAGGATGATGTCCAAGATCCGAAGGAGGAGGAGATCAAGGGTGAAGTTGAAGAGGAAGCAAAGGAAGACCCGCATCCGTATATCGTGTTCTCATCGTGTTTTCATTTCAATATGTTTCTGTCAGGAACTATTCTCAAGTTTAGAAGCACGATGGTCTCCGCCAATGATAAGGGCAATAAGCTTGTGGAGGATGATGTCCAAGATCCGAAGAAGGAGGAGGAGATCAAGGGTGAAGTTGAAGAGGAAGCAAAGGAAGACCCGCATCCGCTCACCAGCACCACCATTGCAATAATTGGAGTGATGGCACGTCCTGTCAAGCTCAAAAGGACTGCATGCATGTCTACTGGAGCTCCACGGTCACTAGCTCCACGTGACAAGAATCCCTTCCATACCCTTATACATGAGCAGCAGTTCCAAAAGATGCCCATGGAAAAATTACCTTCCAATTGGGATATGCCTCGCTCTAACCATGCAGGAAAAGAATACATTAAGGAGGAAGAGTGGGGAAAGAATCACAAAGGTTGGGATTCACAGCCCAACATGATCATGATCTGCATTGAGAAAAATTTGGAGTTGATTTGTACTCTCACCTTCGAGATTGAGGACTTGAAGAATTTGATTGAAAAGCTTATCGAGTGAACACCACTACCACTGAAGGAGTAATTCTTCATCAGGTTTTGGCATCCCCTTCGTTTGTTCCAAGCTTGGGGGAGTGTCGTGGTATCACATTATTATCTTGTACCTTTTTAGTAGAGTCATATCATGAATAGAGAAGTTATCATATAGGATGGTTTGCATTGTGGAAGTATCTCTCCTCTAGCTAGTTATCTATGTATCCCTTGGTGTGAGCTACTGTTATGGAATATTAATGAGAAGTTCTATCATTTACTTTTTGCACATCTTATTTTAGTTTGCAATTTCTGTTATATGATTTATCTTGTTGTTAGTATTGGTATCATTTTAGTATCATTAAGTAAATTTAATTGGTTTTGGCAAACCTAGCTCTGGTCAGTAGCAAAACCATTTTAGAATTGAATGGAAAAGAGAAAAGTACTTTTAGAAATATAATTTCATTATCTTTCTTTCTTGATTGGCTCATAAGTTTAGTATTCTCTAGTTAAGATCTTTTATGTTTCCAAGGAAGATTCATGATTGTTTCTATCACTTGTATGTTTGTTTGTTTCCTTCAACTCTTATGCTTGCTACCCAGCCTTGCTAGCCAAAAACCCGTACTGAGAGGGAATGCTTCTCGTGCATCCAATCCTTAAACAAAAACTTGTGCCATTTGTGTACACCATACCTACCTATTAGCATTATTGCTATTCCAAGTATATTCATGTTTTATCTGCCTTCCGAATTAAACTTGTTATGTGAAAAGTAGTGATTAAAGCTCGCAAAAACTTGATGGCACACTTTATTTTCTTGCACTTAATAAACTTGAACCATTGTGTCCATCTATGTTGCGTATATGCTTGCTCTTTATAAGTTGAGAATTAGCAGAACTATGTACCATGGGGAACGCTTTCAACATTGCACTTATTATTTAGTTGATATTATGTTCTTTTGTTTATGGATCCCGGTGGTGTGAAATAAAGGGGAGCTTGTAAGCTCATGGAGTTTGTATGTGTGTTAGAGAAACACATGGGCGGCTAGCCTAGGCCGTGCCTAATCACGGGGGAAACTTGCAGCATAACCATAGTGAGCATTCTGTGAAGCATCCTCAATAAAAACCTATGCAAATAGCAAATAAAAAGATTGCTGAGATGCTCATTGTCTATTGCCTTGTCATTTTGATATGGGATAACTCCTGTATCATGGGGCAAGGGGTATCCCGTTGGCGGTTCTCCATGATACACATGTATTTACAATGACAAGAACTTACTTGTGACTAAAGTTGAGTAGCATGAGGTTCGGTACTCGTAAGAAAGGGGCATGAGATTTTCAACTTATAACTTGTCAAGCATATCCTCATATTTGTGTCACTTTAACCTTAATCACCTCTAGATGCTTATGATAGTGGAAATGAGAGCTGAAAGCTAGTAAGTACCATAATTTTTGTAAGCTCTTTATGAAACTTGAAATCCCTACTTCCCTCTGTGAAGGGCATATCTTTAACCTTTTAGTTGAGTCAGTAAACCTATTCCTTTCTATCTCAAGCAAGTATTTGAGTTGTTGTGTTTCAATCATTCATATGATGATTTATTCAATCATGTTTCTTATGTTCCTTGTTTTGCACACTGCTCTTATCTTAGTGAATATTACTTTTAAAGCTATCATTAAAAACCCCATTATGTTTGAATTCCTTCAACTTGTTAACCGTTTTCTTACTAAGAACAAAGTTTGCCATGATCAATTATGATTTACTTTGTGTATCTTTATTGTGTTTCCTTTACTCATTGCGAGTTAAGTTATATAATAGTGAGTTGTTTCCTATTATGATTTGTGTATTGATGAATGTGATGCTTCTTATCTGTACTCTCTTTATCGACACTGCACTCTATAAACATGTGATCATGTTTATTGAGCTCAGTTTTCGCTTGGGGACAAGCAATGTCTAAGCTTGGGGGGAGTTGATACGTCCATTTTGCATCACTATTCTATATCATAATTTACTGTTATTCATAGATATATTTCATATTAAGAGATGATACTTATGTTATTTCATCTATTTTTTCATGGTTGATGACTTTGGGAGGATGAACCACTGAAGTCAAGATTCTGATGGAAAAGGCATTGTCTAGGTGCAAAATTGGTGAAGATCAGAAAATCCTAGAAAATATACACAAATTCCTATTTTTCCAGAAGACGAAGGAGGCGAGGAAGGGGAAGTGCAGATGGTCCACAAGGGGCTCACACCACCCCCGGGCATGGGCCACCGTTGGCCACGCCACCAGGTGGTGTGGCCACCTTCGCCCACCTACAACATCGCCCTTCCGCGTATATATTCCCCTCGAAACCCTCAGACTCGGGGAGTGACCATAGAAAGGTTCTGCCTCCTCTGCCGGGCGGAAACTACAGAGAGAGAAAGAGCTCTCCGGCAGGCAGAAATCTGCTGGGAAAATTCCTTCCCGAAGAGGGGAGATCCTCGCCATCAACACCGTCATCAAGCTATATTTCATCGGGATCATCATCATCACCACCATCATCTCCACCAGCACCAGCACCACCACTCCATACCGCTATAACAATTGGTTTGAATCTTGCATAGTTCTTAGGGGAAACTTTCCCGGTGTTGATTACTTGTTGTAGTTGATGCTATTGAGTGGAACCATTGAATTATTGTTCATGTTCATATTGTTACATATCATTATTTCATCTCTGATCTTGATCCATATGATGTCTCGTGAGTAGTTCGTTTAGTTATTGAGGACATGCGAGAAGTCATGTTGTTAGTAGTGGACTTGTGTTGAGAAATATTTAATGGTTTGATATTTAAGTTGTGATGCTATTCTCCTAGTGGTGTCATGTGAACATAGACTACATGATACTTCGCCTTTATGGGCCTAAGGGAATGCATTATGTATTTCGTTACTAATCGTGGGGTTGCCGGAGTGATAGAAACCTAAACCCCCGTTAGGAAACCTTTGCATAAGGGAGTATAGGATCTCAAAGTTTAAGGATGTGGTTAGGTTTTTATCTTAATTACTTTCTTGTAGTTGCGGATGCTTGCAAGGGGTATAATCACAAGTATGTATTAGTCCTAGGAAGTTCATTACATTAGCATAGGTTCACCCACACAACACTTGTCCAACCAAAGAAGATTAATCAACTATATGAAGCGAAAGCACTTGACGATATTCCCATGTGTCCTTGAGAATGTTTGGTCATCTTAAGTAATACAACCGGCTTGTCATTTGCTAAAGAAGGGATCGGGCCACTTGCTGCAATTATTATTATTGTCTTTTATTTACTTGTACTTTATTTATCTGCATTATCAAAAACCCCTAAAATGCGTTTGCTGAGTATTTGCAGAAAGTTCCTGATCCAAACTACTTGTCAACACCTTTTGCTCCTCGTTGGGTTCGACACTCTTACTTATCGAAAATACTGCGATACACCACATATACTTGTGGGTCATCACACTGCGGCATCTTATCAATAGGTTAGTTCCAGAAAATATATAAAAATTCCTCAAACTGTAGACAAAACATAAGATAGTTGATACAAAACAAGCATGGAGCATGAAAAATTATAGATACGTTTAGGACGTATCAAGCATCCCCAAGCTTAACTCCTGCTCGTCCTTGAGTAGGTAAGTGATAAAAAGAATAATTTTTCAGGTGACATGGACCATCATAATCTTGATGAAGGTATTGTAAAACATTGATAGCTGGGATCATAGTACTCTAACATAAACATGAAAGATATAGTTCTAACAATGAGACAAAGAAACTAAGTTGCAACATAAAAAGGTACAAACAAAAGATCATGAATAACAATGCATTGAAAGACATTTGTTTTCTTCACATATAGAAAACATAATAAGAGTGGTAATCAGCTTATCCTTCATGGATTAGAAGAACATAAATGCATAGGACACCTTCAAAGTTCATAAGGGTGACTAGATACAAATAATTTAACAACAAGCAAAACCAAAATTATGAATCAATCAACAAGTTTTGGGACAATGCACATTGAACTAAGAATGACAACTATGCTCTCTTAATTAGTGCATAAAGATAGAAGATGGAGACACAACATAAAAAGATAAAAATAAATCCCTTCACAGAAGGAAGCAGGGATTTCAAGTTTCATAAGGAGGTTGCAAAAATTATGGTACTTACTAGCTTTGAGATCTCATTGCCCCTATCATTGGCATCTTGAAGTGATTAAGGTTAAAGTGACACAAATATGAGGATATGCTTGACAAGTTATAAGTTGAAAATCTCATGCCCCTTGTGTACGAGTACCGAACCTCATGCTACTCAACTTTGGTCTCAAGCAAGTTCTTGTCATTGTAAGTATATGTGTATCATAGCGAACTACCAATGGGGTACCCCTTGCCACATGACACTGGAGCTTTCCCATATAAAAATGACAAGGCAACAGACAACGAGTATCTTAGCGATCTTTTTATTTGCTATTTGCATAGGTTTTTATTGAGGATGCTTCACAAAATACTCATTATTGTTATGCTGCAAGTTTCCACCATGATTAGGCGTGGCTGAGGCTAGCCGCCTAGGCGTTTCTCTAACACACATACAAACTCCATTAGCTTACAACCTCCCCTTTTATTTCACACCGTCGGGATCCATAAACAAAAGAACATGATATCAACTGAATAATAATTGCAATGTTGAAAGCGTTCCCTATGGTAACATGGTTCTGCTAACTCACAACTTATAAAATACAAGCATATAGGTAACATAGATGGGAACAATGGTTCAAGTTTATTAAGTGCAAAAAAATAAAATGTGCCATCAAGTTTGTGAGAGGTTTAATCACTAATTTTCACATAACAAAAGTTTAATTTGGAAGATATATAAACACATGAATATACATGGAATGGTGTAACACACCATGCATAGGAATTTATACTGGACTCTTTGGAATAACTTGGTTTCTTGGGAGTTGGATGCATGAGTAGAACTCATACTCAGTACAAGTGGAGGCTCGCAAAAGACTGGGAGCAACCATCTAAGAGAGCAATAATCATGCAAAGCGACAAATAATTATTAATTAAAGCATAAAGTGATATTGCAAGTCAAAAACTAAATGATCATAGAGGCTATGGTGACCGGTTCATAGTCTTAACACAGTGTAAGCATGTGCAAGTCAACCCAAATAAAGCATCAAAGGAGAATACCACAAGATATGCTTTTGTATGTTAAAACAACACATGATTCTTTTAAGGCACATTAAGCAATCTCAATTTTTTGAAACAAGTCATGCTACAACAATAATCACTAAGCATATGGTCAAAGCAACATCTAGCATGACATGATAAAGTCTAAGTCACAGTCAAAACAAGCTTCCTTTTGTACCACTATAAGCATGAAACTTCCTACTCTTTTCCAACACCAATCGACTTATTTGAAACAACTCTCAAAGATAATAATCAATATAGACCAGAGAGCATGTCTCACCCATCTACAAAGAAGAACTAAAAATTTCTAAGCCAAAAGAATAATAAAACTAAAGCTAAACGCAGTGCTAGCAAAGGAGAACACTCACAGAACAATAAGAGTGAAAACTAGAGTGTTCTAGGCAATGAATAGTGGGGTGTGTCTCTCTCCAAAAGAAGTGCGTTGGGATCCAACCAACTTATTGCAGCAAATAAATAAAAGTAAAACTAATAACAAAGACGCTCCAAGAACAACACATAGTGCATAAGGTAATAAAAATAAAGTGTCTTGAAAGACGACCTGAGATTATTGATGAAGAAGGGGATGGCTTGGGCATCCCCAAGCTTTGATGCTTGTACTTCTTGAATATTTCTTGGGGTGACACGTGTGGCATCCCCAAGCTTGATATTTTGTCCATACTTCATCTCATCGCATCATTCTCTCCCTACACTTGAAAACTTCCTTCATACAAAACTTCACACAATCTTCATTATCAATATTAGTGTATTCAAAATAATAATCCTTTGGGTTCAGTTTCAACTCAAGTAAATCATCCATTAAAACATAAGGTATTGTAGCAATTTCTTTTAAAAGCTCGAGTGATCGAAGAGAACTCAAAAAGAAACCGATTAAGAGGCAAATGCAAATAATTGCAGAAATCTGTCAAAACAGACTAGCAGGTAAAGACCAATTTTTTCGAAAATCTTCTGTTGCTCAAATTGAGAAGTGAAAAACTAACGAAAGTTGGGTAATAACCTGGGGCATAAGCACAAAACATTACAGATTAATCCGACGTACTGAGATTTTTCACGATTTTTTATAGTGACACAAAGAAATCTGTTTTGGGACAGCAACTTCCCCATATCTTACTTCCCTCTCATTAGAGGTTATTCTTGGCACAAAAACCAAACAAAAAGGATAAGAAGAGGTTATTACAGAGGCAATAACTTCCAAGACTCAACAAAACAAAAATAAACTGAAAGTAAAAATATAATGGGTTGTCTCCCAAAAGTTCTTTCTTTATAGCCATTAAGATAGGCAGATAATTTCGATGATGCTCACATAATAAATATGAATTGAAGTAAAAGAGAGCATCAAGAAGAAAATATGGAACAAATTTAAGTCTAACCCACTTCCTATGAAAAATAATCTTGTAAATAAACAAGTCATGAAAGCACAAAGCAACAAGCATAGGAAAGAAAAACAAGTGCAACTTCAAAAATTTCAACATAAAGAGGCGAAACTTAATATTGTTGAGATACATAAAACCATGTTTCCCTCTCTAATAATAACTTTCAGTAGCATCATGAATAAAATTAACAATGTAACTATTATATAAAACATTCTTATCATGAGCCACATGCATAAAATAATTATTACTCTCCCTATAAGCATAGTCATTCTTATTAATCGTAGTGGGAGCAAATTCAACAAAATAGCTATCATTATTATTATCATCACCATAATCATCAAATATAGGAGGCATATTGTAATCATAGTTAATTTTCTCCTCAATAGTAGGTGGACTAAAATATCATATTCATCATTGTAATCATCATATATTGGAGGTATAGTATCATCATAAGCAATAGAATAGTTATCTTCCAAAGTGTGTACATTTGTAAACATATCATCATTGGAAGGAACATGGATAGTACTAATAGTACATAAATTATTAACATCGTCATTTTTAGAATTGGTACCGAAGAGATTTACAATATCAAAAGTAGTGTGCTTTCCCAATCATGATCACTACTATAGGTAAAAGGCATAGGAACATCATCGAGTTCAGACTCATCAAAAACTATAATAGGAGCAACATGCTTAGGGGAAATACCGTTTCCTCCCTCCTTTTAATCCTCCTCTTCTTCTTTTTCTTCTTATCTTTTGGAGGGAGAGGCTTGAAAGGAAGCTTCCCCATATACCCTGGTTTATTGTTAGAGACAATAGAAGAAACTTTGGAGGATTCCTCCTTTTCCTTAATAATAACAAAACACATATTAGTCGTGTCATATTTTGGTAAAATCTCATCTTTTATAATATTTTGTATGTAAGTATTTGTGTGGAAATTATCAAGACAACAAAGATGACAACCATGCAGGACGCTATTCATATCAAAAGCACTCATATCTACCAAAGAATTTTTTCTTGGTAACTCTTCACACCCCAAAAATAATGTAATTTCATCATGCTTATTAGGAGTGATCATGTTATAACAATACAAACTTGCATTACTCATTGGATTAGAAGGGATATTATTATGGCCTGGGCATTGAAAATTGAAATGACCCACTTCAAAGCAAAGTTCACAAATAAAAGGATAGAGGGCACAAACCTTTTTACCAAGATCATTTAGAGCCCTATACCAGGTTCTAGTTTTTCATTCCTGTGGGTGATACAATATTCTTCTTAGAGTTAATTCTTTTCACAAGGTCTATGTACTCCACAAAAATTAATATGCTTATAAGAAATAGTACTTTCAGAGGTTTGAGCATGTTTATTGCTATCATTAATAACAATTTCATTTTTCATGCAAGTGTCTTTAAAAGGCTCATGATACATGTCCCATTTTTATTTAGGAGCAAAGGCTCTACAACAATCAACAAGAATTTGAGGATCCAGACCATATTTAGCACTAAGCTCTTAAAAATCAGCAGTTTCAGTGAAAGACTTAATGCTACCTTTGTCGTTATCCCAATCTTCGGTATTGCATTGAATTGTTTCAAGAAGATCCCACTTAGCTTTGACCTCCTTGCTTGTGAAGGATCCCTCTAAATAGGTATCTAGGTAGTCCTTGTAATGTCCTGAAAGCCTTGCATAAAAATTATTAATAACAATATTACTTGGGAGCTCATGAATGGGACATTTGAGAATTAGTGACTTCAATCTCCCTCATGCTTGGGCAATACTTTCTCTATCATGAGGATGAAAATTATGAATATAATTACTATCTTTATGAATTTCATGAGGAGGAAAACATTTAGAGTAAAAGAGAGATTCAAGTTCCTTTCACTCCCTTGCTTTGCCCTTAAGTGATAAAGAGAATAGCTTCCTCTTAACTTGGTTCATTGAAATACCTACACACTTGAACAACTCGCATAATTCATGTATAAAGAGTAAATGATCACCAGGATGGACAATTCCATCTCCAAAATAATAGTTATTCATAACACGTTCAACAATTTTCATAGTTATTTTAAAAGGGACGCTTTCAGTATGTGGATTTAAAATATCACAAATATCATTAGAATTACCACATATGGGAGATAAAGTATCATCAGAGCAAATTTTCTCCTCTAAATATAGGGAACTAAAAAGATCATTTTCATAAAAACTAACTTCTCCAAGCTTAGATGTTTCCATAGCATTAGTAACAAAGGTGTTCAAAAATATCATACTAATAACATTGCTATTAGCATGCAAAGAAAGTTCCATGGGTTTTTTAATTTTCTTTTCAAACCATTCATGTTCTACCTTAGGAAAAATACTAAAAAACTCTCTAAAAATACTAAAAAACTCTATAAAAAAATCATACTAATAACATTCGAGCACTCACACACCAGCAACAGTAGTAGCAGATAGCTTAGTAACCAGAGGATGTCAGTACCTTTTACCTTACCTCCCCAGCAACGGTGCCAGAAAATAGCTTGATGTCTACGCATGCTTCTATTCTTGTAGACAGCGTTGGGCCTCCAAGTGCAGAGGTTTGTAGAATAGCAACAAGTTTCCCTTAAGTTGATCACCCAAGGTTTATCAAACTCAGGAAGGAAGCGGTGAAAGATAACCCTCCCAAGCAACCCTGCAATCAAGATACAAGAAGTCTCTTGTGTCCCCAACACACCCAATACAATTGTCAGGTGTATAGGTGCACTAGTTCGGAGAAGAGATAGTGAAATACAAGTAATATGGATGATTATTAGTGGTAATTACAATCTGAAATAAGAGTGGTAGCAAGCAAACATGTAACATGACTGATTGTAAACGGTGTGTCAATGCTTAGAAACAAGGCCTAGGTATCATACTTTCACTAGTGGACACTCTCATATAAATATCTTCTCTTCATTATGCTACCCTGAACTACTCTCCAGTTGGACAAAGTAGAGCTATAACAGCACACCTTAAAGCTCGCATTCCCCATCTAGATAACCCCTCACTATCACCTTGAGCACTAGATGGTTCCAACAAATATAGAGACATCCAACTCAAATTATACTCATGATAAGTATTTATGTAACCTTAGCCTAAGTGCCACACGGTGTGCACACTATCAACTTCACACACGTGGGGATAAGTAGACATTAATTAAAGGACTTGAGTAGCAGAATAGATCTACTTATTCAACTAGATTACAAAGCTCATGATCTCAATAAGATCACGCATAGAGACAAAGATGAACACATAGCTACCGGTAGAGCCCTTAGCCTCGAGAGAGAACTACTCCCTCCTCATCATGGGAGTCAGAAACAACGATGGATATGGTGGTGGAGTCGATGGAGATGGCTCCGGGGGCACTTCCCCATCCCGACAGGGTGCTAGAATAGAGACTTCTGTCCCCGGAATCTCCTCTTCGGTGGCGGAGGCGTTGTGGAACTTTTTGTGTAATTTCGATCTTCCCTTTAGGGTTTTCGTCTAGGGGAGTTTATATAGGCGAAGGGGTGAGGTCGGAGACCGCCTGAGGGGCCCACATCATGGCTTGGCACGCCCAGGGGGTCGTGCCACCCTCGTGGATCTCCTCCGTCTCTGCTTTGGACTTCTGTGTCGTGTCGGGAAAATAGGAACTTCGACATTTGTTTCGTCCAATTATGAGAATATTTTCTTTACTAGCTTTTCTGAATCCAAAAAACAGCAGAAAAAAGGCAACTAGCACTGTGGCATCTTGCCAATAGGTTAGTTCCAGAAAATGTATAAAAATGCCTCAAAGTGTAGACAAAACATAAGATAGTTGATACAAAACAAGCATGGAGCATCAAAAATTATAGATACGTTTACGACGTATGAACACCTTCCTACCAAGCTACAGAGGAAGGCTGCCCCTACCACCAAGGCACCTCGTGGCTACCCCTCTGCTCAGGAAATATTTGAGGATGATAAGATGGATGTCGATGCTTCTGACAGTGATGATGGGTCTGAGGAGGTACCAGAGGCTATGGCCCGTGGCCCTCGCATGAAGCATGCTAGAAACTCATTTCGCTTCAACACCTCTAAGGAGGAAGTGCACAAGAAGGTGAAGAAGTCCTCCTGGTGGAAGAAGCTTCTCCTATGCCCGAACATTGACATTCGCCATGGACAGTATGATGCCTACAAGGCTAACCGGAATGTCATGAAGGAACTCAAGCGGATCAACCAGCCCATGGATGTTGATCCTCCTCAGCAGTAGGCGTCATATGGAACTCTTTCCTATGGTCACTGGAGTCAGGGATGTGTGGACTAGTCCATGTTTGAGGACATGTTCTTCTTCTCGCCCTCATAGCCAGAGCTCTACTCGGGATGATCATCATGATGAGGATGGCGATGACGATGAGGATGAGGATGAGGAGGAGGATGCTGATGACAATGACAACAATGGCTAGAGTTATCCTTGGGACGCTTTAGTTTTGCTCTATTCCCTTTTTGGTGTCTCGATGCAAACGGGGGAGAAGTGGCCCCTTTATTAGGTTGCTACCGGGGATTTGCATGGGTACACGAGCTTCACGTTATTTTGATTTTCCTCTTTGAAGCTTCGTGTCTTTATCTTACTTGTTTGAGAACTATGTTGTGTTGAAGTCCGTTATGTGTGTTGTGACATGCTCACCCAGTTATGTTAATGACTATGTTATGCCTAGTTTATCGATCTAGTTGTTATTATATCATGTCATAACTTGTTAGCTTCAAAATCTAATGAGGATATGATCCTAGGGTGTGTGATCTTGTATTCAAATGCAAAGCTAAAAATGGTCACACATCTAGGGGGAGCCTTACTATATTTTATATATCTCCTATTGTGATAATTATTACCTATCCTATATGAAAATCCGTGGGATGTCATCAAACAGCAAAAAGGGGGAGATTGAAAGTGAATTTATGTCATTCCTATTATTTTGATGTTTGTTGACAACACATGGATAAGTTTAATCTACTGTTAAATGTTTTAGGAGATATCAGCTACTCTAGTGTATTTTTCACTAAAGGAAAAGGACTTCCCAGGATCATGTATGTGCAGGAACAAAGTCCCTGCCGGACTGTCCTGCTGATTTGCGTCGGAGTGTCCGGCCCCGGCTGGACTATCCGGTTGGATACTGCCGGACTATCCGGCCTTGGGGAGTGGGTGACTTGCTCGGACACTATGTGTGCCATATGGGACTCCACCCAGACACGCTCTGGACACTGGCCGGAAACTTTGTCAGGCTGGAGTGTCCGGTTGGTTTCGCCTGGAGTGTTCGGCCCAGGGGATTCGTCGACTTGCTCAGACATTTAGAACAGCACTTTAGACTCTACCCGGACTTAATCCGGACACAGGCTGGAAGCTTTACCAGGCCAGAGTGTCCGGCTGCGTCGTACTGTCCGGCTGGTGTTTGCCGGACTGTCCGAGGTAAGTGGCTCCCAATGGCTAAAATTCCAGGGGCCCTATATAAAGGCCCCTTCTTCTACCTTAGGAGCTGCTCGTCCACCTCAACAATAGCAGCACCATTTGAGCCACCAAATCCTCAAGATCACTTCACTCAACATCCAAAGTCCTTGATCCTTAGAGAATCGAAGGAGGATGCCTTGATCTATTGCTTCACCAAGAGAGATCTCCATTTCCCCCTCATTCACTTGAGGGCCCCTTGCTCTTATGTTTCATTGGAAACCCTAGCTTGTGATTTGGTTCTTACTAGCTTGTCTTTGATTATTTGACAGCTAGCTTGTATTCGGGAGCCTCCAATTAGGTTGTGGATGTGTGCCTCAAACTTGTTGTAAAGGTTCCGGCTTCCACCTTGAAGGTTACCGCTATAGTGGAAGAGGTGAATCGAACCCGTTGGGGTGAGGTTCATCGGAGAAGAAGGGAGGCCTCTTGTGGAGTTGGTGTTTTGAAACCACCGCCTCTCAAAATGTAGACGTACTTCCCCTCAAAATGAAGGAACTACGGGAAACAAATCCTTGTCTCTCCGTGTGCTCCACTTTGGTTACTTCTATCCTTTACCGCACTTTACTTATCTAGTTCTTGCTTAGTGTATGTGCTAGATTGACATATAGGTAAATTCACCATAGTTGCATAATCTAGAGAATTTACATTATGTGTCAAACCCTAACTTGAAAAGGAGTAAAATTTGAAGTAGAACCTATTCACCCCCCATCTACGTGCCCATACGATCCTTTCAACGTGGTAATGCGTTAAACCAACTGCTTACTCACTTATAATCCATTTAATCCCATCATATTATTGTGGAACACTAAATCAGCACATTGTATTCCTGTAGGTGATGATGGCTACCAGATGTCTCAAGACTTTGATGCACCTTGTTCTGAAGACGCCAAAACGCAGAATTCTAAAGATATAGTTCCGCATACTGGTCAAGCTTTGGTGGTGAGGGTGAAAACATGGGGAAGAGGCTTGACAAGTTGTCCAAAGGAGGGAGGCTTTCACTTAATGTTCTTCCAGGAAGAACTATACCAGACGAGCCGGGTGTTGCTGCCAGGTTTGCCAATGAGTGTGCAATCACAGTAAGGACTAGCATGCCTATCTTACCCCATTGGAAAGAGTACAAGAAGATGGTTGATGTCCAATCAGACTTCATAGGAAAAGTTTCTGTATGTTCTGTGACTTAGCTGTCCTTTAACTCCCCATTACTCTGTTCATGCAAATGCTGACACTCCATGTTTTATTTCAGCAAAAGTTTGCCATGGACACGAATCACCCTGACGTGCGGAATGCTTGCGCCAATCAATTTATGAGGCATGTAAGGAATCAGCGGTACATTTTGAAGAATAAGTATTTTGATCCCTACCCTCTAAACCAAGTTACAAGGAAATGTCCTAATAAAGTGAAACACATGACCGACGAGTAGTGGTGCAAGCTTGTTCATACTTGGTCTGACCCCAGGAAACAGGTCACTTTTTGTTTACTCTTTTACTGTTACTTCATGTGTTTGAATTCTTTGATTGGACCTACCTCTTATACTGTATGGTTTCTGCTTGTGTAGAGTACTTGTGTAATACACAAGAAGAATAGGAACAAACTCTTTACCCTGTTGCCATAGGTTCTCGTAGCTATGAGGTTGTGTGCAACGGTGAGAACGATGCCTTCGAACTCTTCAAAAAGACGCATTGTAGCCCAATAAATGGCTTCACTCTGAATGTGAAGAAAGCAATTGTAAATCCTCTTGAATACTTTTCATCTTCGTAAAATTCAATGCTATCTTCATCTCTCAATTATATACGATATGGTTGTAGTTTGCTTGCTATTTTTCTAAGGTTCGCTTCTATTCCTAATATTGCAGGAAATCATGGAAAAGAAGATGGCTCTAGATGTCCAGGAGGAAGAACCACTTTCATCCACTGAGGCTGTGCACTTTGCACTCTCGTTGGACAGCAGAAAGCCAATGTTCCTGAAGAACATCGGCCTCCATCCAAGTACATCAAGACGAAGTAGGTCTGGCCTTGAAGCATAACTTTTGGCTGAGAGAGCAGGGAGTGACAAACTGCATTGTACCATAGAGGAATTGCATAGAGAAAAAGAAGTTTCCGAGGTAGAGAAGTTGTAGTATGCTAAATGAAGGGTTCCGTAGCAGAAAACAAAAAATTTCTATCTACTCGAACACTAATACCAGGATCTATACTATGTAGACATAAGTAACGGAGAAGGAATACAGTATCCATACCTTTGAAGAGAGAGGCACGCCTTACGCAGGAAGGCGTATATTGATGAAGACGAGCAGCACCCCAAGTGTGGTGCCTCCGAAGTTCGTCACACGTCCGGTGTAGGGGACATCAACTGGGCTCCGATCCAGCCGAGCAGCAGAAGAAGCAGATGCCGGATCGCCGATCACACGATGGTAGTGTGACGGTGGAGAACTCAACCACAAGGTCCTCGCCAATATTACGGGGAAGTCCTCAGTAGATGAGAGAGAATGAGAGGAATGGGTGTGTTTCAAGGGGAAGGGGGGCCCCTTTATATAGTGGGAGGGGGCGCACCACCCAGAGGCCAGGCGGTGTGGGACTAATGCCCACACCCACCAGCCACCATGGGGTAGCCGCCGGCCCTTGGTGGGCCCCACTAGGGCTGTCCACCAGCCCTAGGCTGGTTGGCCCCCACTCCCTAGGCGCCTTGCCCACTTGGGCCTCCCTTCGGGTGAGGCCCATTAGCAATATAGTGCCTTCAAAAATAAAATAAAAAATATATTTAATATTAATTCTCCAATTAACATTCAAATACACATATTATATTATTCCTTTACTCCGGAACATCTTCCGGACCCCTTTCCGATCTTCATCGGATGTTACTGAAACTATTCCGGTCTCTCTCTCTCTCTCTATTTCTCATACGCTGTCGCATCTACCCTAAGCGTCCCTACCCTTAAGCGTGACATCCTTCGGTTTGGAAATACTCCGGACATGATAGAGACCACTCTCATATCAATTATCAACAGAGGGACCTGGATGGCCATGTGAGCCCCGTGCGTTTCACGAATACAATCGCTCGAACCGTGAGATAGTCGTTCCCCATTCCCTTTTTCACTCGATACCTAATTCATCCGAGACTTGATCTTTGGCATCTGCATACCTTAGTTCGATCTCGTTACTGATGAACTTGTTTTCTTGTTCTCATGTCATTGCATTCCGTGACCCAGTCACATGCTTGCAAGCTTCATTAATGCAATGCCACCGAGGTGGCCACATGTATCTGTCCGTTACACAGACTAGACAAATCCTGGTCTTGATATGTACTCCTCTATGCATCCCTTCGGAAAACCTGAGTCGCCCCTTTTGGTCACCCTGTTACGAGATGACTCTAGATAACCATCTAAGCTTCTTCCGGAATGGTGATTTGCATTACCTCACAGTCAAAGGATCGGGTTACGAGGTTCTCTGTGTTTTATCATCAATGGTGAACTTTGTAACTAGATCTCATGAAGATATAACGGTCGGATGTTTGTCTATCATGTTATTCAACTAATAACATGACCTCATTGTCAGTTGGCATATATGCCCATGGTCTTGAAACATAGACCATCCTCATGACCAATGAACTAGTTCACTAGAGGTAACTAGAGACATGGTTTGTTTACATACCACACATGTATTAACATTTCATATTAACACAGTTATAGCACAGTATGAAACGTATTATGAACACACAGGAGATATATCAGATAATACACTTTATTATTTGCCTCTAGGGCATAACTCCTTCAGTCTCCCACTTGCACTAGAGTATATCAAACTAGTTTACAATAGGCAGGAACCTAACACCAATGGAATCTCGGTGTTGTTCATACTTTTCTAAGTGGAGAGATTTCGTCAACGGATCTTCTACATTCAGTTCCGTATCTACTTTGCAAATCTTGACTTCACCTTCGTCGACGTTTTGCCGGATGACGTGAAATCTAAGCTTGATATGTTTGCCTGTGGAATGAGTTCTTGGCTCCCTTGCATTTGCAATAGCTCCCGTGTTATCACAATAGATTGTCACGGGGTCTTGCGCATTGGGAAAAACTCCCAGTTCGATGAAAAAATTCCTTAGCCAAATAGCTTCATTTGCTGCATCAGCTGCAACAATGTTTTCAGACTCCATTGAAGATTGTGCCACCACCGGCTGCTTCTTGCTTTTCCAGCTTACCGCCCAACCATTGACCAAGAAAACAAATCCTGTTTGAGACTTTGAGTCATCATGATCTAAATTCCAGCTCGCATCTACGTAACCTGTTACGTTTAGAGCTTCATCATTTCCTCCATAGATCAGGAACGTATCCTTTGTTCTTCTCAGATACTTCAGGATATTTTTCACAGCTGTCCAGTGATCCTGTCTTGGATTACACTGATATCGGCTCGTCAAACTAAGAGCCAATGCCACATCAGGCCTGGTACTAAGCATTGCATAGATGATAGATCCTATTGCTGAAGCATATGGGATGTAAGACTTCTTCTCTCTATCACTGTCCGTTACAGGACATTGAGTCATACTCAAGTTGCAATTCTTCATCATAGGTGTAAAACCCCTCTTGGTGTTTTCCATTTTGAACCTCTTCAAAATCTTATCTATGTAAGTACTCTGACTTAATGGTATTAGGTGTCTCGATCTATCTCTATAGATCTTGATTCCTAATATATATGCAGCTTCACCTAGATCCTTCATGGAAAATTGGTTGCTCAAATACGCTTTCACGCTATTCATAAGATCCACATCATTTCCCATGAGAAATATGTCATCCACATATACTACTAAGAAAACAACCGAGCTCCCACTCGCTTTCTTGTAAACACAGAACTCTTGTTGGTTTTGGACAAATCCAAAACTCTTGATCACTTGATCAAAACGTTGGTTCCAGCTCCGGTATGCTTGCTTCAATCCATAAATGGATCATTGAAGTTTGCATACCTTTCCAGCATCCTTAGGATTGAAAAAACCTTCTGGTTGCATCATATCCAACTCTTCATCAATGTGACCATTGAGGAATGCGGTCTTGACATCCATCTACCAAATTTCATAGTCGAAATGTGCAGCAATTGCTATTAAAATCCTGACAGCCTTGAGCATTACTATGGGAGAATAAGTCTCGTCGTAATCAACTCCTTGAATTTGTCGAAAACCCTTTGCCACAAGTCAAGCTTTGTGAATGGTCACAT
Organism: Avena eriantha; assembly: GCA_910589775.1. NCBI lineage: Eukaryota > Viridiplantae > Streptophyta > Magnoliopsida > Poales > Poaceae > Avena > Avena eriantha. The sequence goes on from OU342743.1 coordinate 465,355,511, forward strand.
TACCATTCACATCTATCTTTTTCTTAAATATCCATATATTTTCCACGGCCTTGCGGCCTTTTCGAAGATCCACCAAGGTCCAAACTTGGTTTTCATGCATGGATCCTATTTCAGCTTTCATGGCTTCTAGCCATTTCTCAGAGTCGGCACTATCCATAGCTTCTTTGTAGTTTGCAGGTTCTTCCTGATCATCTAAGATGACAGATATTACAAGGCTACTGTACCAATCTAGAGTGGCACGAACCCTTGTAGACCTGCGAACCTCAAGAGTCTTGACGTCATTGTTTTGATTGGCATCAATGGACTCTTCCTCCATGTTGGAGAGCGGTTTCGGAACAGCTTCCGTTGCGCTACTTGGAATACGGAGAGAAGGATCAACAATTTCATCTAACTCAATTTTCCTTCCACTCACTCCCTTTGCAAGAAACTCCTTTTTGAGAAAGGTTCCATTTTTAGCGACAAACGTTTTGCCTTCGGCTTGGTTGTAGAAGGTGTACCCAATGGTTTCCCTTGGGTATCCTACAAAGATACATTTTTCCGATTTGGGTTCGAGTTTGTCAGGCTGTAGTTTCTTAACGTAAGCCTCACAACCCCAAACTTTCAGAAATGACAACAATGGCTTCTTGCCATGCCATATCTCATATGGGGTTGTCTCCACAGATTTGGATGGTGCTCAGTTTAAAATAAAAGCGGCGGTTTCTAACGCGTATCCCCAAAAAGACACAAACAAATCAGTTAAAGACATCATGGACCGTACGCTATCCAATAGGGTTCGGTCACGACGTTCCGACACACCATTACGCTTTGGTGTTCCAGCTGGCGTAAGCTGTGGTACAATCCCACAGTCCTTCAAGTGCATGTTAAACTCATAACTCAAATACTCGCCTCCTCGATCAAATCGAAGGTGCTTGATTTTCTTGTTAAGATGATTCTCTACCTCTTTCTGAAATTCCTTGAACTTTTGAAAGGTTTCAAACTTGTGCTTCATCAAGTAGATATATCCATATCTGCTTAAGTCGTCAGTAAAGGTAACAAAGTAACGATAACCATTGCGTGTTGAGACACTCATTGGTCCACATACGTCCGTATGTATGATCCCAAGTAGGTCTATGGCTCTCTCCATTATACCGGAGAATGGTGTCCTAGTCATCTTGCCCATGAGACATGGCTCGCATGTATCAAGGGATTCAAAGTCCAATGATCCAAGAAGTCCTTCTGAATGAAGCTTCTTCATGCGCTTTACACCAATATGACCGAGATGGCAATGCCATATGTACATGGAATTATTGTCACTGTGCTTGCAACATTTAGCATCAACACTATGGATGTGTGTATCACAATCAAGATCAAGTAAGAATAAACCATCACTTACATGTGCATGAACATAGAAAACATCATTCATATAAATTGAACAACCATTTGTTCCTGATTTAAACGAATAATGGTCTTGCAACAAGCAAGACCCACTCACAATATTCATACTCAGTGGAGGTATATAATAGCATTTATTCAAAATTAACAATAATCCTGACGGTAGATGTAGATGCAGGGTGCCGACGGCCATCACTTCGACTTTCGAACCATTGCCGACGCGCATCGTCACCTCGTCCTTCCTCAGGCGCCTCCTACTCTACAGATCCTGCTGAGAGTTACAAATGTGAGCAACAGATCCAGTATCAAATACCCAGGTGTTACCCCTGGAGCTTGTAAGGAATACATCAATAACATGTATATCATATATACCTTTGTCCGGAATGGCTATCTTGCGAGCTCTCTTGTCTTCAAGGTATTTGGGGCAGTTGTGTTTCAAGTGCCCATCCCCTTTGCAGTAGAAGCACGAAGTGCCAGGCTTAGGGCTAGGCTTGGCAGCCTTTGAGGTGGTGGGAACAAACTTGCCATCCCTCTTAGGCTTCTTGCTCTTTCCTTTTCCCTTTTGCCCCGGTTTCTTAAAGTTGGTGGTCTTGTTGACCATCAACACCGTGAGTTCCTTCTTGATTTCTACCTCAGCAGTTTTGAGCATGGCGAACACCTCAGCAAGGGTCTTAGTCATCCCTTGCATGTTGTAGTTCATCACAAAACCCTTATAGCTAGGGGGCAGCGAATGCAGCACCCTATCTATAGCGAGTTCCTCCGGGATTTTGCAATCCAGGGCGTTTAAGCGTTTAACATAGCCAGACATTTTGACCACGTGCTCACTAATACTGCGGTGCTCTTCCATTTTAGCAGAGAAGAAGAGCTCGGAAGCATCATACCTCTCTACACGAGCCTGTGGAGCAAAGACAGCCTTGAGATCCTCAATGATCTCAAAAGCATTCATCTTCTCAAAACGCTTTTGAAGCTACGGCTCCATGGCATAGAGCATTCCACTCTGGATGAGGGAGAAATCATCCGCCTTGGACTGCCAGACATTCTTTTCGTCCTCAGAGGCGGAATTTGCAGGCTTAGCCGGATGCTCAGCCTCGATGACATAAGTCAGCTTGAAGGGGACTAGGAGGATCCTAAGGTTGCGGAACCATGCGGTGAAGTTGGTTCCATCAGTTTTCAGCTTATCCTTCTCGAGGAAAGTGCTAAGGTTGAAGGTGGGAGGGCGAGACATCTACAAAGGAATTTTCAAAGTATTTAGACTATGTTCATAATAATGAGTTCGAGTTTTAACTAAAAGAACTCCCACTTAAACAAACATCCCTCTACTCGTTCAGTGATCACATGATCCCTATCCTCTGCACCCCACCGATCGTCATGGCCATCAGTGCAGTATCAAAGGTGGACATTCCCTAATGTCGATCACATCAACCATGTGATTCATGCTCGACCTTTCGGTCTCTTGTATTCCGAGGCCACTCTTCTCTAGCGTGCTAGGCTCGCCAGTCCTAACTCGTGTGTATTTGTAGTGCAACATGGTTTACACCCACTGTATGCGAACGTAGATATGTTTGACACCCAGGCCTGTCACCTGGATTGCCTCATACCGAAGAACTTTCTTGGTGGTGCACACACAAGGGGAATACGATAACTGGAATACTATGAGGGATTATCTTATTATGCTACCGTCTAGTAAGTATACTAGCACAATAAGTAATACTTCTAAAGTAAAGTGTTATGACATGGTTATAGCTTTATGATCATCATCAATAGCTTCAATGAGATTTTCATAAACTTGTCATTGCCATTTTATAATACTTTCCCCTATGCAATAACGAAGATAGACGCTTCTATATTGACTATTGCATGTTTTACGCGGCTTTAGGGCTTTCGCAGTAGAACCCCTTCCCACCTACGAACGTCGAGCCACAACATGGATTCAATGATTGCCATTCTTCTTCCCTTTTCAGGGCCCTCCAGTGTCAATACCATATCAACTACTGTAGAGAGACAGACACCCCCCTAAGACACTTTGTTTTGTGGACCAGTCTCGTGAATCACCACGTGAGGTCGGTTGGGGGCCGCTTCATCAAACAGTGCCGCGATATGAACAATAACACTAAAGAGGGTAGCAACTAGAGAATCAATGCCCACATATTACTATGTGTTCTATCCGTACGACATGTCTACCCATAGACCCGCTCTGATACCAATGAAGGGTTCTGTAGCAGAAAACAAAAAATTTCTATCTACTCGAACACTAATACCAGGATCTATACTATGTAGACATAAGTAACGGAGAAGGAATATAGTATCCATACCTTTGCAGAGAGAGACACTCCTTACACAGGAAGCCGTATATTGATGAAGACGAGCAGCACCCCAAGTGTGGTGCCTCCAAAGTTTGTCACACGTCCGGTGTAGGGGACGTCAATCAGGCTCCGATCCAACCGAGCAGCAGAAGAAGCAGATGCCGGATCGCCAATCACACGACGGTAGTGTGAAGGTGGAGAACTCAACCACGAGGTCCTCCCCAATATTACGGGGAAGTCCTTAGTAGATGAGAGAGAGAATGAGAGGAATGGGTGTGTTTCAAGGGGAACGGGGGACCCTTTTATATAGTGGGAGGGGGGCACACCACCTAGGGGCCAAGCGGTGTGGCACTAATTCCCACACCCACCGGCCACCATGGGGCAGCCGCCGGCCCTAGGTGGGCCCCACTGGGGCGGCCCACCAGCCCTAGGCCGGCTGGCCCCCACTCCCTAGGCGCCTTGCCCACTTGGGCTTCCCTTCGGGTGAGGCCCATTAGCAATATAGTGCCTTCAAAAATAAAATAAAATATATATTTAATATTAATTCTCCAATTAACATTCAAATACACATATTATATTATTCCTTCACTCCGGAACATCTTCCGGACCCCTTTCCGATCTTCATCGGATGCTACCAAAACTATTCCAGTCTCTCTATCTCTATATTTCTCATACGATGCCTCATCTACCCTAAGTGTCCCTGCCCTTAAGCGTGGCATCCTTCGGTTCGGAAACACTCCGGACATGATAGAGACCACTCTCATATCAATGATCAATAGAGGGATCTGGATGGCCATGTGACCCCCGTGCGTTTCGCGAATACAATCGCTCGAACTGTGAGATAGTCGTCCCCCCATTCCCTTTGTCACTCGATACCTAATTCATCTGAGACTTGATCTTTGTTATCAGCATACCTTAGTTCGATCTCGTTACTAATGAACTTGTTTTCTCGTTCTCATGTCATTGCATTCTGTGACCCAGTAACATGCTTGCAAGCTTCATTAATGCAATGCCACCGAGATGGCCACATGTATCTGTCCGTTACACGGACTAGAAAAATCCTAGTCTTGATATGTACTCCTCTACGCATCCCTTCGGAGAACCTAAGTAGCACCTTTTGGTCACCCTGTTACGAGATGACTCTAGATAACCATCTAAGATTCTTCCAGAATGGTGATTTGCATTACATCACAGTCAAAGGATCGGGTTACGAGGTTCTCTGTGTTTTATCATCAATGGTGAACTTTGTAACTAGATCTCATGAAGATATAATGGTCGGATGTTTGTCTATCATGTTATTCAACTAATAACATGACCTCATTGTCAGTTGGCATAAATGCCCATGGTCTTGAAACATAGACCATCCTCATGACCAATGAACTAATTCACTAGAGGTAACTAGAGACATGGTTTGTTTACATACCACACGTGTATTAACGTTTCGTATTAACACAGTTATAGCACAGTATGAAACGTATTATGAACACACAGGAGATATATCAAATAATAGACTTTATTATTTGCCTCTAGGGCATAACTCCTTCACTAAATACATGAGAGAAATGCAGAAGAGTCAAGTAGAGATGCAGGATAAGCAAAACCATACAAACAACTTACTTCAGCAAGTGTTGTCTCGGATAACTCAGCAGAAGCAGCACAATAGCAGCTTCAGATGTCGCAAGGTAATTGAACTTGTGGTTGACACTTGTGAGTTCTTGCGCTAGGAAAGTTAACTAATGTGGAAACTTGTGAGTCTTTTGGGCAGGGAAACTTGTGAGGCTTTTGGCTCATAAACTGCTGTGGAAAGTTTTTGGCTGTGGAAGCTTATGAGGCTTTTGGCTCACAAACTATTGTGGAAATTTATGTGAAAACTTGTTCTGAAATTCATTGTCAAATTATGTTATTTGATGCATGTAGTGTGAAATGTGTCACAAACGATTAGGGCTAGTAGAAATTTACATGCACAAATGGCCCCCTAATCTCACGGTGACGCCAGCCCGCATCTGTGACGAAAACAAAATCGTCTCAGTTGTTCTTGATGAAACCTTTCCGTCACAGGTAAACGCCGACGTGGCTGCCTTTCATTGGCCAACTATCTAGACGAAACAGAAACGTCACGGCCAATGATGACGTCATCACACAAAATTCGTCGTTTGTAGGTGATACATGTCCCATTTTGATTTGTCAAGGTGGCGTTCTCTGGCTTGCCCACGTGGCCTCATCCGATTAGCGCAAGCTTGACCATGTCAACCGTCCACGTGTCAGCATGGCATCGAAAGGTGGCGACGAACAAAATTCTTCACGGTGCATGTGACGTCATAAACGAGATGTATGGCATCATGAATGGGTTGGATGACGTCACAGATATGGAGACAAAGGAATCGGGCCATGACGGAAAAAAAAACGTCAGGAACTCAATGACATCGTAGACGACGAACATGACGTTAGCAAACGTCGCTGACGGCCACCCGCAGTGCTATCTTCCACGTGGCCTCAGTCATGACAAAATAAAATCATCATGAACGACTGGGCCTGGGCTGGGCTGTTCCAGTTCGCCGTGACGAAAATACAGGAACATCGCGATCGGGCATGACGTTTTTAGACAGAAAAAATGTCGCGGAATGAATTATGACGTGAGTTCCGTGACATTTTTTTTATCACAAAATTCGTCGTGGATGGCCATCTACGACGTTTTGGCTCTCAGATCATCATGAACCGCCCAGATTCTTGTAGTGAACCCATCCGTTGGCAATTTTATTAACCATTCCATGAGTGTCACACTATTTACTAGTCATGTCTTAGTCAAATTAAAGGCGGTACTTTAGTTATGCTTGTCTATGATCAATAAACTATGCTCCAAGTCGTCTATAACCGCGACCACGGCTTTCAAAAAGATTTACCCTATCGAGGTGCACAAATATCAACACACACATGATCAACCTTAGAAAGAACCAAATAAAACGCAATGAGGCCTCACAAAAATACATTCACAGGATTCATAAATTATTTCAGGGGGCACCCCTCTAAGCTACCCGTAACGAAGTTGGCCGGTTCCGAGACGGACCTAGGATTTGTGTCAATGGCTGTAAATGATTGGGAACCCGAAAGTGTGACTGGGCATGTCGATACCATGAAAACATTCCACGTTCCAAAACAGTACAGATGCTCCACGCATAATCATAAATAAATCAGTAAAACATGGCATAAGTACAGGATAATAGTAAAGACCAAACTACTTTGTGGCCCTAAGAAATAAAGTGCAAATCCAGCTCAGGCAAAGGGAGATCCATAGGGTCTCCAGTATGTGGATAGTGCGAGTAGTTAAGGAACAAGAATCAAGTACTCGGGGTCCTACGGGACACAAGTGAGCTTAAAGAACCAAAAATAGCAGATAATACCCACCGATGCCTCTTTCATTAGTTATCTCATTACTACTTAGATTAAGTTGTTTAGGTACCTTGTTATCCAAAGACTCGCACAAACCCTACACATGCAATTGTACGACTCGCATGGCCCAAACAACTCCTGCAGTAATGACTCATAGGATTGAGGATACAAGCTTCATTGGGGTTTAAAAGTAAAGTTTATGCAATACTTAGGATTCAATTAACGCAATCGCGACTCAATGATGCAAGAGTAAGATAGAAGCATAAGTACTACATGTATGCAAGCATGGGGAATTTCTTGCCTAGCCGTTCAATTGTGGAATAAGAAAGTTCCGGGTAATACTCCTGAGGCTCCTAGTATTCTCCTTACTCAGTGTCTATCCGGATAAAAACCAAACGGCCGAAATAAATTCATTGCACAATCATACAAATCGTATGCAACAATCAAATAAGGTATTCCATTATGGAGTGATGCGCAATTGCATGGTAGTAATGTAGCATGGCAAGGATGAAGTGTGCAAACAAGAATTAACACTTTTAATATTTATTTGGACTCATTTTATTTACATAAACCTTTTAGATTTCCAACTATTTATATGATGCATGCTTCAATTCATATCATGGAATGTATAGTTAGAACGGACTCGTCGTGCTGATCGATTTAGATATATTATTTATCAAATTTGGATTTATGGAATTAAAGTTATGAATCTATTAAGAAAAGCATTTGTTGGCAGTTAAATAATTTCAAAATTTTAAATTGCTCAAAAATTATTTTGGATGGCATATTTGAATTCCTGGCATTTTTATGATCAAGCAACATATATTACTTATTTTTTTTGGGTGTTGGCAATTTAAGTATATGATTTTATCCATATTTTACAATTTTCTGATATTTCAAAAAGGTTAGAAAACTTTTGTTACCGCAGACTCTGCTAGCCATACTCGCTGACCCGCGGGTGAGGGCGTTGCTGACTGGGCATCGGTAGTGAGATGGGTGGGGCGCGGGTCACTTTGGAAAAAGGCTGGGTGTTTCGGAAAAGTCCAGATCTAGATCTGGGTCTGGGAGAACAGTTTTCAGATTTTTATGTAGCCTCATCCAAACGCGATTGACCGACGCGTCAAAACTATTGCGAATTAGAAAAGGTGGCAATTTACAAAATTGTAGAGGAGATTGAGATGTACAACTTCTGTAATTGAGGGATTCTCAAATGCGAGTTATAAGGATGTATACTGGAGCGGTTTTGGATACAGAAACTAGTTGATTTTATCTGTTTTCAAAATACGATGGCAACAAAACTAGGTAGAATTTGGGGCGTGGTTTAGCTCGTTAGAAAGAGGGAAACACCCCATCGTAAGGTTGCAAGCGGGGCGGGACTACCCGTTATGCCGCTACGCCGCCCCGCAAAAAAAATCCGCACGATGCTGCTGGGCTGACCGCGACCTTCCTAGCGGGTTGAAGCGGCACACCGCTTTTCCCACCAGCCATCCCGCATGGCCGCATAGCCCACAATTTACGCAAGGCATGAATCCTCACAGCCCTCGGTCCTTGACGTTGCCGCCGAGCTCGGCATGCCGGCGTACGTATTCGCCAGCGCCAACAGGTTTTGTGCGTCTTCTATAGGTGTTCCTCGAGCGGACAGGCGAGTTGTTGGCGCCGCAGGAAGAGGTGATGTATTTTGCATGTGCTTACACGGGCCAGGTCTGTTTTTTTGCCTTCCCTCTTCCTGCGGGCTGCCTAAGATCTGGGAACGAACTAATGCAGGCTGTCAGGTATTTATTTTGCATGCACTAACGGCCTGAGATCCCGAAACGGCTAATGCCGGCGCCACTATTCCTTGCGCTAATTCTAGCGTTTTATGGCGGCGAGTCGCGAGTGTCCGCAAGGCTGGCGCTATCCCGCATAGGTCTGTACCGGCCGACCGCAACCCGCCCCGCCTGCAGCCCTACCCCCTCTATAGGGATGTGACGGGCAGCGCCGGAGGAAAACGGACGAGGCTAGGGCATCGTCGAGAATAGAGGCGAAAATTTTAGTTTAGACTGACGAACGGTTGTTGCCGCTATCTTCGAGTGAGTGCGCGCGGCTGGGGAGAATCCGGCGACGGGGAGAGCTTCTGGTCGGCGGAGACGATGATGGAAGGAGGGGAAATTGAGCGAGGGACTCACCACGGGGCCTACGGTGGCCTCGGCGGGCTCGTGGGTGGTCGGAGGCGAGGGAGACGACGCACGGCGGTGAGGTGCACAGCACAGCGGGAGGAAGGCGAGGACGTAGTCCTTGTGAGGTTCGGCTCCTCCTACTGTGCGCGTTTGACGCGGAAGTCGACGGTGATGCTCCTCCTGCGACCATATGCTCCGGGCGACGACTAGCACGGCGGCGGGAAGCATGTCAACGCTGCGGCCATGGAGGTGGTGGTCGAGAAACGAGGGGGAGGAGAGATGCTTCCAGGGTCTTTCGGGGCTGCGGGGAGTAGATAAGGAGGAGGAGGATGACGCGCTTCTTGTGCTGCTGACGAGGAAAGCGGCTCAGGACGGAGACCTGCTCCCTGCCATTTGCTCGCAGAGAGAGAGGAAGACGATGTCGTGAGATGCGGGAAGAAGAACAATGGAGGCGCGGGTGGTGTGGCTCGAACCTAGGGTGTGGCTGGCGCGCGTCCCTGGCAGGCCCCAGCTGGGCCTGTTCTCGAGCCGGGCCATAAAAGGAGCGCCGGACCTGCTGCTGGAGACTACTGCTCTTGCTGTCCGGGATCGCTGCTGCTCTGAAGCGTGCTTCCGGAACAGCTAACTGAAGGATGCTGTTGTACTGAAAACTGCCCAGAATTGAATAGAGGATGGCTTGGAAAACAGGGAGATAGATAGCTAGGATGGTGGTTCCTATTATTTGGTTTGGTTTGTTCCTTAGTTTGAAATCAAACATAAAACATGAAACCTTTGATAACTCCAAAAGAAACCACAAAGGATTAAGAGGGGAGGATGACTAGCGCGAGGGCGGGCAGCAGTCCGTCTTGCTCTCCTTAGTCGCCACGTGGACATACTGCTACTCTGCTCGTGTACAGTTGTTCTGCTATTTTACGCGCGTATAAATACAACTAGGTCGTCTCGTGCACTACGATCGAAGACAGTACAACACAGAGCACTTCCAGAACATCATCTCGTGTACTGGAATCGAACGAAGTGCAACACAACACAAAAAGGCAGTGCAATGCTAGGATACCTGCGCCTGAAGGCAGTGGAACACAATATAAATATGCAGTGCACCGGACATCGTCTCGTGCACTGCAACCGAAGGAATTGCAACACAATATAAAAAGGCAGGATACCTCGTGCACCGAGCACGAAGGCAGTGCACCACAGTATAAACAGGGAGTGCACCGGCCGTGCACTGCCAGGACATCGTCTCGTGCACTGCGATCGAGGGCAGTGCAACGAAACAGAACAAGGCACATGATAAATCATGGTGCACTGTGTCTGAAGGTAGTGCAACAAAGTATAAACAGACAGTGCATGGCCAGTGCACTGCTAGGACATCGTCTCGTGCACTGTGTGTGAAGGCATGCACTGCTAGGATATTTTCTCGTGCACTGCACCAAAGACAGTGCAATATAATAAAAAAGACAGTAAGCAGGCAGTACACCACCAGAACATCGTTCCGTGCACCGCGAACCAGAGACAGTGCAACATAGGGTCAATAGGCAGTTCAAAAAAAAAGTTCGTCGAAACCTATCAACATGGGATCTAGTTTTGTAGGTCTCGGCACGACTAGTACAACTGTGAAAACGGATGTCGATTTGAACGATTTGTTTAAAAGATATCGCATTTTTCGTATTTGAATCAAAATGAGAAAGGGAAAAAGGACCGTGACCCTCTCTCTGTAGGCACCACGTGTCGCGTAGGGGAACGGTCGGGATAGCGCGAGAAGAACTCTCAGGACGCCACGTACAGGGACAGCAGAGATTGCGGACCAAGCTCTGTAACACGCGCGTTTTTTCTAGTGTTTCAGCTAAGAGGGCATCAATACATGGACCATGCATGATCATTTAAGGCCACGATTATATCTTTAAAAACATCTATAATCCAATATGGCTATATGATTCATGCATGCATTTAAATATTTGAATTACGGGCCTACCAAGGTTAAGATCACGTGGGAAGTATGAAAGCTAGGCATATTTGAATACGAATGGAATTTTCTCATGTCTATTTACCACTAGACATTTATTGGGTTCCATTTATATCTAAATATGCCCATTGTTTCGAACACCCCATATGAAGATAAAAGCATACCCCATTATGTATATTGTAAAAACAATTATGAACATGAATGGGGAATTTATAAGGAATTGGATCCATCTTTATAAATGTGAGCTAGAAAAACCAAGGAAGATACGAAAGCCCACATCTAGTTTGGAAGGTGGAATTATAAGGTGGTGACAAGGTTAAGGTGGTGCAATAGAGAAAAATATGCCCCCAACTCAACTTGGGGATCAAGCATTTATCAAGAACCAAATACAATGTATCAAGAGGCAAATACAATATATAATGCATGTGGGATAAGAACCAATAGAGGGGTTTTATATGATGCTCAAATGCAAGGTGGCATGGTGACATGAGCATGATATAATAATGATGCAATAAATGACATATAGGAAGTAGCATTTTATTATTAAACCATGTAGCATTACAGATGTTAGATAGATATGATACTACAACTCCTCTAGGAGGGCCTTCTGCCGCTCCGCTAGCCGCTTGACATCCTTCTCCTAGTCCTTGCACTGGGTGTCAAGGAGCTCGAGGGCCTGGGCCCGGCTGGCAAGGCGTTGACGCGCCCCTTGATGACGGCCTCCAGCTTGTCCGTCTTGGAGTGCCATTTCTCGTTCTGGAGGCGGAGGGAGGAATTGCTCCGGCTGAGGCGACCATTTGCCTTGGTCAGCCGATCAATCTCTCGCTAAGCACAGACCATGACGGCTGCAGGAACAGCCAGATATTAGTAGAAAAAGAAGAAGGAGAAAAGAAAACGAAACTATAACCGAATAGGGAGACTTACTCTGGGAGGTGTCGTTCGCTGCCGCGAGCTTCTGCTCCAGCATCCGGTTGTACCATAGCGAGGTATCTAGCAGCTTGACCTCCTTCACCGCCACCTCCAGGGTAGTGGCCAGAGAGGCCAAGGACGCGGAGGAGGAGGAAGAGTCATCGGCTGTGTTGAGGACCAAGGACTCCTTCGCCTCGCAGAGCGCCACCTGCCACTCTTCTCCCGGCTCGCTGTCGGAGTTGTCGTCGGCCACCACCACCAGCTCCTTACTGGCTGCGGCGAACCCAACCCCGCGGAAGAGCCCCCACCGCCTCCCGACCTAGGCATAGCGGTGTCCGGCTAGACCACAATAGTCGGCAGGGCATCGCCGACCCCGGCTGCCGTAGCCAGAGCCGCGCGACGTGGTGACACGGTTCCGCGCGAGGGGGAAGGGAAGCAGCAGAGGTGGGCACCAGATTGGCAGACGTGGTGCAAGGCAACGAGGCGGTAGGCGTGTGCGCAGGGCTCGTGGCGCTGAAGTAGATAAGGTTACTGCAAAAGGGAGGAAAATAGAACCACTATGAAAAAAAGGGAAAGAAAGGCAAGCTAGAACCATGGAAGGCGAAATCCATACCCCTGGACGACTGGAGGCGGCGCCTTCTTGCGGCCACCACGGCTTGGGTGCGGCGTGCCGGTCCGGCTCCACTTTAGCTGTCGGCTCCTCCACCGCGGGCCGGCTAGACCTGCTTCCTCCCGTGGCGGATCGGCTGGAGTCATCATCCGTCATCCGGCGCCGGCTAGGTTCGGTAGCCGGGGCGACCTCCTCCTCCTCAACAACAGGCGCGTGGGGGTCGTGCGCCGGCTCGTCGTTTTGGTTGGGGAAGACATCAGTGTCGCTATCAGATTTCTCACTGGATTGCCGCACGTGTGGCTCCAGCAGATCAGGAGTGAAGACCTAGAGGGGGGTCTCGCCCTCCTCCCGAAGGATGCAAGAAAAGTTCTGCCGCAAACGGAAAAGGATGGAGCGTTAGCCGGATGAGCGCACGAAGCAAGAAACAAAAGACAAGGGCAAGGCAGAGGACTTACCCAAGGCGCGCGGTTCTCGCGCGTGTACGGAGCCTGCCCAAACTTCCAATTCACTAGCAGCTTCTCCTTCGTGATCGTCCACACCCACTCCTTGAGGTTGTCGTAGCGGGAATCACGGCGGGACCGGGTAGGGTCTGGCCGGCTGGAGTAGAAGCACATCTTGTGCGCCCGTTGCTGCAATGGCATCATTAGCCGGGACATCCAGCAGAGCGTGATGTTCAGGACGGTTAAGCCGATGGTGATGAGCGACCTCATCCGCTGTGGCATCACGTCTGACTCCGTCTTCTCGCCATAAATCTTCAGATCCAAATGGTCCTGGCTGGACTCAATGTCCTGGAAGACCGGAAGGTTGATCCGGTCGACTTCAGTGACGTTGCAGACGCAGAAGTACGACTACTGCCATAGTCAGACCGTGTCGTGAAGCTTGAACTTGGGGTAACCGGTCTACGAGCGGGAGTAGAGGGAGGCTCCACCGTAGGGGACCAGCGGGACCTGGGTGAACTGGACCTATGTTCGAACACGAAATAGCCAACAAAAGAGCCCGAGATCCGGCTGGATCCCGAGGTAGCACGCGCAGAAGGCTGCGAAGTGCGAGAGGATGTCGATGGCGTTGGCGCCGAGATGGTGGAGGCGCAGGTCGAAGAAGGCGAGCAAGGTGAGGAAGAAGGGGTTCGCCGGAAGGGCGAGGTCGGACAAGAAAATCACCCGCTCTCCCTCCTGGGGGTTCGGCGACTCCTCCTCTGGCGGCGCGAGCCGCACCGCCACCTTCGATTCTGGGGAAGGACTCGCGTGGCGTGGTACTTCACGATGTTGTCCTCTGTCACCTGATGAGTGCATATTTGCATCATGTTTTACATTATTATTTTGCATTATATATGTAGGATCTTCGTATGTTATGATGCCCGCGCGCACATTTTATGTCTGTTTTCACCAAGATCAGGAAAGATGATGGATCTAAAGGATATAATTCTTGGAGCAGTTGTACTAAGGAGAAAAGGAGTCAAAAACAACGTAAATCGCTTACTTGAGAAATATTAATGATACTAGAAGAAAACTAGAAGCCAACAAAGGAAGCAGAAGGTTCAACTACCAACTATATGACTAGAGCAAATTTTCCAGCGTATAGCTCCGGCTGTATAGTTGGCGCCGCATCCGCCTGCTCAAATAGTTTCACCCCGTGCAACTGGTTTGGGGAGACGACATAGAGAACACCCAGAAATCATAGAAACCGCACCTCCGGAAGGCATCTAGAGGGGGAACTCATCCACCGGGGCTCCATCTTTGCCCTGGGCAGATCCGGGAGGCTAAGGCATCTATCTTCATCATCCACCGCTGCATCACCACCATCTCCATCCATCCCATCTACATCCTGTCTAGATCTTGTTGTAATTTCCGTACCCGTTGTGGATTTATACAAGTATTATTCATCTATGATGGATTCCATTCTTATTGCCATGATGTTGATTGCCTCCATGTCTGAGTAGATCACTAGTTCTTGGGGAGATGGAGAAACCCTAGTATGAGATTGAAATAAGATAAAGTATATTATGATATTCATCGTTGTGACCATATGTTAGATTTTCTACATCTTGATGTTGAGAGAAGTCGACCTCTTAATATTTGCCTCTCATGGGGAATTGATGGAGGGAACTACTAGTTGGTAGACGGAGGCGTGCTAGCACTTAAAGTGACTATAAAGCTATTGGCACCCCTTACGTATCAACTTGGGAAACCGGGGAGACTCACGGAACACTATCCATGCGATGGGATACGTCCTATGGGATTATGTCCCTTAATAGCACAGTAATTCGATTGATGTCGATTGCTGACTGCTATGGTTATGAGGATGATGTGAGCAGCGGTTGCTGCCTATTTGTCCAAATACAGAGTTCCTCCCACACATACATAGTTCAGAATGTTCATAATGATAATCTTTATCTTAACTCCTTCTAATGCTAGTGGTGTATCCGCAACTCCATGAGAATGCTTTTGCCCTATTGCAGTTCTAATCTCTCATACATACACAATACTTACTTTTTGTATTCAGTTATTTTACTTTACTTAAATATTGCTCTTATACCTAAAACCCAAAAACACCTTTTACATAATACTCGCATTTTTATCTTGTTTTTAGAACTTTATTTAGAATTTCTATCGTAATATTTAATTCAAGAATTATTAGACTTCAGACTCCTGCTCCCTGTGGGATCGATATCTTTATTTTGAAACTCGCTACAAACAATCTATGCACTTGCAGTCATCAAGCTATTTTCTGGCGCCGTTGCCCGGGAGCTCAGTGTTGTAGGTCTTTTAGTTTTTCTTATTTATTTTTGTCTTGCTAAATTTTGTTTTGAGTTACAGGTTTCCACCAACATGATGGAGTGTGAGCATATGACTAGTGCTAACCCACTCAACTACTTTGGGAAGCCCTATGATATTTATAAATGAGACAACTCCAATGAGAAGACAAGGGGGTTTGAAATAAATCCTTTACTACTAGGTATTTTACACAAGAAGCAATTTACTTGAGATGAAGAAGATCCTGACCCATATGAGGATATTGCATGTTTCAAACATATATGTGCCACTTTTCTATTGACGGGATATACCGCTGATGCGGTAAGGATTAAACTTTTTAGTCAGACTTTGATTAGTACAGTTGTCTAATGGTATAGATCTCTACCACTTGAAGCCACTACTACTTGGGATAATCTAGCATGTGAATTTCTAGCAAAATATTATCCATTGTCAAAATCTTTTGGAATCAGGTGTCTTATAATGACTTCGAAAAATTGTTCTAATGAAGGATTAGTAAGAGCTTATATCAGATTTAAAGATTTACTACGTCTATGTCCGCATCCTGATTTACCTGAATGATATTTATTGCATATCTTTGATGGCGGTTTAATTGAACCTAATAAAATTGAACTAGACTATTTCGCGGAAGGAGCCTTTATGAATCTTCCTATACCTAAAGCTTGGGCCTTACTTAATAGAATTTGTGACCATAGTGTTTCATGGAATTTTGGTCTAGGAAGTGAAGGATGAGTAGAAATAGAACATGATTGTATTCATGACTATAATAAAAAAGTCCATGTTAAAGAATTATCTAAGGAACTTTATTTGGATTAACATCTTGTGTTGCAAGTTGTTAAATCTTTTATAGGACATATCAAAGCTCCAAAAGAAGGTCCGGTCAAGTATGATCCACCACCCGAACCTAAGAAGAAAAGAGAAGATAAAGCAACAATGGCCTCCTTATGACCAATAAATGAGATGCCTTTCCCTCACACTGCACAAAAGCATATTATTGAATATGAACAAGTTAAAGCGGTACAGGATAAGAAGGAAGAAGAAAGTATGCTAGAAGTCGTGGAACATCTGGAAGAAACCAAAGATGAAGAGGTAACCAAGGAAGCAATTATGGCTATGTACGCACATTGTAACATAGTTGAACTTGATGAAGAGACTTCCGTATTGGTTGAAGGTAAAACATAGGTAAAAGTTGTGGGTAAGCCTATTCTTCCCTGCATATTTAAAGAAACCTCGCATTATGGCTTATGTGCTCTTGGCACCGAAGTTAATGTTATATCTTATGATTTCTACTTAGAAATAAAAGAAGAAATAGAACCAGCTACAATTGAAAATACTGATATGAAAATTATGTTAGCTAATAAAAATCTTAGAATTCCAATGGGAGTAGTTGAAGATGCAACTGTCACAATTGGCAATAAAAACTTTCCTATCGATTTTGTAGTTGTTGATATGCCAGCTGACACTCTTTGCCTAATTATATTTGGAAGAATCTTTTTGGGTGATATAGGTGCCTATGTTAATTTCAAGGAGATTGTGTCTCTTAAGCTTAGGGGAACAAAAAATAAATTCCACTTTTCCAAATTTAAAGACAGGCCTCCACAAATACAAGAAGAAGAGGAAGAGAGAACTATTGAGGAAATGGCGGCTCTTTTCTTTAGTAATCAAGAACAAGAAATAAATGAAGATCCCAATTATAAAGAAATAATAATGGATGACAAGTCCCTAGGAGAACTAGAAGATGAATTTGATTCACTTCCTATAATGGGACTGCCGACTCATGTACTAACGAGCTCGTTGATGAGCACAACAATAATTTTTCCCTCAGTTATGAAACCAAGGTTAACAATCTAGTAGGAGTAAGGAAACACCCCAAAGGTGTAGCTAGCTGAACTTTGGCAGGGAGCACTACCGGTGCCAGCAGCAACGTGGAGACCTGCACAACACAACCACATAACTCTGTCCCTAACTTGCGATGTGGTTGTCAATCTCACTGGTTTTGCTGAAAACAAAGGATTAAACGTATCGAGTAGAAGAAAGTAATAGTTTGTAGAAAGTAAACACAACACAATAAATAGTTGATTGCAGATTGATAGTAAAAGAAAGGACCGGGGTCCATAGTTCACTAGAGGTGGCTCTCCTTAAGATAGATGACATGTTGGGTGAACAAATTACAGCGGGGCAATTGACAAACATCAAGAAAGTATACAAGCATATACTACTCATATTGACTTCTTTGAGATTCAATTGGGCATTACAACATTATACATAGACCGCCATCCAACTGCATCTATGACTAATAATCCACCTTCAGGTTATCATCCGAACCCCCTCCAGTATTAAGTTGCAAGCAATGGATAATTGCATTACGAATTGCATGTAAAGTAAACAATATGATTGTTCTATGAACAAAGGATTTTTGTTTTCTCCCTAGTAGCAATAACACATCTAGTACCTTAGAGATTTCTGTCACTTCCCTAGATTACCAGAGGCATGAAACCACTATCGAGCATAAATACTAACTCTTGGAGTTGCTAGCATCTACTTGGCAAAGATAGCTACTAACAACGGAAAGCATGCAAGATCACAAATAACCAAGACATGATAGAATCAATAATCAATCTAAAATAGCATCTCAATATCCATCAGATCCCCGCAAACACAACATGTAGGAATTACAAATAGATGATCTTGATCATGAACAGAGCTCACAAGATCTAAACATGATAGCACAAAGGAGGAGAACCAGCCATCTAGCTACTACATGGACCCACTAGTGTCATTGAAATTTGTGTTCTTTTCAGAGACCACATCTGGATTCATTTCATGAATATTCTTTTCACAGACCACATATGGATCCACCAGTGTCATTGAAATGTGTGGTCTTTTCAGAGACCACATATGGACTACCAGTGTCATTGCATATGGATCCACCAGACTTCATTGTATGTGTTTTTTCACAATCCACCTATGGATCCACTAGTGACATTGCATGTGTGTTCTTCTCATTAACCACACCTAGAGTCACTAGATGTGTGTTCTTTTCAATCCACATATGGATCCACTAGTGTCATTGAAATGTGTGTTCTTTTCATTAACCACATCTAGAGTCACTAGATGTATGTTCTTTTCATTAAACACATATGGATCCACCAGTGTCACTACATGTGTGTTCTTCTCATTAACCACATCTAGAGTCACTGGATGTGTGTTCTTTTCACAAACCAAATATGGAACCACCATTGTCATTGAAATGTGTGTTCTTTTTAGATACCACACATGGATCCACCAGTATCATTGCATATGGATCCACCAGAGTTCATTGTATGTGTGTTCTTTTCACAATCCACCTATGGATCCACCAGTGTCATTGCATGTGTGTTGTCATTAACCACATCTAGAGTCATTAGATGTGTATTCTTTTCACAAACCACATATGGAACCACTGATGGCTCAATGCATGGCGCCCAGAAAATGCTTGGTGCGTGGTTGATGTAGAGCTCGTTGGGAACCCCAAGAGGAAGGTATGATGAGCACAGCAGCAAGTTTCCCTCAGTTATGAAACCAAGGTTTAATCGAACTAGTAGGAGCAAGGAAACACATCAAAGGTGTTACTAGCTGAGCTTTGGCAGGGCGCACTACCGGTGCTAGTAGCAACGTGCAGACCTGCACAACAAAAACACAGAACTTTGTCCCCAACTTACGATGAGGTTGTCAATCTCACAGTGTTTTGCGGAAAACAAAGGATTAAACGTATCGAATGGAAAGAAGTAAAAGTTTGTAGAAAGTAAACACAATGCAGTACACATTTGTAGATTGTGTGTAAAGAAAAAGGACCAGGATCCATAGTTCACTAGAGGTGGCTCTCCTTAGATAGATAACATGCTAGGTGAGAAAATTACAGCGGGGCAATTGACAAACACCGAGAAAGCAATACATGCATATACTAATCATCTTGACTCCTTTGAGACTTGATTGGGCATTACAACATAATACATAGACCTCCAACCAACTGCATCTATGACTAATAATCCACCTTTAGGTTATCATCCGAACCCCCTCCAGTATTAAGTTGCAAGCAACAGATTATTGCTTTACGAACTGCGTGTAAAGTAAACAATACGATTGTTCTATGAATAAAGGATTGTTGTTTTCTCCCTAGTAGCAACAACACATCTAGTACCTTAGAGATTTATGTCACTTCCCTAGATTACCAGAGGCATGAACCCACTATCTAGCATAAATACTAACTCTTGGAGTTGCTAGCATCTACTTGGCCAAGATAGCTACTAACAACGGAAAGCATGCAAGATCATAAATAACAAAGACATGATAGAATCAATGATCAATCTGAAATAGCATCTCAATATCCATTGGATCCCCGCAAACACAACATGCAGAGTTACAAATAGATGATCTTGATCATGAATGGAGCTCACAAGATCTAGACATGAAAGCACAAAGGAGGAGAACCAGCCATCTAGCAACTACATGGATCCGTAGTCCAAGGATGAACTACTCACGCATCACACCGGAGGCTTGCATGATGATGAAGAAGGCCTCCAGGGTGAATTCCCCTCTCTGGCAGGGTGCCGGGAAGAGCTTCAGATCCCTCCCGATCTTGGGATGGAGATACGGCGGCTATAGAATCTTTCGTGGAATTTTGATTGGGTACTTAGAGTTTCTATATCGGAGGCAAATTATAGGCGGAAGGAGAGGCTGAGGGGGTGCCTGGGGCGGCCAGACCACCCCCTGGCGTGAGCCAGGCTGGGCCGCACGGCCAGGTGGTGTGGCCGGGCCCCAGCCCCTCTCCGTCTCGTATTCTAGCTCCGTGTGTCCCTCGGTGAAAAACTGACTTTGGTTTTTGTCCCGTTCAATTCCGAGAATATTCATTTTCTGACTTTCCTAGAAACAAAAAAAGTAGAAAATAGGTAGCTGGCACTATGGCTCTTGTTAATAGGTTAGTCCAAGAAATCATATGAAAAGTACTGCAAAGTGTGGACAAAACATAAGAAAGTAGATAAAACCAAGCATGGAACATCAAAAATTATTGATACGTTAGCAACGTATCAGGGACCTCCAACTGATGAGGCTTTTGAAGAGCCAAAAAAGAGGGGGATGAGGAACTACCACCCCCAGAGTTGAAGACTCTACCATATAATCTCAAATACAAGTTTCTAGATGATACAAATAAATTTCTTGTCATTATCAGTGCTAAACTTTCAGGAAAAGAATAAGAAGAAGTTATGGAGATACTTAAGGAGCATAGAAAGGCCTTTGGGTACTCAATGGATGACTTGAAGGGCATCAACCCCATGATAGCCGTCCATCGAATATTCATGGAGGAAGGTGCTAAACCAGTTGCGGAATTTAATAGAAGATTGAAGCCTAAAATGAAAGAGGTGGTAAGAAAAGGAAATGTATGCCTACTAGACGCACGTATAATCTATCCTGCTATAGGAAGTGAATGGGTAAGTCTTATTTGTTGTGTCCCTAAGAAGGGTGGTTTTACTATTGTTCCTAATGAAAATAATGAATTGATACCTACTAGAACTATTGTTAGGCATAGGATGTACATAGACTTCAAAAAATTAAATAAAGAAACTAGGAAAGATCACTATCCTTTACCGTTCATAGATCAAACTTTAGAAAGGTTAGAAAACCATACTAATTTTTGTTACTTGGATGAGTACTCTGGTTTTTCTCAAATAGTTGTTCATCCTGATGACCAACTTAAAACAACTTTCATTAGTCCTTATGGTTTACATGCTTACCGACGTATGACTTTTGGTTTATGTAATGCTCTGGCTAATTTTCAATAATGCATGACTTCTATTTTTGCGGATTTTATAGAACTTATAATGGAAGTATTTATGGATGAATTTTCTGTCTATGGAACTTCGTTTACTAGTTGCTTGGATAATCTCAAAAGAGTTTTGCAGCGTTGTGAAGAAACTAATCTTGTTTTAAACTAGGAGAAATGTCATTTTATGGTCAAAGAAGGCATAGTCCTAGGACGCAAAGTATCAGGTAAGGGAATTGAAGTTGATAGAGCTAAGGTTGACGCAATAGAGAGAATGCCACAACCTAGGGATATTAAATGTATAAGAAGTTTCCTTGGTCATGTGGGTTTTTATCGAAGGTTCATTACAAATTTCTCTGGAATATCTAAACCTTTGACTAACCTCCTACAAAAGGGAGTAAGATTTAATTTTGATGATAAATGTGTTGAAGCCTTTGATAAACTCAAAAATGCTTTATCTAGTCCTCCCATCATTAAACCACCTATCTGGGATACAACCTTTGACTTAATATGTGAATCTAGTGATGATGTTGTAGGAGTAACACTGGGACAACATATTGGTCGCAAATTTAATATTATACATCATGCTAGTAGAACTCTAAATGGTGCTCAAAAGAATTACCCTAAGGAAGAAAGGGAACTTTTTGCTGAATTTTTCTCTTGTGATAAAATTCGTTCTTACATAGTTGATGTAAAGGTAAGAGTTCATACGGATCGTGATGGTTTAAAAGAACTCCTTGAGAGGAAAGACCATAAGCCAAGGATGATCCGTTGGATTCATTCACTTCAATAATTTGAGTTGTGGATTACGTAGAGGCAAGAAATAAAGATGTTAGATGCAGTGTCCATGATCACCCAACAATACTCCAATCTTGTTGAGAGGAACCTTATTCCTAGTGATTTTTTTACGAGAATTATTCAATGAATTAAGATCAATTCCTCCAAGAGAGAAGAAGTCTTTGTTGTTGAGGGACTTTTCATACCCGAATAAACAAACGGTAAGAGTAAGTTAAGTGTTCTTAACCAAATAAGTGAGTTGTTTTCACAAATTTTACTTCTGAAAATTTTGCCTTTAAATTCCTCGTGTTTTTCTGAAGTTTAGAGGGTTTTTACCAACTATACGGGTGGAACTATATGACCAGAGAGGAATCTCCTACCGTATAGTTGGTCGTTAAACTCTCTGTATCATCTTTGTGAAATTGTTATTGATATCTTAGCCTATATGGTCACAACTATACGACCGGACCCAAAATTCTGGCCGTATAGTTGGTTGTTGAACTCTCAAACACTTTTGATTTTTGGTGTTTGTATCTATACGGTCGCAACTATACAACCGGAGCCAAAATTTCGGCCGTATAGTTGGTTGTTAAACTCTTAGACACTTTTCGTTTGTCTTTTCATTTATTCATCTAAAAAAACGTTATTGTCGGTTCCGAGTCGTGATTTAATCAACCTAGACTCGAGATATTTAGAAATATATGCCCAAAACCAAATATATGGCCGGAGCTATACGAGCCGCACCCGTATAATTGGTCGTTACGCGGCAGGACTCTTCCAAATCCGTGATTTCTTTCCCTGTTTTGTTAAGATTCTCTTTTTGGACGACAATTTGGTGTTTCTCGCGATTTTTACCGAGCTCTGGCCCCCCTTATATACTGTCATTGTCCCTCTCTCTAATCATAATCTCCAGAAACCAATCTACCTCTTATTCACACATGAGGGCTCTCAACCAAGGGATAGAAGTCAAGAAGAAAAGCTCCTATGGAGATCAGGAGCAATAGCGAGCAAGGCAAGGAGATCAAGACCATCCCAATAGAGTTCCTTGACGCCGACCATGGGTGTCGGAAGAGGGATTTGAAGGCCCTTGAGTTGAAGATTGAAGAGTTGGACAAGGAGAAGCCAGGGACACCCAAACACCTTCGATTGCTGTGACTTTATCTTGATAAACTTGATGAAGATATCAAGCGGATAATCACAATAGGTTTCTCTATGAGTCTTAAGGTGCTACAGACACTTCAGGACAACAATGAGTTCATTAAAGAACAAGTGAAGGTGTTGGAGAGGAACACTCTTTTCTCCAAGCTGCGTGTTAAAGAACTAGAAGCTGTCAATCAATCCCTCCACCTCAGGCTGACCCGTGATGAGAAGATACCACGTGCCATGGAACCACGGTGACCTACAACAATCACGGTATCAAATAATCGCAAGGGATTATTTGATCCCGCTTGGCTTTATTCCAAGCTTGGAGAGATCTTTAAGACCTTGTAATCTATCCTATAAGTTTTCAATACTATTTTTGAATTAAGTCATACTAGCAATAAAGTTTGCATCATTAGAATTCCCTTGAAGAATAGTCAATCCTTTAATGAAATTTTGAGTTTATTATTATATATGGAGCAATATTGAGTTGGTTTTTGCTTTAATGATATATGAATGGCTTGAGTATAATTTTACTTGCACTTGATGATAGCAATATGATTCTTCCACACCATTGGTATTAATGGAATACATAAAGATAATTTGGTCAATATGTTGTAAATCTATTGTTTGATTTACAAAGAAAGACTATCTATACACTTAAATTGAAAAAGAAACCTTGAACAAAGGAAAGTGAAAGTGCTATTAAAATAGAGTGAGAACAAGTCGAGGTAGAATGTCCAAGTCATAAGAATGCTTCATATAAAGTTGGAATTTGATAATTGAGATAGTTAAACTTTGAATTCCTACATAAGGTGGAATATATGGCTAGCTCCTTTGCATACCACTTAAACAAAAGTGTGAGCATATATGCAAAAGAAAAGAAAAGAAAAGAAAGAAGAAAAAGAGCGAGTGTGCAAAGAGAAAATAGTCATATACCATTGTATTGTAGTATGACAGAGAGACACTTTTGAGATTTTGAATCCCAAGTGAATACATTTGATCTTAAAACACTTGGGACTACCTCACTAACTCATTCGGTTTAACCGGATACTTTTACATTATGTTGAGATTCATCTTTTATGAACAGTTGATCACCAAGGTGTGGAAGCGTGCTAATACTATTCAGATGGTTCGAGTAAGGTACTATCACACACTTATTCCCATGTATCGTATATGATAAACACATGCTAAAACTGCCTCATTTATTTTAATCGACTCAACTTCATGAATATGAGGATAACATCAATTAAGCTAAAAATTGCTCGGGACGAGCAAGAGTCTAAGCTTGAGGAAGTTGATGAGTGCATATTTGCATCATGTTTTACATTATTATTTTGCATTATAGATGTAGGATCTTGGTATTTTACGGTGCTTGCGCGCATATTTTATGTCTGTTTTCACTTGGATCAGGACAGATGATGGATCTAAACGATATAATTCTTGGAGCAGTTGTACTGAGGAGAAAAGGAGTCAAAAACAACGTAAATCGCTTATTTGGGAAATATTAATGATACTATAAGAAAACCAGAACCAAACAAAGGAGGTAGAATATTCAACGACCAACTATACGACCGGAGCAAATTTTCTGGCCGTATAGCTCCGACCGTATAGTTGGCGCCGCCTCCGCCTCCGCAAATAGTTTCACCCTGTGCAACTCGTTCAGGGAGACGACATACAGAACACCCAGAAATTGCAGAAACCTCACCTCAGGAAGGCATCTAGAGGGGGAACTCATCCACCGTGGATCCATCTTCGCCCTACGCAGATTCGGGACGCTAAGGCATCTATCTTCATTATCCACCGCTGCATCACCACCACCTCCATCCATCCCATCTACATCTTGTCTAGAACTTATTGTAATTTCCGTACTTGTTGTGGATTTATACAAGTACTAATCATCTATGATAGATTCCATTGTTATTGCTATGATGTTGATTGGCTCCATCAACTTGGGAAACCGAGGAAACTCACGGAACACTATCCATGCGATGGGATACGTCCTACGGGATTACGTCCCTTAATAGCGCAGTAATTCGATTGATGTTGACTGCTGACTGTTGTGGTTATGAGGATGATGTGAGCAGTGGTTGCTTCCTATTTGTCCAAATACGGAGTTCCTCTCACACATACATAGTTCAGAATGTTCATGATGATAATCTTTATCTTAGCTCCTTATAATGCTAGTGGTGTATCCGCTACTCCCTGAGAATTCTTTTTCCCTATTGTAGTTCCAATCTCTCTTAAACACGCGATACTTACTTTCTGTATTCAGTTATTTTACTTTACTTTATTATTGCTCTGATACCTAAAACCCCAAAACACCTTTTACATAATACTCGCAGTTTTATCTTGTTATTTAGAACTTTATGTAGCATTTCTATCATAATATTTATTTCAAGAATTATTAGACTTCAGACTCCTGCTCCCTGTGGGATCGATATCTTTATTTCGAAACTAGCTACAAATGATCTGTGCACTTGCAGTCATCATCACCGTCGATCCGCACCAAGCACCATGGTCAGAAGCCATTACCTGCTCGCCTGCCGTTTTGGTGGGCGCTCAGAAGCGGAGGCCCGTGTCTTCGGCAATCTCGAGCAGGCAGTGTGGTGAGTTCGGCAATGAGTAGGTGGAGGCGGCACGAGAACAAGCAAAGCGCACGGTAGCTGAAATGGAGAAGGCAGAATAAGGGGTGGGGAGAACTGCTCCCTCGGGCGGTATTTAAACCTAGGGGAGGGCAACCGTATCGGTCACCGTGTGGCGCCTTCTGGGCTGCGCCACATCCCCACCAGCGGCTCCAGATCCCGTGTGACGGCACCGCACACGCAGAAGATCGAGGGGAGAAAACCGAAGAGGCAGGCGGCAGTTCCCTAGGCGACGTGCGTGACGTGCGATGGCACATGACGATGCGCGCGACAGTGCAATGATGGCGCGTGCGCGCACGGCCGGCATCAACACTAACGTCGTAGGTAGCGCAACCGTCATCCTGTAGCCGGATGAAAATTCAAAAACAGGAGGGAGCGTGCTGCATTTCACCTAAGGGCGAAATCTACACGTGCTCGGGGGCTAGTGTTGGGGGGATGACCCCCGGGTAGACTGGTCGGACAAGAACAAAGGCAGACAGCTCATGTCCGGCCAACAGATCCTACCCGGACGCATACACATAGTTCTAGCTACCAGCCGGTAGCTGGAACAAGGAAGGGCCGCAAGACGCTGATCCGGCTATATGGACATAGTCGGACGCAATCAAGACAGAGGAAGGGAGACATGCTACACAGTGCACGGTATGCACTAGCACAGCGACAAGACACACCACGACGGGACCATGCTGAAGACTTTGTGGCCAACAGGGGCACAATGGCCAGTTGCTGACGGCAGGCTCGCACGCCGTTCACTGTGCCCATGATGACCCGCACGACGCGTACTCTCGATGATACCCTCCACTTCTCGGTAATGTAGATGACTAGCCGGCTGGGGCCCTCCTGTGGGGCCTGCCAGCCGGACTGGCCAGTAAGATTTCTCCCCCAGCCTATATAAGGGGGGCAAGGCTCTCGTAGAAAGGAATGGCATTTGAGTTGCTAGATAGTTCATACAACTCGAGGAGCATATTGTATTCCAGATATCTCTCATAGTCAGATTGTAGGAGTAGGGGTGTTACCTGCACACGAGGGCCCTGAACCTGGGTACTTCTTGTGTCACGCTACGCTTGCTTGTACCCAATCCCGCCTATGGACACCGTGGAGAGCTTCCCTGTCGTTTGCCCACACCTCTAGCTAGCCTTCTCGGGCACTACTGTTTCCAATACAACGACCCCAAGTATTGCATAGCCTTTACATTTAAACTCCATCGAAGCTTGTATCCTCAATCCTATGAGCCCCTACTATAGGAGTTGTTTGGTCCATGCGAGTTGTAGAATTGCATGTGTAGGGTTCGTGCGATTCTTGGATAATGAGGTACCTATACAACTGAAACTATGTAGTAATGGGATAACTAAATAAAGAGGTACCGGCGGACGATAGCTGTTATTTGGTTCTTCCATGCTTACTTGTGTCGCGTAGGACCCTGAGTACTTGATTCTTGTTCCTTGACTACTCGCACTATCCACATTTGGGAGACTCTATGGTCCCCCCTTCGCCTGAGCTTGATTCACACTTTATTTCTTGGGGCCACAAACTAGTTTGCGTCTTTATTACTATCATGTACTTATGCCATGCTTTACTACTTTATTTACGATTGTGCGTGGAGCACCTATACTGTTTAGTACTTGTGACACGTTTTTGCTGTATCGACAAGCCCAGTCACACTTTCGGGTTCCTAGTCGTTTACCGCCGTCGACAAAAACCTTGGGTCCATCTTGGAGCCGGCCAACTTTGTTGTGGGTAGCTTAATGGGGTGCCCCCTAAAATAATTTATGAATCCTATGAATGCATTGTCCTGATGCCTCGTTGCATTTTCTTTGGTTCTTCCCGAGGTTGATTGTGTGTGTGTTGCTATTTGTGCACCTCTACAAGGTAAATCTTTCTGAAAGCCGTGTCCACGGTTATGGACAACTTGGAGCACAGTTTCTCGGTCATAGACAAGCCTAACTAAAGTACCGCTCTTAATTTGACCTAGACATGACTATTAAATAGTGCAACACTCATGGAATGGTTAATAAAATTGCCAATGGATGGGATGTTCTTCTGCCTTCTCGTTGTTTATTTATGTTGCTTATCTCTTGTTGGGTGGATGTGTAGCGTGTCTCTATAGAACTTTGTAGATATTATCTTTTGCTGCATCACCCTAGGTTGTTCCCTTTAGATGCGTTAAGACTTGCTGAGTACCCCAAGGGTCTCAGATGATAAATATTTGGTTCAGATGGACATGTATACTATTAGGAAGGTTACTGGGTTGAGGAGACGAATGATGGTGGCAACGACTGTCCGGTGTAGAGATTTCGGGGATGGAGATCAATGAGATCTGTGGGTGGGATGTGCTTATTTTCAGGGCATCTTATGCTGATTTGCTTCTTATCCGTATTCGGATCATGTTTCTGCTTTCACTTGATACTCTGTTGACTGATGTATGAGGATGTATCCTAAACTATTATCTATATCTAGGATATTTGGATCTTGCCGTATGGCATTGAATATTTCGGTTTCTATTGTTTTTAGATGGTGTGACTTTGATGTCTATTGTAAGTCGCAGACATACATACTCATTTGTGTATGTCGTGGTCACGCTACCTGTCGCTTACATCACTCGCTCTAGTCTCGATGTTCTTAAAAGTGGATAGGGTGGTCGTCCTGTGCCGTGCCCTGCTCTGCTTCGATGGGCCTACACATGGGTGGCCTTGGGCCTCCGCTGTAGAATCCCTTATCCACTTTTGGGTTCATCCAGGCTCATGCTTAGAGTGTAATGTCCGAGGTATTACAATAGTCTATCTTGAAACAGACACTTCCTCCCTATCCATATGACGCTTAATGCCTTCTATGCTTTCATGTTTGTTTTGGGCCTTCTTTATTTGATCAAATGGAGTTGGCTTGAGTTAAAGGTTGGATAGGAAACCATGACTGACTAGCTCTAGACCAAACTTCACAAATTCCTCATAGAGGAACGACTGTTTGGTTTTGATTAAGGAGCTCAGGGAACAGGGCTCCCGACTAAGGGCATCCGCTACAACATTAGCCTTACCAGGGTGGTAATGAATACCGAAATCATAATCCTTGATTTGCACAATCCACCTCTATTTCCTCATGTCCAAAGCCTTCTAGGATAATATATACTTCAAGCTCTTGTGGTCTGCGTAGATCTGACATCTATTTCCCATCAGGTAATGGCGCAATGTCATGAGTGCATGAACAACTACAACAAGCTCCAGATCATGGGTGGGGTAGTTCGCCTCATGGGGTTTGAGTTTTCTTGACAAATACACAATGACCTTTCCTTCCTCTATCATAATGCTTCCAAGCCCCATACGTGAGGCGTCATAGTAAACATCAAAGCTCTTGGTGATGTCATGCATGGTCAGAATTATAGTGGTGACAAGTCTTTTCTTGAGTTCTTGAAAGCTTTCTTTACATTTGGGCATGCATTACAACTTCTTATCCTTCTTCAAGAGTTGGGTCATTGGGTGGGTGATGCTTGAGAATCCTTCCACAAACTTGTTGTAATATCTAGCTAATCCTAGAAAGGATCTAACTTTTTTCTGATTCCTCGGGGCCTTCCATTCTACAATGGACTTGATTTTTGCAGGGTCATAGACACTCCTCATGCTGATAGGACATGTCCAAGAAAACCTACTTCCTTCAACCAGAATTCACACTTACTGAACTTGGCAAAAGCTGATGCTCTCTTGGGGTTCCCGACACTAACCTTAGATGCTCTCCATGGTCCTCCTCATTCTTGGAGTAGATAAAGATGTCATCAATAAACACTACCACAAATTTGTGCATATAGGGCATGAATACCATATTCATGAGATTAATGAAATATGCTGGGGCATTGGTTAATCCGAAGGACACACCAATATGCTCAAATAGACCATATCGGGTGGTGAAAGTTGTCTTGGGAATTTTTGACTCACTTATCTTAAGTTGATGATATGCGGTGCCTAGGTCTATCTTGGAGAAAACTTGGGCACCATTCAACTGATCAAAGAAGTCTTCAATCTTGGGCAAGGGGTACTTGTTCTTAATGGTTACTTCATTTAACTTTCGGTACTTTGTAACCAAACGGATCATACCATCTTTCTTATCCACGAAGAAAACATGAGATCCCTAGGGTGATGCACTTGGTTGAATCAGACACTTGCGCAACATATCATCTAGTTGCTTCTTTAACTCTACTAACTCCTATAGGTTCATTCGGTAGGCCCTCTGAGCTATGGGAGCGGTCCTCGGGACTTACTCAATGATAAACTTGATATCCCGATCTGGGGGCATGCTGGTAACTCTATCGACAACACATCTGGATACTCACATACCACAGGCACTTGCTCTAGGGTGGGTCCTGATATACTCTTGCGAAAGTAAGATTGACATGAGGGCATAGTTGCCACATACTCAACTTCCACACCTTAACTACTGGTCATACATATGGCTTTTCTAGCACAATCTATAATCCTATGATTTTTGGACATCCAGTTCATTCCCAATATTACCTCTAATCCTTGGGTTCCCATAATTATTAAATCTGATTGAAAGGATATCCCCTGAATAACTATACAGAATTGTTGGAAGGCGAGCTGGATTTTAGTACTGGATCCTGGAATTTGGACTAACATGGGAAAAACCATAAGTTTGGGTACCATCCCACTCATTCTAACAAAGGGCTTGGTGACAAACGAAAGCGAAGATCTAGAGTCAAACAGTACTATAGCAGGTATGGAGTTGACAAGGAACATAGTAGAATGATGTCAGGGGCTTTCTGGGCTTCTTCCGCATTGATGTGGTTCAGATGTCCCCTAGCCACATTGGTGTGATTGTTCCTAGCTAGGTTCTTGGAGGATGCTCCTCTGTCTTGATTCTGATTTCCTTTCGGTGTGTTGGGGCGACGGGAGGCATCCTTCTTGAGGGGGCATTCACAAGCATAATGACCCGGCTAACCACAAGTAAAGGATCCATTGTTAACTGGGCAGACATTGCATTTTGGGGTGCCTCTGGAGCGGGTCTTGGGTTTCCTCCTTTGGGATGAGGATTATTGAAGTTGCGGTTGGGGTTGTTGGGACACAGAGCCTAGGAAGGAGTCCTCTACAATGGGGGCGCAAACCTGGAGGGCGGCATGCTAGATGAGTTCTATCCACTTGGTCCTCCTTGCTGCATTATCATATGGCGCTTGCAGTTTTCAATAACTCTCTTGGGCTTACTCTCCACCTTGATGGCCGCATCAACGAAGGTATCTAGGTCGTTGAAACCTTGGGCCACCAGATGGAATTTCATCTCCTCATGAAGACCATTCATGAATGTGTCTACCTTCTTCTCATCAGTGTTTGTATCATCAGGGGCATACCTAGCTAGGTCAATGTTACTTCTCCATGTACTACACAACTGACATGCTACCATGCTTCTGGACATGGAACTGGTCCCTCATTAGCTATATAAGATCGAGAGGTATGTGATGCTTGCAGAACCTTTCCTTGAATTCCTCCCAGGTAATTACTTGTCCTGTTGGCAGAATCTCCTTGACGCTAATCCACCAAGTCCTAGCTTGCCCAGCAAGGAAATGGGTAGCCAGCAACACTTTCTCATCATCTCCAACGAGAGCAACCTCTAAGTTTTTCTCAACGGTGTGGAGCCAGTCATCCACATCTAGGTGCTCAACACACTTGGTGAACACCGGTGGGTTGGTATTCTGGAAGTCCTTAAGCCTGAATCTCAGTTCCCCATTTCCCTCTTCGTTGATGTTGTTGTTGTTGTTAGCGTTTTTGGTGGCTGCTTGGGATAGGGACTAAAGAGCGTCCACATTGGCCTGACGCTCAATAGTAGCGGCTAGCGATCTTCCATTAACATCCACAAGACTTGAGCCATGGTTGGCTCAGGCGGAGGGGTGATGGTGGGGTTGGACCGCGGGGGCGCACCATCCTGAAGATATACAATTAGGATGATTGGGAATAGTGATGGGGTTTCAAGCGAACTTCTCGATATACAATCCACCATACAAACAAACATAACATACACGGATTTTAATGCAACACTTATGATAACAACAGAAATAGGTTCCACCACACCAAGTATTAGTTCGACAACATAATAACTAGACACAAAGGTACCCAACAAAGTCGCCACTCAAAACGGGATCGTGACTCTCATAATGAGACTCACCTACGGTATTCCTACTCATAGGTAATGCCATTATGGCTAGTTGTGGTGTCCTCCTCTATGATGATCTCTGTGGGGTCATCCTCCTGCTCTAAAACAAGCTCCATCTCAGGCATAGAGATGACCTCCTCTTGGTCAGCCTCCTCATCAACCTAGTCATCATCCTTAGGCTCACTCTCATCCTCAACATACATGCCATCAGTGTTGGTATCATCATATCCCATGAGAAGAAGCTTGTTCTCCTTGTGGAGCTTAGCACTCTGCTTCTCTAACTCCTCCATGTGGGCCTCGGCCTTCACTAGAAGGGTCATAAGGTCCTTCACCAGATCCTTGAGGAGGGCATTCTCCGCCTTCAGCATACCCTCATTCCTCACGAGACGGGAGCAAGCGAGCTGGTGCACCTTCATCTTGATCTTGGTAGTCGACAACTCCAATTCTTGGAGATCACCACGCATACGAACGCGGTCTACTAGAGTATGAGTGTGGTGCAGCAGGTACTCCATGTTCAGCTGGTGCATCCCAAATTGATGACGATGGTGGTGTGTCAGGCGAGCAATGGTCGCCTGCATAGCCCGGATCATCCTATGGATCCCAGAGTCCTCCACCACATTTGCCTGTAACTCCTAGAGAGGGGTGGCAATACACCTCCACGGAGGGTGCACACCACGAGCCAAGAGATCTGGGTCTCGATCTTTCGGTGAATCTTTCCATCCTTTAGCTCTAGCACAGAACGACACATGGCATGAGGTAGGTCCATCAGCTCCCTCTCAAACACAAGCAAAGTAGGGGATTATGCTCCCACCTAGTGAAACTCGGTGAACTCAATGGACATCTACACAAATTTTAAGGTAACTTAAGTTAGTGTCATGTGTGCAAAATGTTAAATATGATGAAAACTTGAATTAATGAAAGTGCTTTTTGAAACAGTGTGGAGGAGATGTAAGCAATTTTTATAAAAATAGTCATCTCCTTTCCTTGTTTTAGAAAATATATTTTCGAATCCTGTATAACATCCAAGCTAACTAATATCTCCTACTGTCATGATGGCTCTGATATCAAGTCTGTGGGGATCCCGGACTAGTTGCCCGAAATACCCATTGTGCTACCACCACAATCCCAAGATCAATGTATCGCGGACCACAACTGACATAGCATCAAAGTTCACATCCATTATAGTACCGAATTTAAGCCTTATAGACCAAGTATTACATAGAAGCCTCATTAGGCTCACAACAGAATAACAATAGCAGAAACTTCAAAGCAACATGGCCCGAGGCATGCCATAACCTACATGCAACTGACTGGGAGACTAGCCTAGTTCACGTAGCACCAAAGTCTTACTCTTCATCCTGCTCTTTGAAGTATGGCCACAATAATAGCCATGGACAATGCTAGTGAGTAATTTCGAATGTACTCACAAACCACCATAGTAGGATAACAACAGTAGACTATACATCAAAAGTATAGAGGGAAGTTGGCTCTACCTACAGCTGGTTTATTTGTAAAACCCTTATCCATATCTTTGTTTGAAAAAAAATTGTAAATAAGTTTATCTTAAAACTCCTTGGGTGGGTCATAAAAATTTGAGGGGTGACCTTCTCAAGGTTAAAACACAACTTCCGGGTTCAACTCACAACCCCTGCCTCCTTGTTAGGTCATCTCATGACCCCAAAACATTTAGTTGATCAAAAGCTCTCTTTAAATCCAAAACCTAGAATAAGCTAGACATTTGCCATTCCAACCGTCCATGACGCAGGCATGTCTATTCGAATAGATTTACACTCCTGACAACTCCATAGTCACCATACCTTAGTATCAAGGGGTCGAATAACCGATCATAACCTTCCCCTTGTCCAACCTAATTTGGGTCCTACACTACGAGTTGTTCCTCCCAACACCGAGCGTCGGGTGCCAAGACTAACCGGAGTGCATGTTTTTGCACTCCATCTTTAGTGTGCACTTTCAATGGGAGGCTTGCAGTATCGTCTGATTATAGACAAATATACTACAAAATTTCCCCAATCCTCTCAGGACCTTAGTTGAGAAAAAATCCGGCTTTAGAGAAGACTGTCCGGGTTAACCCCTAGAGTTGTGAGACCACCATACCAGGATAAACAAGGTTTCAACTATGCCCTATCACATACCAAGGCAATCGTAGTTACACGAGTTAGTTGTTCTGGGAAGATGCTTAGTGATCAAGTGCCACTTTAAAACATTTTGAGTAAACCTCCATCCTCCTTTTTCCTCACTCTTGATAAAACACTTCTCTCGGCAAGGGCAATATCCCCAAGGTTTTTCAAAAATCTTTTGAAAACTTTTTGTTTGTAAACTTCCCATCCCAAGATTTAATCATTGGTAAACAAGGATCAGGGAAAGAAGATGCTAACCATCAAGTCCACTTTTTAAAGGGAGTAATGGGTGATCATAAGGGGTTCACGTACATCATAATATACCAAGGCTTAGAGAAGCCAAGCTATGGACACGATAAATAGATGATAGTAAGGATAGTGTATAGTATAATAAAACATGTATGAAGATGGAGTAAAAGTGGGTTCAGGAATGGTGGCTTTCCTTGGTTGGCAAACTGTCCCTGGTCTTCTTCTTCAAACCCTGCAATATCTTCCTCTCCCTCAAATCCTCCTCATTCGTATCTATCATCGGAAACGAAGTACATGGATACAAACACACAATCAACAAACAAGACAAACAAGGGTCACATTACATTACATCAAGCAAGTTCAAGATCAAGCAACGACAATCAGTAGGTTGTGAAATTTTAAGTCCAACACAATCGGAATCAGCTCATTTTCCCTTTCAAACCTTAATTATGAATTTAATGGCAGATACTTTCTATTGAGTTCCTTTCTAAATCGACAAGTTTCTGTACTGAATTCGTATATAAGGGTAATACCTACATATAGGTATTAGAAATACAAAATTTCCAGAGGTTGTTTTATTATTTTATCAATTTTATTTATTTTGTTATTGATTTTTAGTGGTATTAGTTCTTTTATAGGTAAACAATTCCTTGAAAATCAATCATATCTCAATTAAATATGGGATTTAGGGACCTGGAAGATCTTGTAGTACCCTTCTAGAGAGAGTTGTAATCAACTAAAAAATATTCATATTATAGCCTACAAAAATCCTAGAAAACTCTTCAGCATGCTTCTTAGATAAGTTCCACAGGGAAATCTATAGATCCAAATGGTGACAAACCAATTTGAGCAGGTAGGTAATTCTAATAACTTTTAGTAAAAACTGGTTTGAAACCAAAATGTTCTATAGAAATAAAATTATGAATTTATAGATGAAAAATGGGTATTTAACTTCATTTAAATACCATGGGAGTTTCAAATGATTATTTTGGGTGAGGCCAACGCCAATGGGTAGATCTAGTTGTAATGTTTCAAGGAAAATTATTTTCAAGTCAAAAGGCCAAGTAGATCTTTAGCTATGGATTTTTGCATCCCACAGATTCAAAAAAATCAAAAACGATTTTTGCATAGTGCTGGGCCAGCCCGGGACAGACTCATGAAGCGCGCACGCGTGTGAACTAGCGAGGGGCTAGGATTGTCAGCGGCGGCGCGAAGCGAAGAGGTATCGGCGCATATGGGCTACACGATTAAGTGGAGATCGATGGCTCACATTCGTTGTCTTCGTGGTGATGCGAGTAACAACGAGGGAACCCTAGCACGACAGAGGGGTACTTGAGAGGCTCACGTAGCGGTCGGAGGGCGACGAAGAGGTGACGATGACGAAGCAGTGGCTTGGTGCGGTCACAGTGAGGTACGAGAGAGGTGGGGGAGCTTCTAGGTTAGGGGTGGCTGACACAATGTAGACGGGGACGGCGAGCGTGTCGCAGCACCCACGGCTGTCGGCATCCTGGAAGAAAGAGGAGAGCAGGGGTCAGATGCACGGTGCAAGGCGTGTATGCATGCAGGAAGGAGAAGGGAGGAGGGTGGTGGAAGGATCTGTCAACCTCGATTTATCTCTTCAGCACTAACATGGTGCACAAGCGCACACGACCAACGGCAATAAGAGGTGGAGCCTCCACTCGCAGGGGGACAATGGGGGTGGTGTGGCTCGGGAATGGGGAGGGTGGCACACGGTCTGGTAGTCTTGGGATATTTAAAGAGGAGGTGCTGGCGCACGGTGGATCGAGAGCACGGCATGCTCAGATGAGAGTGCTGCAGTGGGGATTCGCCAGCATGGGTGGTGGTGTGTAGGCTGGCGGAGTCGGTGCGGTTGTGTGGCCTGCCAGGCGGGGCAGAGGGTGTTGTGAGAAAGAGGGGACAGGGAGTTGTCCTGTCAAGCAGTAGGTGCTCGACACAATTACTGGGTGGCAGGGCATGTCCTTAGAGGCTAGGCAGAGGAGGGGTAGGGCTGCAGGGGGCACGAGAAGGGTGGCTAGGCTTCTCCTCTATGCTTTGTCGGAGACAAAAGTTACCAGGGGAGAGGGTTGGGTGAACTAGAGCTCATGTCCGAGATAACATGGCAAGCAGACATATGGGGTAGGTGGGCAGTGGGAGGGTGTGTGGGTGGTCAAGGGGGTGAGACATCTGAGACCAGAGGGTGGGGCTAGTGAGTGGACAAGGGAGAAGGGAAGTGGTAGAGAGGGATATGGTGATCTCCACCATTATTTCTTCCTTCCTCTCTCCTCTCAGCAACACATGGCCCTAGGGCTAGTTGGGGAGGAGTGGGGCACGACCAGGGGTGAAGGGAGAGTGCCCTAGAAGGCTCCTAGGGTAGATTCAAATGGCAAAATTTGAATTTAGTTGAGGATTGTATCCAGGGACATATTATTTTTATGCCACCAAAACCTTGATGGATTAAGAAGCTTAGGGCTCCACTGAGATGTTAAGGGGCAGGGTTAGTTAGACGATATCTTGTAGATCATAGGGGTGCTTGGGTTTCTCAAGATTAATTTTGAGAAGAGAGTGGTGAACTACCAAAATAAGTTGTTTTTAAGTAGACTAGAAATTGTTAACAACTTGCTTACAAAACCTTCTTGTATTAGTAGGTTTTAAAATGTTCTGGTCCAGGGGACAGGAAGGGTTTGCAAGACATAACATAGGACTAACTAAGTGGCACTAGTGCATTTAAAAAATGCCCAAGGGTTGCTTAATCTAAGGGGCCCAAGTTGGCAAGTTGAAACTATTTTCAGACTTAGCAGAATTTTTGTTTTCTCTAGGATTTTTGTCTAGTTTGATTTGGATCCCATATTTCATGAAGAATTTGTTCTAGAACCACTAGGGTAGCATCCTAAACATCACCAAAGAATGCTACACCTAAACAATAGTAGATCAAGGAAATCTATCAGACAAGCATAAAAAGTTTCAACTTAAAGTAGAGTCTAACAGAAAGATAGTTTTTGTTCCCTCACATTTTTGGGTCTTCAAACATGTCATCAGGGTTCTCAAGGTAGGGGATGTTACACTGCCATCACACAAGGGCAGTACTGTGATGGTAATAGTGGCGAGCCCACCATCCTACAAAGTCGGTACTACCACGGCTGTAGTGGCGAGCCCGCCATCTCGCGAGGATTCCATCATGTGAGCCTACCATCTGGCCGTGGATCTGAAAGAGAACACATATTGATTAGAAGAAGAAACGGTGCAACATGGTGATAAATAACAAGAACAAACACAAGATCAATTAGAAAGCAGATCGTTCCATAAATGCGATAGGAAGATGAATATACCTTACACTCGGGGGCATCGCCAGATTTGGGTGGTGGATGAGAGTTAGAAGCAGAGATGGGAGTTGGTGAGAACTTTTCAAAATATTTTTTGAAATCAGTATGTTTAGATCTAGGGTTGGCCTTACCGAGTGTGGGTGCCATACAGAAAGATGAGAGAGTGGGCTGTTGGTGAGATCTAGGGTTTAGTATCTGGGCTGTAGAACAAGTCTAGCCGCACACGTGGGCCGAACTTGCCCAGAGGCACATATGTTGATCTGCAGCATAAAGGACCATGCTTGGGTGTGCGGTCGTGGGTCACATCTGTCAGCTACACAAGCCTAACTAGTCAACGGGTCATGCTTGACCATTACCCAGCGTACAACTACAACTAATAGAGTTTGTAATGGACGTCGTACCTAGAGAATTCCACATTTCCACTAATGCCCAAGTGCAGTATGGAATAGTGCTGCTCTTGCATGCCACCTACCACGACACCCAAATCCGCTGGTACCGTGTGTGCCATAGCGTCTAAGTAGTTACTATGACAAAATGGTGCCGTGAAAGCTCATCCGCCATATAACCAACTTTTGCTGGTTCTTTTCGCTTATGTCGCCCCAAAAATCTACTAGGGTATGTGGGTATTTTTTTGTCAACGCCCGGATTTTTAATCCCAGATGTCTGTTATGTCATTCATCGCAATCCCAGGATTACAATTTTTTCGAGACATACAGATTCGATATCACAGTACATCATGCATTACAAACCATACATAAGGTCTTACACAAATAAGGATCTCATGATCTAGTCTTAATATAACAAGCAGCGGAATAAAAGATAAGCGTAGCGGTGGGGTCCATCTTCAGGGGCACAGGTAATGCTGACGAAGGCAGATAGTCCTAGTTATCATAGCCGTCCTGCTGGCCATCATCTTGGTAGTCTCCTTCATAGTCTGGCCATGAGAATAGCTAGGGACAAAGCCATCAGTACTCTTTAAGCACTCGCAAACTACCACTAACAAGTAGTATAGTTCTAGATTAAAGTGCTAACTCTAAGTTTAACTATCAAGTTAAATTTGAAACCTAAACTGAGTTTAGAAGCAAAGAAAGATAGAATACAATTCTAGAATCACTTGAGTTGGGAAGCTAATGTCATAGTCACAACCCTGTTGTGATCAAGTCAAGAGTCATCATTCATTTCATAAGTTATTTTGAAAACATCTGACAACGAAACAGTATGGCCATTCTAACTGTCCATAACCGCGGATGCGGATATTCGAATAGTTTGACACTCTGCAGAGGTGGTACACTTTCACCACAAGATTCGATACATCTGTCAGGGATAACCCTGAATCATCTTACTTAGTATGTAGATAATCAAACATAACCTTCCCTTTACACACCCTAGTATAAGCACCTCTCCTATGAGCATGGCCTCCCAACCATGACCATCTATCATCTTGGGCACTGCATAGGTGGACAACATTGAGAGGTAGCCTCAACTCAAACCTCTCCCGCGAGGGAACTAATACTAATGCATATAAATTTATGGCTAAGCCTTACCCAAATCAGGTATTGTGGTTGTACAGTAAATTTGGAAAGGTATCGCATCCGAATCCAACCATCAGTTTTGTAAAAAGGGGTTAAGGCTCATGCCTCAACATTTTCACCATCATAAACCATTTGTGTTTCTCAACACATGTCAAAATCTCTCAATAGAATGACTCATCATTCCAAGGTTTTCACAATTCATTTTCACCAAGTATTCCCATCTAAAGTGACTCAAGTTTTTATCTACTCTAACTACTAAGTTAAGAGTGTTCACTAAGGTGGAAAGATGGGATCAATCTCATGCTATAAAATGACATCTAAAGTTATCTATATAGGTCAAATTTTATACTCTTTATGCTACCTTCAAAACAATTAAAAGACTTTGGGTAAAGTAAAGGAAGTAAAGCTTGGAAATAATACTTGGGGTAAGTAATAGTCAAGGTGGTATAACCAAAGCTTTGCAAGTGTTAGATTTCATTGTTAATGGTGGCTTGCCTTGTGCAGTGTAGTGGATGAAGTTTTCTTCTTCCTCTTGATAGAACTCCTCCTCCTCAAAAGCTTGGTCGGTACTTTTGTCTATAAATACATACGGAG
Organism: Avena eriantha; assembly: GCA_910589775.1. Lineage (NCBI taxonomy): Eukaryota > Viridiplantae > Streptophyta > Magnoliopsida > Poales > Poaceae > Avena > Avena eriantha. The sequence goes on from OU342743.1 coordinate 465,395,317, forward strand.
TACACAATCACCAAACAATACTTAACTAGTCTAATTAGCACTCTAAGGCACACATTTGATGATCTATTATCATCACAAGCATCACAAGTTTTATTAACTAGTTTCATTCTTTTTATTTAAGAAATGTAATTTCTACTCATTGAAAATTAACTAAGATTTAATATTTACCACTTAAAATATGGGATCATGTGGACACATGCCATCACCACATATTCTAACATGTGGGAATGTGATTTAAGGGTTGGATCATATTTACTTAAGTATAGGTTTATTATTTAATGATTTAAAGTGACAAGAAATGCCTATATAGCATTATTTTGGTACTAGTCCAAAGTCATTGTATGTAAACCTTAATATTATTACATATTCAGATAGGTATGGTTAAATGTGATTTTTGAGAGTTGGAATCAACTCCAAAGATATCATGGTTGATTTTATAAAAATGTTTGTATGTGCAAAAGCTTCTGTCTTGTTATTTTACTAGGAGAGATCTCTAATTATAAATGAATTAAATCCAATGGGCTTGGGTAGATCTTTTCAGTAGCTTTCTAACAAAATTGGAATCACTCCATTTGGATTTGTAGATCTCTCTGAATTGATTTTAAAACTAAGGGACAGAACTAGGTTCAAACTAAATTAGAAAAATCTAAATTTGAATTAAATGGGTTGCGCGGGAAGGAAAACGGGCCGGTCCAGTGGCGTGCCACGGCACAGAGAACAGCTGACAAGGGGGTCCACCGGTCAGCGGCTCTTTACACGCGAAGCGGTACGGGGCGATGTGGGCCGTTAGATTAGAAGGGAGATCTACGGCTGTGGTTTGTCATCGACGACGGACAGGTCGTCGGCGAGGTCTAACCCTAGCGGCTCGGTGGGGGTGCTCAGGGGGCATACCAGGGCTCCAGCTACTGCGGCGATGGGGGCGATCGAACGTGCTGTCGACGGCGGACTCAGGGATGGTCGCGGCAGCTCCTAGGGTGGTCGAAATCGACGGCGCCTTCTCCTGCTCTGCAGCGGGCTCCTCCGGCCAAATTACGGCGAACCCAGGCTCAAGCGGCTCCGGCGAGAGGTGGGGAAGGATCATTGAGGAGAGGGGAGTGGAATGGTGTGAGTAGTTGGTCCAGGGAAGGGCTTCTTTTATAGGCGCGACTAAGCGGTAGAGAAGCATGGGCAGTGCTCGCCGGTGATGATGGCACAATGAGCTAGAGGCGTGGGCGGTGCGCTAGGACGGTGGGCGGTGCCCTAGCGAGTGTCACGGCGGTGAGTGTGCAGTGGTTTGTGGTCGGGGGCAGTGAATGGTGCGGCGCGCACTAAGTCTCTGCCGACGGAGAGTTTCACGGCGGCCGACGCCTGTGGGGCACCGTCGGGGGTAAGGGCGTGTCCGTTAGCTTGCTAGGCCGGTGGGGATCGTGTAGACGGGCGGCTGGAGCGAGGCAAGGTCTGGCTACGCGGGGACAGTGCACGCTCTATGGGCGGTGTCAGCATGGCCGACCGTCTCCGGGCGTGGCGCTTCCTGGCCATTCTGGTTGCTGTCCTCGGGTTGGGGCTGGTTGGGCAGTGGAGGTGGACCACGGGCTACCTCCTGGAAATGGTGGATGGTGCTAGCGGCGGCTGTGGCGTGTTGTCGCTCGTGAGGTGCCCAAATGGGGGCTCGGCCTTAATGGCCATGACCATTTCGTCGTGGCACAGTGAGTGGCTGGGCTAGTGAGGGGTAGGGGAGCGTATGGGTTGCTGTGGTTGCAAAATGGGGAACAAATTTGGTTCAAACACTGCTCCAAATAGTGTTTTGGGTTTTGTTTGAATTATGTCCACCAAGTGTTTGTGAAAATGGCCGAAAGAAATCAAGTTTGGAATTTTTGGATGAATTTTGGTGGGTTTGCTATACACATGCTTAAGCTTCTATGGTTTCTTGGGTTTTGAAATTGGAGCTCATTTGAGTGGTTTTTGAAATAGGGTGATCTTGATACCTACACTAGATTCAATTTTCAAATGTCATTTAAAATTAGTGTTTGAAAGACTTTGGCAGATCACAAGGTGGGCCTTGGTACACTATTACTTGTACTAGCAAGGGGTGCAAATATCCATATTTATTTCTGTTATAAATTCAGTCCTAGGAATAGCCAAAGTAGGCATGTTGATTAAAATGGCACAAATGACCATTTCTTTCTTTTATTCATTTTGATTTGTTTTTCTTTGGGATTTATTTGGGAATGATCTAGATGATGTTTATTTCACATAAGAATCATTTTACAAGCAATGGATCACTTAATCATGGCAATTCAAAACAACTCCTCTTTAAATGCACACACATATGAATGCTTTAATAATTTTAAATGGAAAAGTTTTTGTTAACCCTAATTTTGATGATTTGGATCTTAATAACCTTGTATTAAAGTTTTGGGATGTTACATTTTTTAGTTGACATAGTATAAAATATCGGTATCCATGATGCCCTCCTTGTTGATGATGGACGCAAAGATCTTATGGATGTGTGTTAACTCTAGATTGTAGTCAAACTCAACATCCTCCAAGTAGGGAGAATACCTTTTGAAGTCTCCAGCATTGGGGATATTAAAACTGAGGTAGTAGTTAGCCGTACTACCCCTAGGCTTCTGAACACAACTTGTCTGCTACTCTTGGTTCCTACACTATATCTGGTAGATTACTTCCTTCCATGCATGAAAACATGTTTAGAGCATCATAAAGAACCGACTCAAGATGTTTGGTATCCAATGTTGCATGGATTTTCATGGAATCTGGGTAATAAGCCTTTCCCTCGACCAACGGGAGAACTATTAAGATCCAGTGGTTGCTGCACAAACTTGTGAAGAAAATATATTAAGACTTTCCAGATTCTAATGGTATGCATAATGTAAAATAATACAATATAGATAGTAGCATTTGATATGAGTTCACCAAATAACTGAATTAACGTTTCACGCATGTTACTCTATGAAAATAGGGAGATTCAGAAATACTGTACACCAAGTCGATCGTTGAACTGTCTTAAGAAAAAATTCATATATAACCAAGTGTATTATTTTCTATATTTTTTCATAGATGGGCATGCAAGTGAGCTTATTAAATCAGCACATGGATGTATACACTAGCATGCATGTACTACTAACTTAGAACAAAATTTCCTTCTTATCTATTTAGTAGTTGCATCTAGGTTTATATCCAGCAAATATACCACGCAGCCGATAAGAAAATAAGTATAAATTAAGAGCAACCATGTACTTATGTCAGAATATAGGGTATAAGCAGGTACTGCTTATCCTTATGAATAAGCATTGTGTTGCAGAACCACTATGCAATCATCTTCGTATGTGCAAAATCGGTACTAAGGTTTTCCCCGAGGAAGTGAAACATATCAATGACTACCAATATGGGTGCCTTGTTACGTCTAGCCTCTTTAGCTTGGTACAACACCCAAATCCTTATCAATGAGGCACCTGGCATACCTAGACTGAACATGCAGAAGATGTCCGTGAACTCCAGAGTGAACTTGCACATGATGTCCTCAGTAAAGAAGTTGTAATAATTTATCGCCTCCACCATGAACTGTGAGGTATTGTTTCTCTATGAGTTTAAAGCTTCATAATGTTGTTTTGCATAACCTTCGTTCCACTAGAGAGGATGGCATACTCATCCTAAAGTACTAAGGACCCATGTGGGATATAGTGTCCTTCCATTGACACCTTTCTTTTTGTCCTTCTATGGGTTGTGTTGCGTAGTTTCATAATCCAAGTTTTTATTTTTATGCTTCTCTGTCTCCTCATGTGTGCACCTCTTTCATCTCTTATCCACGTGCAAGGTCGCTTCAGCCTCTGCTCCCAAAACTATTGAAGCAGACACCTTTGGATGTCGAAAGCAACTCACTCGCCATCTTCAGGCACATTATGACATAACCCTTACATTGACCAAGTGCGACGCATTATGCCTAGGGGTTTTTTATCTACAGATTGTTGAAGTGCTTGAACACCTCAACCACATCCAACACCGCCATGTGTGTTGGTAAATCCACACAGTTAGTCATGTTATGCATCATTTTTGGCCACACTTGGTTATGTGGAACCACTACAATGGTGTCGTGGAGAACCAATTTGGACAATAGATGGCACATATTAATTTCCTGTGGAACATATAAAACACATATTTTCATACCTAGCACCATGAAAAGGCTAAACCAGTACTGCTTCAAAGATGGGGTTGAGCCAATGATGCTTATAGTGACATGATCAATTGGACTGGGAAACTCATGGGTGAAGCCTTTGGCAGAGGATAGGGACACCTCATATGATCCATGCGCGATCTCGGTAACAGGATGCAAAGGTGGAAGTATTTATCACAAGTCTCTTCTCCAAAATGCATGTGCCACCATGTCTTGCACTGTATCTTGGAAATCATGTGTGCTCTATTTGCTAGATCTCCTCCTCAGCTTGGAAAGCTCGGGGGATTCAAGCAAAAATTCCATCCATGGAGCCATATAGCCAATGCCTCTCAGTCAACGAGCCTCCCTACCACCAATAGTATGTCCAAGAGGATCTTCCCACCTCTCACTACCGACAGATTCCTAGGAACTTTGACATGGAGACTCATATTATTTTTTCTGCAAGTGACATGATACAGGTGTTCAAACAATTTAATGTTAATAGAGTAATAACCTAACCTAGCAAATGTAAGCACAAACAATTAATCACCTAAACTAGGAGCAAAAAAGTTTCACATTACCTACAGTATGGAGGTATATATAATCACAATACCATGTATGAAGGCATGGTATCAAACAGAGCATAAAACAGGACAATCACTCAAATTAATAGAAGAAATAGAGATTTTACCAATGAACCCGTTGGAATAGAAATATGTATTGCAAACTTATAGTTAAGAGCTTCTATTTTATCATGCACATTTGTGTATTCTTTGATTTGGAAGGACACTTTCCCGGTCACCATGTCATACTATGTGAAGGCCCTCACAAAATCCTTTCCACGCGCTTCCATGAGATAAACTAAACGTTGGTCTCTCCTAGCCTTAGACGCCGTTGCATCTTTCTTGTCCCACATGTGCTTCTTACCTTTGTAACCATGGCTACTAAGGTTGTGGTCCATCGTGCTCTTTCTCCGCATATCCTTCCCCCATGCACTATTTTTAGGGAACTTAGGGTCCACATGAGAAAGAATAAACTGGTCCTAGTTACACTCATGTATTTGAGGCCATTTCCTCTTTATGATGGTCTCAAAATATTTATCCTTCATCCTATTTTCCATGATCTGCCACATGTTCCGTGATTTAACCATCATGGATAGTGCTTTATCTGTGACTTTCTGCATTGCATCATCACCTCCTTCAATGTCAAACTCGTATCTATTGAACCACATTTGTAAGAGGAATTGCCCAGATTCTTGTGCTATTTTCCCCTCACATCCATGCATGTGATCAACAAAAATTCACGCACAACGATGCTTGTGGAATTGTTGTACCCACTTGCAGCCTTTACTATACTGAGAGGAAGACCTTTCTTGTAGCTTCTATGCAACATGCCAATCCCTGAATCGATTCATTGGCTTACATAGAACATAGATGAAATAACAAAGTAATAATCCATGTATCATAAATAACAAAGATCCAGAAGATTGAATTATTACAATATTCGCTTAGCTCGAAGGCTAGCTTACACATTATTCAAATAGCAACATAAATAAAGATAACTACACCATCTTCAAATTTGCCCACGGGGGAACAAGTGTCGAGTGGAGTACCGCGACCTATTTCGATCACTCGGAATCGGAATAACCTGCAACATGAAACATAGCAGCCCCCAAGGGTTAATACATAGAATGTATGACAAGTAGCGCTAAGGTAAAAAAGAGACAATGCACCTAGCATCCACATGCTTATTTGGCTAGCTTGCACTTTTCAAACACATTTATCCTACTTTCATAAACCATTTGATTCTTAGCAACCCATTAAGTTCACCCATCAAGTTTTAGTAATTAGGAAATAATGATGAGTGAGAATATGTCATAGCCTTAAGATCAAGCAACTCAATCATCCGTAACCAGGGACACAACTAAGTATTTAGTTTTTACACCCTGCAGGGGTTTGTACACTTTACCCATATGACCTGGCCAACCCAGCTCATACCATCACACTCTTATTATGTGATGATATGGAGAAGACCAAGATGGGACCTTCCGGGAAGCAGATCTCCGAACCCCATTGTGCACCGGTCCCAACCTACCATTCAATACATCTCTGGCTACGCTGGGTTCGGATCACCGCGACCTACTAAGTCCAACCAGTCGCCCATTTCTTACTTGCACATGGTTGTACATGTAAGCTACTTTAATAAAGAGAACCAATCCTTCTCAGTACCCTGGGCGGCATTCCCCAACATTATCCACACTCCGTGGACAATCCAACCATTCCGCCCACGTAGTTCATTAACATTATGTTGTTTTATTTTGAACAAACACATACTTCACCATAATGTGATCCCTTTTCCCAGTCTTCACAACATGCCTAAGCACATCTACAGAACGGGGCTCAACTACAAGGAATTCCTACCACAATATATAGGATATAGCATAACATAGTAATTCCTACACAATATCTACAGAAATACACTACACATTCATAGGAGAAAAAATAGTAGGACAAGGTATGAAAAAATAACATCTACTTGCCTTGGCCGTAGGAGTCGAGAGTACAATCCTCGTAGAAACAAGCGTTGCACTCATCACAATCTACACGATACAATTGCAACACATAAACAAACAATTCACATTCATAGACAAATGCACAAATGCATGCATGACTGTTTAATAAAAGTTTCAGTAGCACTTTATGTTCTCTAATGTTTATACATACTAAATGATGCATGGGAAAAGCCTTTAATGCAAGGAAAACAAAATATGCAATTTCTTAGTCCAATTAATAGGCTTTTTAGGCAAACTAAACCTATGCAGTGAACATTGCTGTAAGGATCTGGGTAAAAATACTACTGTTTAGGTAACGTGGTTTAGAGCCAGGGCAACTGGAAACACGCAAAAAGGATATACAAAACTTTTTCTACAATTTTTATAGTGCATTAAGCCTTTTTAAAGTCTCATGAAATACATACAGTAAACCTGCAATTTTATTTCAGAAACAGGTTCTACACTTTCTTGTGAATCAATAGACACCTTATTCGCAATTTTCTGATCAGTGATTATTTTCTTATGAATTTAATACTCTAAAAAGGGTATTAAACTATCTAAATAACTACTTCAAAAATCTTACAGCAACTTGTCTAAACTAGTTGCATATTAATAATCTACAAGAAAAGGGCTTTCCAACGACATACCATTTGCTATTTTTGGACTAGTAAAACTTTTCTTATGAATTTTACAAGTTTTAATAGTTTTCTAGCCCTTTTTTAAATATTTCGGACTTTCCAAGGAATATTCCAGGGGAATATTCCGCCGACGAGCGGGTCCCGCCGACGTGGCAGTTGACCGGTCAGCGGTCCGTGCTCGATCTGAGCCACTCGCTCTGGATCCGACGGTGGGAGGGGAGCTCCCTAGCTCACCTTGTCTGGCGGCGGGGTGGTCCGTCGTCGGCGACGACGGCGCTCGGCGAGGTGCTCCGGTGGCTGCAGGGAAGGCCAGGGTCAGAAAAGGTGTGGCGGCACGCTGCGGTACTCTCGCGAAAGGAAGAGGGCGCGGGGTCGGCCATGAGCTCCTTACCGGCGTCAATGGCGGCGGCGGCTCCGAGAACTCCGGCGAGCAATCGTTGCGAGGTGGTGGCAGGGTAGATGGCGGTTTTAGGGGGTTTTCGAGGAGGGGGTCGAGGGCTGTAAGGCGGGGTACTCGGTTGGGGCAGGGGCGATGATACGCGAACGGAATCGGGGTCTTCCCTGGAGGAATCGGCGGCGAAAGGCGAGCTCGTGCCGAGCACGATCTGCTCGACGTGCAGAGGCTAACGGGTGGGCCCACATGTTGGCCGGGCGGGGCGGGTTGTTGGCTGTTGGCAGGCCGACAGTCGGCGTCTACGCGATGCGCCGCGCGGTTCCTGCTACGCGCCGCTCGCTGGCGCTGGTGAGCCCCAGGTGGGCCGCTGGGCCGCTGTGGGCTGGCGGTCCGGCTGGCCGGCGCGGTTATACTTTTTTTCTTCTTTTTAGTCGTTTTATGAACCAGATGTTAAGTGAACTGTCTGACTACTATCTGAAACTGAATTTTTGTCAAAAACCAAAACTGTCCTAACTTTTGATCTAGCGCTCCGATTTGGGTGAAACAAATTTCTACGGGTTCATATTGAAAAAATCTACGCACCTATGCATGTGGAATGTTCATTTAGTGCCATTCTATCAGATGCAAGGTAAAAACCCTACTAGTCACTCGATATGAGTGCATGAGCAAAAGTGTGGTGATTTAAAAAAAAAGCTTTTAAAACTGATTTTTTTGCAAGGATGAACATGATGCAGTGACATGTATGACATGCAGTACCAATTCTAATAATTGGCATGTGACAAGACTAACCCTCTTAAGATGAATCTCGTCCTCGACATTCACCATGGCTAGCAAATAGGTGTGGATCGTCCTCTCGGAGGTCATCTTCTCGCTTCCAAGTGGCTTCCTCCTCGGTGTGATGGCTCCATTGCACCTTGCAAAACCTGATCGTCTTGCTGCGTGTAAACCTCTCCGATGTTTCCAATACCTTGACCGACTTCTCCTCATAGGTCAAGTCATTCTCCAGCTGAACCTCTTCAACCGACATGGTGTCCCTCAATGGTGTATCCACCATCTCCGGATGGCACTTCTTCAGCTGGGACACATGGAACACGTCGTGAACAGCAGATGGAGCTTCTGGCATCTCCAACTGATACGCAACCTCTCCTTTGCGTGCTAGGATCTTGTAGGGCCCTACAAACCGAGGTGCCAGCTTGCCCTTAATTCCAAATCGCTTAATTCCAGGCAGAGGCGAAACTCTAAGGTAGGCTCGATCTCCAATCTCATAAACCACTTCCTTGCGCTTAGCATCAGCATAGATCTTCTGCCTTGATTGTGCTACCTTCAACCTATCTCGAATCAAACTGACCTTCTCCTCAGCATCCTTGATCAAATCAGGTCCAAACAACTGACGCTCACCTACACCATCCCGCAATAATAGTGTCCTGCACCTCTTACCATATAGCACATCGAACGGTGACCTCTTGATGCTAGTCTGGTAGCTGTCGTTGTAGGAAAACTCAGCATAAGGCAAATTCTCATCCCAACTAGAGCCATGAGCTAGAGCGCAAGCTCTCGGCATATCCTCTAAAATCTGATTCACCCTTTCCGTCTGTCCATCCGTTTGAGGGAGGAAAGCTGTACTGAACTCCAACCTAGTTCCCAATGACTCATGCAGCTGGCGCCAAAAGTGAGACGTAAATTGGGTGCCTCTATCTGAAACAATACTCCTGGGAACTCCATGTAGACACACAATTTTGTCCATGTAGATCTTGGCCAATCTAGCACTGGTATAGGTGGTCTTCACAGGTATAAAGTGACCTACTTTGGTCAAATGATCAACCACTACCCAAATAGAGTCGTATCCTGACCTCGTCCTGGGGAGTCCTATGATAAAATCCATTCCAACTATATCCCACTTCCAATCAGGTACTGGCAATGGTTGTAGCAGTCCTGCTGGCTTTTGATGCTCAGCCTTCACTCTGTTGCAGACATCGCATAAAGCGATATACTCTGTGATATCTCCCTTCATATTAACCCACCAAAACCTTTCCTTCAAATCCATGTACATCTTCGTATTACCAGGATGTATGTAGTATGGCGAGTCATGGGCTTCCTGGAGAATCAACTTCTTAATTTCCTGATCGTTGGGCACGCACAGACGATCTCCATACCTTAGAGCTCCTTGGCCATCTTCGTGAAATCCCTTTTCTTTACCCTTAGGTATGTTTTCTCTTATTCCTTCCATGTCGCTATCCTTCTTTTGAGCCTCCCTGATCATGTCCAGAAGCGTTGGTTTGACTTCCAGTGTTGCCAAATACCCCTCAGATACTACCTCCAACCTAAGATCCTTGAATTGTTCACACAAATCCTTGGGTAATTCTCCCATGGTCAAACCATTAGCATACACTTTGCGGCTTAGCTATAACATTAGCCTTCCCGGGATGATATTGCATGCTGAGGTCATAATCTTTTATGAGCTCCAACCATCTTGTTTGCCTCATGTTCAACTCCTTCTGTGTGAATATGTATTCTAAGCTTTTGTGGTCCGTGAATACATCACAATGCTTACCCATCAAATAGTGCCTCCATACCTTGAGCGCATGCACAACTGATGCTAATTCCAAGTCATGCGTGGGGTAATTCCGCTCATGGTGTTTAAGTTGGCATGATGCGTAGGATACCACTCTCCCATCTTGCATCAAAACACTTCCAAGTCCTTGACGAGATGCATCGCAGTACACTTGGAAATCCTTCTGAATATCAGGCAAACACAATATAGGCGCGGTCACCAAGCGTTGCTTCGGTTCCTAGAAACTAGCTTCGCACTCTTCTATCCACTCAAACCTTTTCTACTTCTTCAATAAGTCCGTAATTGGCTTCGCAACCTTGGAGAAGTTTTCTATGAACCTCCTATAGTATCCAGCAAGTCCCAAGAAACTCCGAATATCTCCCACATTTTTGGGAGACTCCCATTCAGTGACTGACGATATGTTGCTTGGACCAACTGCAACTCCTTCACCCGACACTATGTGTCCAAGAAAACCAACAGTGTTCAACCAAAACTCGCACTTGCTGAACTTAGCATATAGCTTATGCTCTCTCAACTTCTCCATAATTAGGCGCAAATTCTTCTCATGCTCATTGTCATCTTTAGAATAGATCAATATATCATCGATGAACACCACAACAAATTTATCCAAGTACTCCATGAATACCTTGTTCATCATGGTCATGAAGTATGCTGGAGCATTTGTTAGTCCAAAAGACATAATTGTATACTCATACAAACCATACCTAGTGGTGAAGGCGGTCGTTGGTATGTCCTGCTCACAGATCTTTAATTGGAAATACCCTGACCTTAGATCGATCTTGGAAAATACCTTTGCTCCCTTTAACTGATCAAACAAGTCATTTATATTGGGTAGAGGATATTTATTCTTGATGGTAACCTCATTAAGAAAGCGATAGTCTACCACCAGCCTCTTACTACTATCCTTCTACTCCACAAATAGAATAGGTGCACCCCAATATGAAGGATTTGGTTGAATGAATCCCTTTTCCAACTGTTCTCTAAGTTGCTTCTTCAATTCCTTTAGCTCATCCACATCCATCTTGTACGGTCTCTCGGATATTGGTCCAGTTCCCGGCATTAAGTCAATGAGGAACTCCACATCACAGTCTAGTGGCATCCCTGGTAATTCTTCTGGAAACACATCAGGGTATTCTCTCACTATGGGTATGGTGTCCATGCTAACCCCCTTAGGAGAGTTCACCTTAGTACCCCTAAGACGTGTTGCTGACTTAAACTTAATCTTTATGCCCTGTGGTGTCCTAAGAGAGATAGCACGTTGTCCACAATCTATCTGGCCATCATGCTCGGACAACCAATCCATGCCCAATATTACATCTAGTCCTTGCGACTCCAAGACTAACAAATGTGCCAGGAAACTGTGTGCTCCAATCCCTAGGGTAAGATCACGACATCCCTTACTAGCTAGCATCTCTCCTCCTGGTGAGCTCACTCTAATAGTCCCTTTTAGTGACTCGGTGGCTAACTTATGTCTATCCACAAATTCCCTTGATATGAATGAATGCGATGCACTAGTATTAAATAGAACAAGTGCAATATGGGAATCGATTGTAAACTTGCCAATCACGATATCCGGCTCATCACGGACTTCCTCCACATTCACATGGTTCACATTCGCCTTCTGGTTGGGTCCAAGCTTGGGTCCTACTCCTATGTTCTTCCCCGGGCAGGTACTAGCATAATGGCCCAGCTTCTTGCACTTGTAACATTCCACATTGCTGAGGTCATTCTTGCTCACATAGTCATGTCCATTGTTTCTCCCAGAGTTGCTGTGGTGGCTCCTGTGACCATTATGGTGGCGGTCATTTCCTCCACGGTGGTGATTGTCGCTCCTATGACAATCGTGGCGATGTCCATTACTTCCACGGTGGTTACGGTCATCCCTACCATGCCTAGAATATCCAGAGTGTCCATCATAAGAGGTGCGACCATGGTGGTGTGATCTTGAGGAGTGATGGTTGTTCTTCCTCTTGCGTCTCTCCACCTGCTGTTGTTTCCCTTCTAGAATCCTGGCCTTGTCCATCAGTTCCTGAAATGTCGGGCAATAAACCACAGATAGCTGAAGTGAAAGCTCATCACTGAGACCATCCAGGAACCTCTCCCTCCTCTTGGCATCAGTGTCCACATCCTCAGGAGCACAGCGAGAGAGATTGTTGAAATCTTCTATGTAGTCGGCCACAGTGTTGTTGGTTTGGCGTATGTTGCGGAATTTCTTCCTCTTCAGGCTCATGGTCCCAGCAGATACATGGTTTGTCCTGTACCCCTCCTCAAACATGGCCCAAGTAACTGTGTCCAGCGGGTGGGTGATTTTGAAGGGATCCCACTAGGAAGCAGCTGATCCTTCCAGCAAGTGAGCAGCAAATCTCACCTTTTTAGCATCAGTGCAACCAACGGTCACCAAGTCCTTGTTCACAGAACGGAGCCAGTCGTGAGCAACCATGGTCTCAGGTGCAGAGGAGAACTTAGCTGGCCTCAGCCTCAGGAACCTGGTGAGAGCATCTCCCTGTGGCTGATTGTTCCCGTTGTTGTTGTTATTGTTGTTCTGATTTGCCATGAATTGCGTCATCACTTGGGTCAACTCTGTCTCAGCGGCCATGAGCTGGGGTATCTCATCACGTACTCGGCGAGGAGCCATCTACGGTTCAGCACATGTAAGATTAGAAAGAAGCAAATAAGGAAATATTCCTACCCATGTATAATGCTCATGCAACAACCATATGCTTACAGACAAAGGCAAACATGTATCACACAAGGAAACACACAACAAGCATAGTTCCAGGTGTTTGTCTTATGAGTGTATAGCTACAAAATAGTTTAAAAACATTTTCATCAACATCTAGATACAAAAGAGCAACAAAAATGCAATAAACAGATTTCTGCCAGAACTATTCAGCCGTGTTCACGGATTTTTCTGCCTGACTTAAACTCGTCAAGAAATTTTGCTGATTTTTGTGCAGATACTGCATATAATTACGCACCAGGTCCCCATTTCTCAGATTTGTCTCAGCTTCCAGTAAAACATGAAAAATCGTACAGTACAGAAGATTCAGCAGAAAACTGCAGCGATAAAAACACGAATTTTACCCAAACTTGTCCAAATATCACTTAATAAATCTCACGAAAATTCCTGAAACTTCAAGATACTTAACTGAGAAATCTAAACACAATAAGCTAATAGTGCAGAAGTTTACATTGATCGATCCCTAAGACTAACGAATTTCCCTAACGAAGACTAGTTTTGGAGGACCATCTCTAACTATGTGATGAACATGATGCAATAGGTTCTGGAGTCCATGCACTGACGCTTCGATCCTCGTGCATGCCACGGTGGTAGCGTATACACCTCTCCTGTGTCTTCTTCACTCGGGTCCTCGAAGTCCACCTCTTCGGGGTCCTCCTCCTCGCTTTCTTGAGCAAAAGTGCCTGCTGCATCTCCTCCATCATCGTCACTGCCTCAATCATCGTCATTGTCACATCCACCGCCATTGTTACCTCCATCACCATTATCCGCATCATCATCATCATCATCATCATTGCCACTATTTGGTGGAGGATTCTGCTGCGCTTGAAGGGCAGCAATCTGGGTAGCCATATCCACAATGGTTTGATCTCGCTCAGCCACAACTTGATTCCTTTCCACAATAGTTTGGTTCAGCGCTCCAATTGTAGCATTCCTTTCCACCACAACATTCTTTTGTTCCTCAATGGTGGCATCCTTCCCTGCTATGGTCCCATTGAGGTCCGCTATAGTTTGATCCCAACCAATGTGGGCTTGCTCCATTGTATTCACAGCAGTGTGCAGAGTTTCCATCTCATACCCATGTAAATGCACAGTGCCTTGAAAATAATCTAACGCCTCCTTTTGTTGCATCAGCTTCTCTTCCCTCTCCCAAGCTTTAATTTCCATGTCCTCTATATGCTTCTCATGGAATGGCATATTGTTCCGGTTGCCTGCGGTAACCATCACGTTCCCGTCTTCGTTCCTCTTTCCAAGTGCAAAGAAGGGTGAACCTGCTGGAAGGCGGTGCTGGTGAAGATAGCACAGGCGTGACAGTGCCTCATGCATGGCTGATTCCACTCCTTGCTCCCAAGTGAGGTACTTCTTGGTGCGGTTTAGGCTTCCAATGTCAGGCACGGTGGGATCTACAAGAACAATAGTGGTGATCTCCCACACACGATCTCCAGGCACATATGCGTTCATCCTCTTCCCTTTGAACATCGGCATTAACATGCCCAGCGTCTGACAGAGCTCCGCCAACTGCCTTGCAAAGAGTCTTGGCAATTGGAACCCCACATTCTCAACTCGGGTGACGTCTCCCATCTATCAATTGTAAAGAGGAAAGAGTGAGAACAACAAAGGATAAGAATTTAGTAGAATGAAAGCATAAGAATAAGGACAAAATGTAAAATAGACTTAAATAAATATGAGGTTTCCTATTCCAATCCTAGGTCACGATCCTACATTCAACACACGGGTATGATACCATCTATAATACTACAGTACTAAAAAGACTGTAGCTTCTATGCAACAGGTCAATCCCTGGATCGGTTCATTGGCTTACATAGAACATAGATGAAATAAAAAAGTAATAATCTGTGTATCATAAATAACGAAGATCCAGAAGATTCAGTTATTATAATATTCGCTTAGCTCAAAGGCTAGCTTACACATTATTCAAATAGCAACATAAATAAAGATAACTACTCCATCTTCAAATTGCCCACAAGGGAGCAAGTGTCGGGTGGAGTACCGCGACCTATTTCGATCACTCGGAATCGGAATAACCTGCAACATGAAACGTAGCAGCCCCGAAGGGTCAATACATGGAATGTATGGCAAGTAGCGCTAAGGTAAAAGAGACAATGCACCTAGCATCTACATGCTTATTTGGCTAGTGGAGCTTTGGCTAACTTGCACTTTTCAAACACATTTATCCTACTTTCGTAAACCATTTGATTCATAGCAACCCATTAAGTTCGCCCATCAAGTTTTAGTAATTAGGAAATAAAGATGAGTGAGAATATGGCATAGCCTCAAGATCAAGCAACTCAATCGTCTGTAACCGAGGACACGGCTAAGTTCTTAGTTTTTACACCCTGCAGGGGTTTGTCTACTTTACCCATATGACCTGGCCAACCCAGCTCGTACCATCACACTCATATTGTGTGATGATAGGGAGAAGACCAAGATGGGACCTTTCGGGAAGCAGATCTCCGAACCCCACTGTGCACGGGTCCCAACCTACCATTCACTACATCTCTGGCTATGATAGGTTTAGATCACCGCGACCTACTAAGTCCAACCAACCACTCATTTCTTACTGGCACATGGTTGTACACGTAAGCTACTTTAACAAAGAGAACCAATCCTTCTCAGTACCCTGGGCGGCATTCCCCACCATTATCCACACTCCGTTGACAATCCAATCATTCCGTCCAGGTAGTTCATTAACATTATGTTGTTTTATTTTGAACAAACACATACTTCACCATAATGTGATCCCTTTTCCCCGTCATCATAGCAAGTCTAAGCACATCTACTAAACGGGGCTCAACTACAAAGAATTCCTACCACAATATATAGGATATAACATAGCATAGTAATTCCTACGTAATATCTACAGAAATACACTACACATGCATAGGAGAAAAAATAGTAGGACAAGGTATGAAGAAATAGCATCTACTTGCCTTGGCAGTAGGAGTCGAGAGTACAATCCTCGCAGAAACAAGCGTTGAACTCGTCATAATCTACACGATACAATTGCAACACATAAACAAACAATTCACATTCATAGACAAATGCACAAATGCATGCATGACGGTTTAATAAAAGTTTCAGTAGCACTTTTTGTTCTCTGATATTTATACATATTGAATGATGCATGGGAAAAGCCTTTAATGCAAGTAAAACAAAACATGCAATTTCTTAGTCCAATTAATAGGCTTTTTAGGCAAACTAAACCTCTACACTGAACAGTGCTGTAAGGGTCTGGGAAAAAATCCTACCGTGTGGGTAAAGTGATTTAGAGCCAGGGGCAACTAGAAACACGCAAAAAGGATATACAGAACTTTTTCTTCAATTTTTATAGTGCTTTAAGCCTTTTTATAATCTCAGGAAAATACATAGAGTAAACCTGCAATTTAAATTCAAAAATAGGTTCTACACTTTCTTGTGAATCCATAGACACCTTATTTGCAATTTTCTGATTAGTGGTTATTTTCTTATGAATTTAATACTCCAAAAATGGTATTAAAATATTTAAATAACTACTACAAAACCTTACAGCAACTTGTCTAAACTAGATGCACATTAATAATCTCAAGAAAAGGGCTTTCCAACGAAATATCATTTGCTATTTTTGGACAAGTAAAACGTTTCTTATGAATTTTACAAGTTTTAATAGTTTTCTAGCCCTTTTTTAAATATTTAGGAATTTCCAGGGAATATTCCGGGGGAATATTCCACCGACGAGCGGGTCCCGCCGACGTGGCGATTGACCGGTCAGCGGTCCGCGCTCGATCTGAGCCACTCGCTCTGGATCCGACGGTGGGAGGGGAGCTCCCTGGCTCACCTCGTATGGCGGTGGGATGGTCCGTCGGCGGCGACGACGACGCTCCGGCGAGGTGCTCCGGTGGCTGCAGGGAAGGCCGAGGGTCAGAAAAGGTGTGGCGGCGCGCTGCGGTACTCCCGTGAAAGGAAGAGGGCACGGGTCGGCCGTGAGCTCTTTACCGACGACAATGGCGGCGGCGGCTCCAAGAACTCCAGTGAGCAATCGTCGCCAGGTGGCGGCGGGGTAGATGGCGGTTTTAGGGGGTTTTCAAGGAGGGGGTCGAGGGCTTTAAGGGGGGTACTCTGTTGGGGCAGGGGCGATTATTCGCGAACGGAAATGGGGGTCTTCCTCGGAGGAATCGGCGGCGACGGGCGAGTCGTGTCGAGCACGGTCTGCTCGACGTGCAGAGGCTGATGGGTGGGCCCGCCTGTCGGCCGGGCGGGGTGGGCTGCTGGCTGTTGGCGGGCCGGCGACCGGTGTCTACACGCTGCGTCGTGCGGTTCCTGCTATGCGCCGCTCGCAGGCGCTCGTGAGCCCCGAGTGGGCCGCTGTGGACTGGCGGTCCGGCTGGCCGGCGTGGTTATACTTTTTTTTTTCTTTTTTAACCGTTTTCTGAAACAGATGTTAACTGAACTGTCTGAACTATTATCTGAAACTGAATTTCTGTCAAAAACCAAAGCTGTCCTAACTTTTGATCTAGATCTCCGATTTGGGCGAAACAAATTTTTACGGGTTCGTATTGAAAATCTCTATGCACCGATCCATCTGGAATGTTCATTTAGTGCCATTCTAGCATATGCAAGGTAAAAACCCTACTAGTCACTTCACATGAGTGCACGAGCAAAAGTGTGGTGATTTTAACAAAAAGCTTTTAAAACTAATTTTTTTGCAAGGATGAACATGATGCAGTGACATGTATGACCGTGTAAATTCTAATAATTGGGATGTGAGATTTCTCATCAACTCGGGTGACCATGTGGACATTGTTTGACAACTGGTTTTAATGTCCTACATTTATGCTGCTTCTATTTCTTATGTGGTTGCTTCTACTTGGCTTCAAAGACAACACCAACCACCTCTTCTTCAGTATCGGTCAAGTTAACTAATGCAGATTCTCTATCCGAAGCAGAGTTGTCGGGAGAGGTGATGTACTCCCCATGGTTTTTTATCTCATCTAAAAGATGTGTTTGTTATTGCGAGAAAGATGCAGCCATTCTACAAAGAAAAAAGAAATGATTTTATAAAAATATGTCATATCAATAGTTAAATAGTGTGCAGACATGTAATTAATAAAGAAGTATCATCCTTAATAAAAGGTAAGTGCAATAAGCCAAACGTACCTCACAAATGTTGGAGAAAGTTATCATAATAGACATAATTGTCATGAAACTAGACATATGTATATCATGAGCATCTATACATGATTGTTCTAGTTATCCAACATATACGATTGTCATTCAAGTGTAGCAATAATGGTTCATCGGGATGATCAATTGTAGAATTATCTATAGTGCGCACCAATAGTTATCATACATACATGATTCATCAGTCAAATAGAGGAAGAATGCATCATCAACATGGTTTAACTACGCAATGAAAACTAGAAATAATCTGTGTTGTCGTGATTCATAACCTTAATATTCAAATTTCCGATGAATGAAGGGAATGCTAGCAGCATGTAATGAATACAAGGCGAATATGCAAAGGTAGACAATTCATTTTATTAAACAAGCGTAAATAATATCTAGGTTCAGAAAACATTAATTTCTACTAGCTAAATGCCCGTGCGTTGCTACGAAATGACATAAAAAGTGAAAGTTGATTGAAATTTCATTCTGTCATTCACGAGTGTTTGCAGTCTATGGTCCATGACTAACATCAAAATAGTTAAGAAAAACATTGATATCTTCTTTACATGGCTCATACCTCTTAATTAATAGACATGCAAATAATCTGAGGTAAACATCAATTTCTTTGATCAATAATAATTTGAGTTGTGCAAATTCATGATATACTCGATGTTTATTATGTTGTCCCAGATCGTCAAATAAGATTGATCTAGCTTTTTCTTTAAAACTTTGTCTTAATAAACATTATAATGTCATATTATTGGTATGTTAATTACTTAGCACCTACCATTTTGCACATGCATCACACTCCTTAATCGTGATGTCACCTAGCGATAGTATACATCTAATTAACTCGTTAAATTACATGCCACCGGGATGAGACTAAACTAAAATTGAGTAGTTAGCTGTGTATGACATGAAGGAAAAAGTGTTCGAAAAAAAATGAAGGAAAAAATTGAGTAGTTAGCAGTGGTGTGGAAAATCAATCGTCGATGACCAAGAGACCAAGGCTCTATCCAATGGATAGAGTCAGGCGCTATTGCTGTGCAAAATAACGGTCCAGCCAGTAGCCCTATGTTTCCACCTTGGTTTTCTTTATCTTTTTTCCACACCGTGCGAAGAGATAAGTTCTCCGGTTCTCCTTTATACGATTTGATCCGGATTTCCCCAACTCCACTGCGTACGAGATGACATCTATTTAAAAAAACCATTGATATCTTCTTTACATGGCTCATACCTCTTAATTAATATACATGCAAATAATCTGAGGTACAAATGAATTTCTTTAATCAGTAATAATTCGAGTTGTGCAAATTCATGATATACTCGATGTTTATTATGTTGTCCCAGATCGTCAAATAAGATTGATCTAGCTTTTTCTTTAAAACTTTGCCTTAATAAACATTATAATGTCATATTATCGGTATGTTAATTACTTAGCACCTACAGTTTTGCATATGCATCACACTCCTTAAATCGTGATGTCACCTAGCGATAGTATACATCTAATTAACTGGTTAACTTACATGCCACCGGGATGAGAATAAACTAAAATTGAGTAGTTAGCTGTGTATGACATGAAGGAAAAAGCGTTCGAAAAAAAGATACAGGAAAAAAAGTGAGTAGTTAGAAGTGGTGTGGAAAATCAATCGCCGATGACTAAGAGACCAAGGCTCCTATCCAATGGATAGAGCCAGGCGGAAGAGCTGTGCAAAATAACGGTCCAGCCAGTAGGTCTATGTTCCCACCTTGGTTTTCTTTATCTTTTTCGCACACCGCGCAAAGAGATAAGTTCTCTGGTTCTCCTTTATACGTTTGAGCTGGATTTCCCCAACTCCACTGCGTACGAGATGACATCTATTTAAGAAAAACATTGATATCTTCTTTACATGGCTCATACCTCTTAATTAATATACATGCAAATAATCTGACGTAAACATGAATTTATTTGATCAGTAATAATTTGAGTTGTGCAAATTCATGATATACTCGATGTTTATTATGTTGTCCCAGATCGTCAAATAAGATTGATCTAGCTTTTTTTTTTAAACTTTGTCTTAATAAACATTATAATGTCAGTTTATCGGTATGTGTTATACCCTCGAATCGGCCCTATGCAAGTTTTAACGCTTCCCGCCAAACCCGCAGAGGAACGATTCAAGGATGCCCACCAGGCACTTTCGTGCGGGTGGAAAACGAAGTAATACCATTACACATTAGTCCACGATGGAACCCACAGAACATATATATACAACAACAACTCCATGAGTTAAGAATACAGATATACTATACAAAGATCCAAATCACCTTGAATACGATAGAGCGTCCGACTACGGACAAGATGCAAATGCGGCTAAGAGCCCTGAAGAATAACCAATGGCGTCCATAACCCTGCCCAGGCCAAGCCGGAAGGGTAACCCTGCTAACGACGTCGATCTCAAACCTGCTAAAACAAAAGGGGTGCTGACAAAGGGCAAAGGAAAAAAGAGGAGCGTCAGTACTGAGGCCAGTACATGGCGAGGCTAGAACTCGGCGGTCCTCGCCTACACAGGTATGGTAGACTGAAGCGGCAGCTCAGCGGCACTAAACAACCTATAGGGACTCTGTAATACTGGCGACTATCAGAGAGATATAAGAGAGACCTATTCGGATCCAGCCTGATTCTAACACCAAACATACCCATCCTGGTATTCCCCCTCGAGACCAAACGAGGAAGTCAAGCCGAGGAAACTCACACAGTTGGCAGATTTATCCATTTCATTATAGTTGAAGCACTTTCTAGTCAGATATAGATGGAATGGGTCATCCCGATAGCATAAGTAGTGGGCAGTTTTAGTTATCCATTCAGTGGTAGTTGCAGTACTTACTAGTCAGATACAATTTAACATGTGCCATCCCAAACCCAGGAGTGGTTGGCACTTTTATTTCATTCCATTGGATTTGCGATACTTACTAGGCATGTACAGCATGACATGATACACCCCAGTTCCACCAGTTGTTGGCACTTTTATTATCCATTCCATTGTAGTGAAGCTTATTACTAGTCACATATTAAGTCAAATTTATAGCACTACTTTAGTTATGCTTGTCTATGATCAAGATACTGTGCTCCAAGTCGTCCATAACCGCGGACACGACTTTCAGAAAGATTTACCCTACAGGGGTGCACAAATAGCAACACACACACGATCAACCTCGGAAAAACCAACTCAAAATCCAACGAGGCTTTCACAACAAAGCAATCACAGGATTCAAAAATTATTTCAAGGGGCCACCCAATTAAGCTACCCGCAACGAAGTTGGCCGGCTCCGAGACGGACCCAAGGTTTGTGTGGACGGCTGTAAACGACTAGGAACCCGAAAGTGTGACTGGGCTTGTCGATACAGCGAAAACGTGTCACGATCCTAAACAGTACAGGTGCTCCACGCACAATCGTAAATAAAGCAGTAAGCATGGCATAAGTACAGGATAGTAATAAAGCCCCAAACTTGTTTGTGGCCCCAAGAAATAAGAAATGAATCAAGCTTTGGCTAAGGGGGATTCATAGAGTCTCCTGTAGTGGATAGTGCGAATAGTCAAGGAACAGGTATCAAGTACTCGGGGCCTACGGGACACAAGTGGGCATAAAAAAACCAAATAGCATATATTTCCCACCGGTGCCACTTTCATAAGTTGTCCCAGCAATTTAATAGTTGTATTTAAAGTCATGATCATCTCCACCATTAAGCATCTCCACCAATTAAGCATGTGTCAACCTTCCAATAACGGTGGAAGAACAACGATGCGAAGCAGCACCTGAGCAAGCAACTACGACTCGCAAAGCCGAATATCTATCAAACAACAGGCAATTAGATGTGTCCAAGGAAATATAGAGGCTGCAAGGAGTATAAATGGTGCACGGAAACTAAAGCATCGCAACACAGATAGCAATAGATCAACAGGAGGAAATAAAGACTATAAATGCAAAATAGGTAGAAAGGGGAAGAATGCTCGCCTAGGAAACACTGCCGACGGATCATATCCGGAGAACTTGTCGATACTCGCACCCACTCATCGGCCTAATCCGCTAAGAAGCAAAGCACTAAAAGAAACACCGGATGCACTATTTAATACTACGGCAAGAGATCCGACATAATTATGATATGATGCAGATGCGGTGCAATTAGACAATATTAAGCGTAACCGGGGTCCCGACAATTAAATAGAAGGTTCAAGTTATTTCACTACCCCGCAATTTAAATGTTGTATTAATAGGGCGAAACATGGCATTGGTTCGCTACACCAATTTAAATGGAGTCCGGAATAAGACTAGAAAAGCCCGCATATAGACTCCATATTTAATTATGAGGTGAATCGGCATAATGCCCCCATACCCACAAATATGTATGCAAGCATGAACAATTTAATATGCGACAGTTGATAATGTCATATTATAAAAATAGGGGCTTAGGGTCACACATCTGGGTTCGGAAGATCTTGGGTTCCGGGGGTCTGGGGTCCGACAGGGTTCGACGGGGATCGGTCTCGGTGGGAACAGTGGGGATCGGTGAGGTTCGGACTCGCGATGGAGAACTTGTCGTGCCGTGATGGAGAACTTGCGTTCCAAGCGATCGATCTTGCCGTCGATGGCGAACTTGATTGGGTCGGGTACCGGTGGTCTTCGGATCCGTGTAGGATATCTTGACGCATGTGACGAAGAACTCGGGTTTAGAAGGAGGTATTGGCGTTCCGATGGATCGGTCCTCGGGGTCGTAGAACTTGGCATGCCAGGGTTTGGTCTTCGGATCTTTGTCGGGTCGTCGGTTTTACGGGGCCGAAGGACTTGGCGTCTGAGAGACGATCTTGTCGCATCCGCGGTCGTCGGGTCATGTCATCGGTCTTGTCATTTCACGGCGGAGATCTTGGCATCCCGGGTTCTCGGGCATCGCATCCGGGAAGGAGTACTTGTCGCATCTGTGGTCTTCGGATCCGGTTAGGGGATCTTGATGCCTGTGACGAAGATCTCAGGTGTGGAAGGAGGTCTTGGCGTGCCGTGAGGGAGAACTCGGGGTTCCGCGGTGAAGTACTTGTCATTCCGGTGGTGATCTTGGCGATATCTCAGTTGATAGATCTCGGTTGATAGTACAGCCCTTCGTGCGGCAACAAGATCTGGACACCCAACAATAGGATCAAAACAAGTGAATGTTTTGTGGAGAGGCCACTAGAAAAATGAGCTAGCATGACCGACGAAGTGGCTTGTCCACCAGACTGCAGAAACAACAACAACAGTAATTAGCCTTGCTAGAACACCGGAGCCAGGACTCGTGGTTGCCGCGGCGCAACGTAGGACACGGGCAGAGAGGACGACGGACGACCGGTCGGAGGGGCGCGCTGCTGGAGGTCGCATATAGCAGCGGCGCCAGATGGCGGGGTCGGCGACACGAGGACGAGGCCGAGGGTCGCGGGCGGCGTCTGCGGCCGAGGGAAGCGGACAGGACGTGCAGGTCGGCGGAGAATGCGGCCGTCGCGGAGCTGGGCTTGCGCAGGAGGACGGCTGGGCGATGAGGGCGGCACGAGGAAGGCCGGGTGACGGCCGGTGATGCCTAGGCCAGGACGGATGACGGCGAGGAGGAGGTGCGGGGCCGGCTCGGCAGTGAGGAGCTCGAGGGTGCAGAGAGCGAGGCGCGACGGGGCCTGAGGGGCGCGAGGGAGAAGGTGACTAGGGCTGCCGGAGGGGAAGAGAGGGAGGGCCTACGACGAGGTAGAGGAGGGCGCAGGTGGCGAGCAGAGAAGGGTCACGACGGCGCGCCTGCGGGTGGGAGGAAGCGATGCGGGAGAGAGAGGTGGGCCTGGCGGCGGGCATCGATGCGGGCAAGGTGGAGGAGATGGCGGCGGAGGATGCGGCCGCGTGCGGGACAGCGTGTTCTGTCGGTGGGGGTGGGGCCAGGTAGTGTTAGCGTGACGGGGTGGAAGTTGCGTGCGTGCAACGCATTGTGTGCAGCAGTGTGCAGATGGCTAGGTCGGACCGGGCTGCAGGGCGGACCAGGCGCGGGACTGGGGACGCGTGCGACGTGCCCGGGTGGGCCCGGTGCGGTAGGTGGCGGTTGGCTGTGTGCGGGTGCGTGTGTGCGATGTGTGTGTGGCGGCCGGTGGATGGGGAGAGGGAGTGGGATT
Source organism: Avena eriantha (assembly GCA_910589775.1). Lineage (NCBI taxonomy): Eukaryota > Viridiplantae > Streptophyta > Magnoliopsida > Poales > Poaceae > Avena > Avena eriantha. The sequence goes on from OU342743.1 coordinate 465,419,679, forward strand.
AGGGTAGGTGGGGTGTTAGGGTTAGCTGGTTGGGGTAGGATAGGATTTGGTTTTGTTTGGACCGGGTAGTAGGCTGCTGGCTTGCTGGGCTTTTGGCCAGGCTGGCTGGCGGCCTCCCCGGTAAAAAAAATTTATTTAATTTTTATTTTAAAAATACTTTTGCAAATAATTTTTAGGCAAATAAAAGACCCGGGCGAGAGACAGGGGTTTTGATTTGAAATAAAGACGGGGGATATTTAGAAATCAAATTAGGTTTTAGAAAGTAATTTTAGACGAACAGATACATGATGATGAGGATGCTCAAATGCAATGTGGCATGATGGCATGAGTATGCGGTCATGATGATGCAATGCACAAAAACACAGCGATTTTCTAGTAGTGGTTTTAGCGGGATGCAACGGTATGTTAATTCCTTAGCACCTACCGTTTTGCACATGCATCACACTCCTTAAATCGTGATGTCACCTAGCGATAGTATACATCTAATTAACTGGTTAACTTACATGCCATCGGGATGAGACTAAACTATAATTGTGTAGTTAGCTGTGTATGATATGAAGAAAAAAGCATTCGAAAAAATGATAAGGAAAAAAGTGAGTAGTTAGCACTGATGTGGAAAATCAATCGCCGATAACCAAGAGACCAAGGCTCCTATCCAATGGATAGAGCTAGGCGGTATTGCTGTGCAAAATAACGGTCCCGCCAGTAGGCCTATGTTCCCACCTTGGTTTTTTTTATCTTTTTCCCACACCGCTCGAAGAGATAAGTACTCCGGTTCTCCGTTATACATTTGAGCCGGATTTTCCCAAATCCACTACGTACGAGATGACATCTATTTAAGAAAAACATTGATATCTCTTTACATGATTCATACCTCTTAATTAATATACATTCAAATAATCTGAGGTAAACATGAATTTCTTTGATCAGTAATAATTTGAGTTGTGCAAATTCATGATATACTCGATGTTTATTATGTTGTCCTAGATCGTCAAATAAGATTGATCTAGCTTTTGCTTTAAAACTTTGTCTTAATAAACATTATAATGTCATATTATCGGTATGTTAATTATTTAACACCTACAGTTTTACACATGCATCACACTCCTCATCACACTCCTTAAATCGTGATGTCACCTAGCGATAGTATACATCTAATTAACTGGTTAACTTACATGCCACTGGGATGAGACTAAACTAAAATTGAGTACTTAGCTGTGTATGACATGAGGAAAAAGCGTTCGGAAAAAAGATAAAGGAAAAAAGTGAGTAGTTAGCAGTGGTGTGGAAAATCAATCGCCGATGACTAAGATATCAAGGCTCCTATCCAATGGATAGAGCCAGGCGGTATTGCTGTGCAAAATAACGGTCCAACCAGTAGGCCTATGCTCCCACCTTGGTTTTCTTTATCATTTTCCCACACCGCGCGAAGAGATAACTTCTCCGGTTCTCCTTTATACGTTTGAGCCGGATTTTCCCAAATCCACTGCGTACGAGATGACATCTATTTAAGAAAAACATTGATATCTTCTTTTACATGGTTCATACCTCTTCATTAATATACATCCAAATAATCTGAGGTAAACATGAATTTCTTTGATCGGTAATAATTTGAGTTGTGCAAATTCATGATATACTCGATGTTTATTATGTTGTCCTAGATCGTCAAATAAGATTGATCTAGCTTTTTCTTTAAAACTTTGTCTTAATAAACATAATAATGTCATATTATCGGTATGTTAATTTCTTAGCACCTACCGTTTTACACATGCATCACACTCCTTAAATCGTGATTTCACCAAGCGATAGTATACATCTAATTAACTGGTTAACTTACATGCCACCGGGATGAGACTAAACTAAAATTGAGTACTTAGCTGTGTATGACATGAAAGAAAAAGCGTTCGAAAAAAATATAAAGGAAAAAAATAAGTAGTTAGCAGTGGTGTGGAAAATCAATCGCCGATGACCAAGATATCAAGGCTCCTATCCAGTGGATAGAGCTAGGCGGTATTGCTGTGCAAAATAACGGTCCAGCCAGTAGGCCTATGTTCCCACCTTGGTTTTCTTTATCTTTTTCCCACACCACGCGAAGATATAAATTCTCGGATTCTCCTTTATACGTTTGAGCCGGATTTCCTCAAATCCACTGCGTATGATATGACATCTATTTAAGAAAAACATTGATATATTCTTTACATGGCGCATACCTCTTAATTAATATACATGCAAATAATCTGAGGTAAAAATGAATTTCTTTGATCAATAATAATTCGAGTTGTGCAAATTCATGATATACTCGATGTTTATTATGTTGTCCCAGATCATCAAATACGATTGATCTAGCTTTTTCTTTAAAAAATTGTCTTAATAAACATTATAATGTCATATTATCGGTATGTTAATTACTTAGCACCTACCGTTTTGCACATGCATCACACTCCTTAAATCGTGATGTCACCTAGCGATAGTATACATCTAATTAACTGGTTAACTTACATGCCACCGGGATGAGACTAAACTAAAATTGAGTAGTTAGCTGTGTATGACATGAAGGAAAAAGCGTTCGAAAAAAAGATAAAAGAAAAAAAATAAGTAGTTAGCAGTGGTGTGGAAAATCAATCGCCGATGACCAAGAGACCAAGGCTCCTATCCAATGGATAGAGCAAGGCGGTATTGTTGTCCAAAATAACGGTCCAGCCAGTAGGCCTATGTTTTCACCTTGGTTTTCTTTATCTTTTTCCCATACCACGCGCGAAGAGATAAGTTCTCCGGTTCTCCTTTATACGTTTGGGCCGGATTTCCCCAAATCCACTACGTACGAGATGACATCTAGGCCTGGGTCGGGAGGGATTTTCTCCAAATCCACTGCGACGAGATGAGAGTCTGGGCCAGAGTCTGCATCGGGAGGCTTGCCATGGAGGGCTCGTGGCCAACGCATTCGCCGGGATGGAGGGGAGACCGCTGCATAGGGAGTGTCGGGCCAGGGGATGTGCCGAGCGTCCTCACTATGTATGTTCAGCCGTTCAGGGCGCGCCAGGAGCCTCGCCGTGGTGGAAGGCGTCTGTGTGGTGTGTTGGGCGTCGTCGCCACCGGGCGTCCTTGCCGTGTAGGTGCGGTAGGTGCCTCCTTCTGCCGTCGGCCATCGCTTGGCCCTCCTCGTCTCAGCGTTAGCCCAGCTATGACTTCTCGTAGCCAGCAGCCACTCCTCCTCCTCTCCCACGATGGCTCTACTCCTCTTCTCTGTCGTCGGCGTCCAGCGACCACACGCCGCCGGCTGGGCTCACCGCGGCTGCCCGGAGGGTGGGCTTCTGTGCCGCGTGTTGGTTGCCCGCCATCACCACCAGCCAGGTCATCGGTACGAGCGCGCCTCCACCCAGTACGGCTGTCGCCGGTGCAGTGCAGCCACGTCCACGTCCGCCTCCGGTCGCCGCTTCGCCTCCCTCTCTCCCGACCTCACCTGGTCAGCCCGCTTGTCCGTCCCCACGGGCCTCGTCACCTCTGAAAAAAGGCCGGGTCGAGGCTGCACATAGCGAGAGCATCGTGACGAACCGTTCAGTTTAGTGGTGGCAACGTGGGAAATTTGCTCCAAACGGCAGTGGCAAAAACGTCCAAAAATAGGCAGACGGAAAATAAGGGTGACAAACGTACCTGAGAGTAAATTAGTAGGTAGATATATACATAGATAGATAGATAGATAGATAGTAGATAGAAGACTATATAATTTATCTTACGGTGGTTTTCGTCCTAGGCAGATTTTCGTCCGTCTGTCCGTCGCCCATCGCGCCCCGGGAGAAAACATAATGTTTGCTCGGTCCAACAAAAAGTCGTGGCGAAAACGGTCTCCGCTTGCAAGATCTCATCGATCCATCCAACAGAAATAGGTAGGGGCAAACAGTTCTTCAACCGTCTCAACGTGCTCCTCGCGTCCACGTACAACCGCGGCACAGCCTAACGGACAAAACATGGTACCCATGGCGTCTCTGATTGATAAATGTCCAAGTGAGAGGAAAATCACAGTATTTGCGTGTCTATTTTAGATCTAAATCTTCACAAATGTCATGTGTCAATCAGAGGAGTTGGTCTATGGGGTGATTTCGTGGACCAGGTCCCATTGAATTATTTTCCCCCGGCACCCGCCAAACGGAGAGCACCTCCTCCCCTTTCTAGGTTGTCTATTGCATCATTCGACTCGTTCGAACGTTTTCGTCGAGCACCTGCTCCCGTCGTCAAACGACAAGAGGAGGAGGACGGGCGAGGGGCGCGTGGTTGGCAGCAACGATGCTGAAAACGCGCAGGGCGTGCCGCCATTGGAAGCTAGCGCAAGGAAGATGGGAACTCGCCCTGTGGGTGCACACAGCACACCAAGGCTGGCTCCCTAGCTGGGCGAGGCCATGAAGATGTTCTACGCGATGCATGTCATCACCTGGATGTGCCTGATCGTTGAGTATGTGCAGAACAGTCCGGGCAAGGTGTCGCTAGTGGTCTACGCCGGTGCAGGCTCGACTATTATTTCAGCTTCCTCTTTCATCTCTGTTAGCTAATTTGGATCGCTAGGCGTCGATCTAGAGAGAATAGGAGTTAGAAACATACCGTCGGCCTTCGAGGTTGACGACGAGCTCGTCATGGAGCTCGACGGAGTGGTGGCGATGGTGAGGTGGGTGATTCCCGCCGCTATAGCGCAAAGCCGATCGGTGGCCTAGGGTTTTGGGTTGTGCGGTGGGGTGAGTGGGCAGACGAACCTTGGCATTCATGCCCCCGGCCCCCACCTCTTTATATGCGCTGCGCGACAGGGGCCCACCAACGATGGTGACGTTGGACGCCCCCGATCAGGGCGCGAGACCGAGTCGGTCGCCCGTTGGGGTGACCATGGGGAGATCATACTAACATTCTCCCCCTTGATCTCATCTTCCATTCAACTTGTACTTTTGCACCTATTTTATCACAGATCAACATATAGAGCATGTCTCATCATAATGGTCAGTTACGCACCATAGATTCAACAGCCACTATAAACCTCTTTATTTTGAAACAGACTTTTGTTCTTAGGCCCTTAATATCCAGGTATCATAGGTTTTTCCTTAAATCCATGCTGGCTAAGTGTTCTCTGAACACACTGGGTGGTAAGCCTTTTGTGAACGGATCCGCGAGCATTTCTTTTGTATTTATATGCTCCAAACTTATGGTATGATCCTGGATTCTTTCTTTCACAAAATAAAACTTAATGTTAATGTGTTTGGCAGCAACACTTGACTTATTGTTGTGAGCATAGAATACTGTTGGATCATTGTCGCAGTACATTCTGAGTGGTCTTTGGATGCTGTCCACAACTCTTAACCCGGGTACAAACTTTTTTAACCAGTTTGCCTGCCCCGTGGCCTCATAACATGCCACATACTCACCTACCATCGTGGACGATGCCGTGATGGTTTTCTTGGAGCTTTTCCATGATATAGCTCCACCTACGAGAGTAAATATGTATCCTGACGTGGATTTTCTTTCATCTATATCTCCCGCGTAGTCTGCGTCTGAATACCCTTCTATCTCAAGGGAATCAGATCTTCTGTATGTTAACATGAGGCCTTTTGTGCCTCTTGCATAACGCAATGCCTTCTTTACCAGTTTCCAATGACCTATTCCTGGATTACTTTCAAATCTGCCAAGGACCCCGGTAACAAAAGCTAAGTCAGGGCATGTACATACTTGAGCATACATCAAGCTTCCGACAGCAGAAGCATATGGAACCGCTTTCATTTGATCGATCTCATATTGGTTCCTGGGACATTGAAAATTCCCAAATCTATCGCTCTTTACTACAGGGGCAGGCGTAGGATTACTCGCATGCATACTATACTTCTTCAGAATCTTCTCTAAGTATGCCTTCTGTGATAGCCCGAAAACCCCTTTTTCTCTATCTCGGAGAATCTCAATTCCTATAACGAATCAAGCTTCACCGAGATCTTTCATATCAAAGTTCGAGGACAAGAACTTCTTTGTTTCCAATAGTAGACTAACATCACTACTGGCAAGTAGAATGTCATCCACATATAAGATAAGGAAAATGAATTTCCCATTCTTGAACTTTGCATATACGCAATTGTCCTCTTCATTCTCATCGAACCCAAACTTTCTTATTGTTTCATGGAACTTTAAGTACCATTTAATCCATAAATGGATTTCTTCAGACGACATCCCATACGTTCTTTTCCTTCCACAACCAAACCCTTGGGTTGTGCCATGCAAACCTTTTGTTCTAGGTCTCCATTTAGGAAGGCCATCTTCACATCCATCTGATGCAATTCTAAATTATAGTGTGCCACTAAAGCCATTATGATTCTAAAAGAATCCTTACATGAGACTGGAGAAAATGTCTCATTATAATCTATTCCCTCTCTTTGGGTGAAGCCTTTAGCAACAAGGTGTGCTTTATATCTTTCAATATTCCCTCTACAGTCACATTTTGTTTTGTAGACCCATTTACAGCCTACTGTTTTGGCTCCTTTAGGAATTTCTTCTAAATCCCATACTTTGTTGCTACTCATGGATCTCATTTCATCTTCCATGGCTTCAAGCCACTTCGATGAGTGAGCACCTTTAATGGCTTCTTCAAATGTGGTGGGATCACCCTCCATTTGAACTTCTTCACTAACATAGACTTCAAAATCTTTGGGAATAGCTGGCTTTCTAGTTCTTTGAGACCTTCTAAGGGTCTCGCCTTCAGGCACATTCTCTGTTTGGGGCTATTGCAGCTCTCCCTCTTGTGTGACAACAGGGTCGTCATTTTCATTCATTGTTGCCAAAGGAGAACTAACAACATGTGTCACATCGACATTGTCCTGTGTCGGTGCAGCAGCAGGTATCGAGAAAAGGGGTTCCTGAATCATCGGAGTGGGTGCATGCACCCGCTTCTCCTCAAGGTTGATTTCTCGTGATACCGTACTCCCCCTGATCATCTGATCCTCCAGAAACACAGTGTGTCTCGTTTCCACAAACTTAGTAATTCTGTTTGGACAATAGAAGCGATAACCTTTCGACTTGTCTGGATAGCCAATGAAATGGCAACTTACTGTTTTAGGAGCTAACTTCCCAAGGTTTGGGTTAAAGATCTTAGCCTCAGCTGGACAACCCCATACTCGCAAATAATTGCGTGAAGTTTCGCGACTAGTCCATAACTCATATGGTGTTTTAGACACCGACTTACTGGGAACTCGGTTGAGTATGTTAATGGTGGTTTTTAACGCCTCCATCCATAAGCCAACCGGTAAGGTGGAGTAACTTAACATGCTTCTCACCATATCCATCAAGGTATGGTTACGTCTTTCAGCTACACCGTTCTGCCGAAGCTCGCCCGACGTAGAATACTGGGCAACTATACCATATTCCTGTAGAAACCTTGCAAAGGGTCCAGGAATTTGGCCATATGGGGTGTGCCGACCGTAGTATTCGCCTCCACGATCGGACCTTACTACTTTAATTTTTAAACTATGCTGATTTTTAACTTCAGCCTTAAATATCTTAAATTTATCCAATGCTTCTGAACGCTCCCTAATTGGATAGATATAACCATAACGCAAATAATCATCTGTGAATGTTATGAAGGAATCATATCCATCCAGAAATGTCACAGAAAGCGGACCGCATATATCCGTATGAATTATTTCTAAGACTCTTGTGCTTCTTTTGGCGCCCTTTTTAATGTTCTTTATGAACTTTCCTTTAATGCAGTCGATGCATTGCTCCTAATTGGAAAATTCTAAAGGCGGTAGAATTGATTCTTTAACTAAGCGTTCTATTCTCCCCCTCGAAATATGGCATAAACGATAGTGCCATAATTTCGAAGAGACATGATCAATTCTTTTCCTTTTATTCTTTCCATTCAGGGATGAGGAGGCATTCTCATTCTCAACGCTTAATGCATACACATTCCCACAAAGTGATAACAAATAAAGCTTGTCTTGTCTGAAGGCAATACCAACAATCTCATTATTACGCTTGATTTTACATTGTCCAACACCAAAATGGCAAGCAAAACCATCATCATCTAAGCGCGATACACTTATTAAGTTTCGATGCAAAGAGGGTATATAAAGTACATCTACTAGTATAAGTACAAAGCCATTTGATAATTGTAATGGGAGATCTCCAATAGCTCCGACTTTAGCTTGGACGCCATTTGCCACTTTAATTCTTCTTTCTCCTCTTTACAGGGTCCTTCTCATACGGAATCCCTGTAATCCACCAAGTAGATTTTGCATAACTTAAAAATAGTGATTCATCAACAGAAGTAATTAAATCCTCACCTTTCTTGCATAGATGCTTTAGGAAACTCACACAGTCACTCATGTAGTGGCCCTTTTCCTTGCACCACCTGCAGGTGTCCTTGTCCAGCTCCTGCTGTCGGTGATCATCATCCTTTCCATGCGGCTTGGAAGAAGGGGGATGCCCCTAAGGTTTCCCTTTTGGCCTGGAACCCTGAAAGTTCCTCTTCTTGGTTGGTCTCACGTAGTTCACAGAATCACCAGATTGCCCCTTGAGCCTCTCTTCTTATTGTACGCACATGGCCATCATCTTCTCAATGCCCCACTTTTCTGGCTGTGCGTTGTAGTTCACAGCAAAAGTCTCAAATTGGTTTGGCAGTGAGGCAAAGATCAGATGAATAATGAACTCGACTGGGAGCTCCATGCCCATGGGCTTAAGCTTGGAAGACATGTTGCTCATTCGCAATATGTCGTCCCTTACTCCACCACCAGTGTATCTTTTAGTAACAAGTTTCTTAATGATACAGCTTGCATAGACCCAGTAAGCTGACTCTCTACATTCTTCAGGTACTCACTGGTAGTGCTACACTCTGGGATTGCTCCCTTTATTTCTTCCATAATGGAGCTCTTAATGACCATCAAGCACTTTCTGTTGGACGAGTCCCACTTTGCACGATCAAGGTCGTACTTCATTCTTATTGGTCCATGGTCATGGACCCTTTTGTTGAAGTCATCTTCACTTTCTTTTTCGCCCCTCATGGGGTCCTCAGGTTCTTTGGGACAGGTCTCAATCAGTGCCAAGTCGAGGTCAAGCAAATCAAGCCCCATCTCAACCTTCTCTCGCCATGAGCCGTAGTTCCCTCCATTGAGGGGCTCAATAGCCGAGATGAAACTCATAGGATTGCCTAAAAACAAAATATCATCAAAATGAGTTAATTCAACGTTGGTCAAGTTAAAACATGAAAATTCTCAATATTAATTCTCATCACCATTGGGCAGAAATAGAACTAATAGTGATGAAACTTACTATCCATAGTGAAAACCTTACTAACAACGTTGGTCATCAAATAAAATCATCACTTTATTGCATTTAAGCAATTACATCTAACTATTTGCAGCGAAAAAATACGAATAAAATTCATCCACTTTACAATTTACAGAAACTTTACTGTTACTTTAATATTTTTCTACACAAAATTTCGTTGGATACTTTTGCTATAGAAAAAACTGTGCAAAAAACATCAAAAACGGATAATTAAAATTGCCCAAAAAGCTTATGTAAATAAAACTGGGCAAATTGTACTGTTACGCCCTCTTGGGCCTTTACTGTTCGCGGCCCGCCTAGAAGTGGGCCTCGACAGCCCACCTTTCTCGAGGGCGGCGGCTGCATATCTACCGCGCGCCGGCGTCGCTCTGCGCGCCCTCCTTCAACCCGCAGGCCGTCCCACGGCCCACGCACGCGGGAGCCAGCGGCCGCCGCTCGATCTCGGCCGTCGGTCGCTATCGGACGGATGCACGCGCTTCTCGGCCGCCTAAAAGGCCCGCCCGCGGCCGCCCCTGAGCTAACCCTAGCTCATTTCGCCCCGGTCAGTCTCGCACGCCTCTGTGCGGCAGCGTTGTGCCCCACGCGTGGCGAGGTGGCGAGGAGGCCGCGCCGCCCGGTGATTTTCCGGCGAAGAGCCCCTCCCCCTCTGACGCGGGCTCCCCTCCCCCTTCTCCCTCTTCCCCCACCACGCAAGTAGCAGAGGGAGATCAGTGGGTGTGGCGGCGCCCCTCTAGCCCCGTTGCCGTCATGCGCGAGCACCTCGAGGGTGAAAGCGCCGCCGTCAACCGGCTCAGATGGTGGCTCCCTTTGCCGATGATGGCCGGTGGGACTTTTCTCCTCCCCCTTTTTTTTGTTTGATTCGGATTTGGGGATTTGGGAAACTTTTCTGTGGGGATTTGGGGATTTTTCTATAAGGGAGATCCTTTTCTTTTGATTCTAGATCGATTTGATCCGAGGAAGAGGGATATGTGGCTTTGAGGGTCTTGCTTTTCTTCACCCCAGAGGGGTTTTGTTCTTCTTCCCGACCTCGGCTTGCCGATGCGTCGGGATCGAGAGGAATGGCGCGGCCTTGCGGCGGCGCTTCTGAAAACCCTAGCTTTTTTACTTTTCTTCCTCAGATTTACTACTTTCTCTACTAGATAAACTAGCACTAGTCGCTCGGATACCATTGTTAGCTAATTTGGATTGCTAGGTGTCGATCTAGAGAGAATAGGGGTTAGAAACATATTGTCGGCCTTCGAGGTTGACGACGAGCTCGTCATGGAGCTTGATGGAGTGGTGGCGGCGGTGAGGTGGGTGATTCCTGCCGCTGCAGCGCAAAGCCGATCGGTGGCCTAGGGTTTTGGGTTGTGGGGTGAGGTGAGTGGGCAGACGAACCTTGGCATTCGTGCCCTCGGCCCCACCTTTTTATATGCGCTGCGCGACAGGGGCCACCAACAATGGTGACGTTGGGCGTCCCCGATCAGGGCGCGAGACCGAGTCGGTCGCCCGGTGGGGTGACCATAGGGAGATCATACTAACAGTCTCTTTGTGTGTAGCCATGTCCACCTGGTCGACGCCGGTCGGGCTAACGTAAGCTCCATGCAGGCCGAGCACAGCGTCGTGCTTGGGCTGGACTACTACGGTACATGGTTGACCTTCTAGGCCTAGCAAGGAGGCTATACTAGGCCATGGACCTGCTCATGCTGGTCGCACCGGATCATGGAGCTCATTCAGCATGCGGTTGAGATGGTGTGGAAGGACACACCAGAACATGGAGCTCATTCAGCATGCGGTTGAGATGGTGTGGAGAGTGGAGACTGGATCCGACAGACGCGGTGTTGTACGTCATTGCCTTCGAACCTGTATTCGCGTGCGACGGTGCTTGGAGACCAGGAGGTTCGGTAATCGGTGAGTGCCATCCCGTGACAAGATAATTGCCCAACTGCTTCCATGACATGCTGGAGGGTAAGTACTCACTCCGTCGGCAAATAAATGTTATTCTAACTTTTGCCTAAGTCAAACTTAAACAAATTTGACAAACTTTGTATGGTACCAATTTAATCTCATAAATATTGTCACGTATTCCTAAAAAGTTAGTCAAGTTTTACAAAGTTTGACTTAGAACAAGGCTAGAAGTACACTTATTTACGGACGGAGGGAGTAACCTGTTATTTGCGGTGACTAACGGTGGTATTATGTAGAGTCTTGAGTCTTCACAGAGTATTACATATTTACATCCAAAAAAATTCTCATGAGGCTAGCCCCTTTGTTTTTTCTTTTTTTTGACTTGCTAGCCCATTTGTCTGAACTAACATAAAGAGTTTATAAACACAAGGACTTAAAATAGAGGGAGAAAGTTTTCTCTATACATGAAAAAGGTTGAACCATTAATCCATTGCTTAAGTGGCCCAAGGTCATACCATATTTTATCACATCCATGAGTTTCACATCACAAATAAAAGCTTAGTCAAGTGTGGCAACGCATGGTTATTAATCTAATACCTCGTGTGATAGTTGCGCGGACAAATGGGCCGAGAGTTCGCTGTACCACCATCCTATCCATTCTGAAAACATTTTCTTTCCAGAGCGTGGTGCAAGAAGATAATCAGGGGATCAACTCGTGCTGCTGCATGGCCGCCGCACCGGCGCGCGACCAGGATCACTGAGCTAGGCGAAAGATGGGGTTGACCTCGAGGCATGGACAACCACGATCATGAAGATCGGTGGATTAAAAGATCAACAAAGAAATTCAAATCTATCTTTGACAACGGTGATGCACTTGTTAGGAGCACTGTATTTTTTATTTGGATGATGATTCATACGATCCCTCAAGATTAGATGAGATAAATTATGAGGTTGACCTCTTGTAAGAATATTTAAATCCATGTTAATATGGGATGAGATAATTATGAATTCAATGGATCTTGTTTCTATTTAGTGCGGGTTTTACTCAAAGTCAAACTTGGACTACAAATGGAGGAAAAACTAACAACATACATAATACCAAATACAAATATGACAATACTATAGATTTTACATTGTGTCTGTTCACAATTTAATAATAATAATATTGGTTTTTATATGATACTTCCTTCGTATTAAACTAGATGATGTAGATTTTTCAAACATTTGATGAATCTAGACACTATTTATTATATATATTCATCCAGATTTTGATAAACCCGTAACATCTATTTTGAGACGGAGAGAGAAATAAGAATCCAAATATGTGTCCTATATGATTAACCCGAGGGGCTGGGTTGTATGTGAATTTTATACACATTTGATATTTGTGTGTTATTTTTACACATTGCATTCAGCTATATAGACTAGCTTATCAAGGCAGAAGATTAAGCATTTGAACTCAGCAAAATCAGCAGTAGATCAATTCATGATCATCAATAGAATAGTAATGAACAATATTATATACTAAAGCAAAAAAAAAGAATTCAATTTGTAACTTTATGTAACAGTATCACCCATGATTACTTCGACCAACATAAACTAATATAAACTTGTTAATTATACAATTAAAAGTAGAAGCTTAATTTACACTATTATCTATTTAATCTAATATGTAACCTTATTTGGGGTTTTAGGCTATTTGGGTAGTACCGTTCGTTAATACTAGTAGAAATGAACCTAAATAAGCTAGGACCAAATCAGTGAATCATATGGGGTGTTTAGGTTTATGGGGAAGTAAGGGTTTGCACCAGATTTGAGAATTAGAGTTCATGCGTACCAGTGGCGGAGACAGGCGGATATACGGAGAAAAGGATTGTGATGACCGGAGAGGGATGAAAGATACGATGATGATGGCCGGAGGAACTGACCTACGTTGTCACCATCCACTAGGCAAAATAAACCGAGCTTGCTACGAGACTGACTGATGCGGCCCACTAGATGAATCCCAGTTTTTGTCCGAATAGTGGTAGCGCGGGGTAGCAACAATGGCTGCGAGAGTGTGCTGGTGAGGCTGTGGAGGTAAACTCAATCTGCTAGGGTTAATGTAGGGGAGTGGTGGAATAGATTGGAAGTCGTGCAGGAGAGCGTGGAATGGATTTGAGCAAGAGGGCGCGGAATGGATTTGGATAGCCGGAGGCAAACCCGAGGGCTATATATCACATATTTATGACTAACGAGTACACAATATACTGTTACTGATACGTGTAAGTCCTTAATCATTTGTACATTTGAAAATGTTTGTTTGGATCATTATTGGAACTGTTCTTGAAGAATTATCATATTTATTGTATGGTACTTTTGTTGTTGGCTATGTCACATTTGGGTGGTGCCATTTTGATGATATTCTTTGCATACCTTCTTCACAATAAACATTTTGCAACATATTTTGTTCACATCTAAAATGGATTTTTTTGCTTTAAATATTGGAAGCTCCCTCTAAATAGTTTTTGCAGTGCGAATATGCATCCATATCTACCAAATATGGGCACATTATAATAAACTATTCCCTATGTATGGACATGACATTGGTCATATGGGTCGATAGCTATATATGAAGGTTCATACATGATACACTTTTTGATAGGAACTTTTAAAACCAAATTTTAATATTCAAGGTTTGTTATTTTTCTTGGCACCTAGGTCATATAAAAGGATTACATGTGCAACTTTTTTATTTCTTGAATATTATTTTCATTTTGCTTGACTGATTCAAAACAAGGTCAATATTATTGGCATGTTCATAGGAAACAACTAGATCTATCAAAACTCTTAGTGTTACTATAATATAATTACGATTTGGGAACCTTAAAATGAATTTATGGGGGAAAGGAGAAAACAATCATGTAGTTGTAGTTCAAATTGACATGATTGTAAAATCCACATTAAGTCGTTTAAATGGGAGAAATAAGACAAAACTTGAAAAATCATAAAACTTGGGCATATTATTCATTATATATTGCCTAATCTATTTGAAATGCATGGTGATTCCATTCTGCACCAAATGAAATGTTCTTGCTTGAGAAAAAACCATTTTGGGCACCTATAAAATGGAAATTGATTGTATGGATGTAAAAAGTAGGAAGTTACCTCCTTGTAGCAACATTGTTTGCAATTCGAGGATGCACCCATCTACCAATATATGCACATGAACTTGGTCATCTGTATCGAAAGTTGTCAACATTTCATATAGGATAGTATAACACATTAGGAGAACAACTATTTAAAACAACTTGTGTCATATAAAAGGTTTAGTACTTCTGTTGGCAACTATGTTAGGCAAAAGGACTCCATGTCCAAGTTTTTTGGATTTTGGATTTTTCTTTCATTATTATTTCATTATTTCAAAACTTTGGTCAATATTGTCAGCATGAAAATTTATAGTAAACAATTGGATTTATCATAACTGCTAGTGGTTCTTTGATATAACTACTAGTCTGTTACATTAAAATGAACTTTGAAAAGAAGTAGAAGCAAAGTGTAGACACTTGTAGTTCAAATTTGACCTGAATCTTTGGAAACTCCAAACTTAAGTCATTTAAATGGGACAAATAATCTCAAAAACTTGATAATTAATAAATTTTGGGCACTATGCATAAAATATGGTATGCTTTTGTGAAAATTAGGGTGAATTACTGATGACTCAGGATACATCGAGCTTGTTGGGAATACCAAGAGGAAGGTATGATGAGCACATCAACAAGTTTCCCTCATTTATGAAATCAAGGTTATCGAACCAGTAGGAGCAAGGAAACAACTCGAAGGTGTTGCTAGCAACTTGGAATCCTGCACAACACAACTGCAGAATTTTGCCCCAACTTACAGTCAGGTTGTCAATCTCACTGGTTTTACTGAAAACAAAGGATTAAACATATAGTATAAAAGATAGTAATTTCTTGCAGGAAGTAAACAGTAAATAGTAAATAGTAGATGGTATATCAATGGTAAAAGAATGGACCGGGGTCCATAGTTCACTAGAGGTATTTCTCCTTAAGATAAGTAGCATGTTGGGTGTACAAATTACAGCGGGGAAATTGACATATTTGAGAAAGCATAACAATGCATATACTAGACATCTTGACCCCTATGAGATTTGATTGGGCATTACAACATAATACATAGATCGTAATCCAACTGCATCTATGACTAATAATCCACCTTCATGTTATCGTCCGAACCTCTTCTACTATTAAGTTGCAAGCAATTGATAATTGCATTAAGCAAAGTGTGTAAAGTAAACAATACGATTGCCCTATGGACAAAGGATTGTTGTTTTCTCCCTAGTAGCAACAACATATCTACAACCTTAGAGATTTCTATCAATTCCCCAGATTAGTAGAAGCATGAACCCACTATCGAGCATAAATACTCCCTCTTAGAGTTGCAAGCATCTACTTGGCCAAGATAGTTACTAACAACAGAAAGCATGCAAGATCACAAATAACATAGACATGATAGAATCAATAATCAATCTGAAATAGCATCTCAATATCCATCGGATCCCCGCAAACACAACATGTAAGATTACAAATAGATGATATTGATCATGAACGGAGATCACAATATCTAAACATTGTAGCACAAAGGAGGAGAACCAACCATCTAGCTACTACATGGACCCATAGTCCAAGGATGAACTACTCACTCATCACACCGGAGGCAGGCATGGTGATGAAAAAGGCCTCCAGGGTGATCTCTCCCCTTCGGCAGGGTGCCAGGAAGAGCTTCGGATCCCCCCGATCTAGGGATGGAGATGGCGGTGGCTACAGACTCTTTCGTGGATTTCTGATGGGGTACTTAGGGTTTTCATCCCAAGAGGCTTTTATAGGAGAAAGGGCAAGGTCGGTGGAGTACAGGGGGCCCACACCCCCTGGTGGCACGCCTAGGGCTGGCCGCACCGCCACTAGGTGTGGCCCCCTTGGTGCGCCACTTCGTCTCCCCTCCGGGCTCCGTGTTCCTTTTGGTAAAATATTGACTTAGGCTTTTGTCCGGTCCAATTCCGAGAATATTTCCTTACTAGCTTTTTGGAAACCAAAAACAGCAGAAAATAGGCAACTGGCACTATGGCATCTTGTTAATAGGTTAGTTCCAGAAAATGTATAAAAATACCTCAAAGTGTGAACAAAACATAATAAAGTAGATATAAAACAAGCATGGAACATCAAAAATTATAGATACGTTTACGACGTATCAAGCATCCCCAAGCTTAACTCCTGCTCGTCCTCGAGTAGGTAAGTGATAAAAAGAATAATTTTTTAGGTGACATGTACCATCATAATCTTGATCAAGGTATTTGTAAAACATTGATAGCTGGGATCATAGTACTCTAACATAGACATGAAAGATATAGTTCTAACAATAAGACATAGCAACTATGTTGTAACATGAATAGGTACAAACACAAGATTTATGAATAACAATGATTTGAAAGACGTTTGTTTGTTTCACATATAGAAAATATAATAAGAATGGTATTCAGCTTGTCCCTCGTGGTATAGCAAAACATAAATGCATAGGACACCTTGAAAGTTCATAAGGGTGACTAGATACAAATAATTTAAGAATAAGCAATATCATAGTTATAAATCAATCAACAAGTTTTGGGACAATGCACATTAAAGTAAGAATGACCACTATGCTCTCTCAATTGGTGCATAAAGATAGAAGATGGAGACTCAACATAAAAGTAAAAGAAAGGCCATTCATAAAGGGAAGCAGGTATTTCAAGTTTCATAAAGAGCTTCCAAACAATATGGTAATTATTAGCTTTCAGCTCTCATTGCCCCTATCATAAGCATATTTAGGTGATTAAGGTTAAAGTGACACAAATATGACGATATGCTTGACAAGTTATAAATTGAAAATCTCATGTCCCTTTCTTACGAGTACCGAACCACATGCTTCTCAACTTTAGTCACGAGTAAGTTCTTGTCTTTGTAAGTACATGTGTATCATAGAGAACCGCCAACGGGGTACCTCTTGCCCCATGATATAGGAACTATCCCATATCAAAATTAAAAAGCAACAGACAATGAGCATCTTAGCGATCTTTTTATTTGCTATTTGCATAGGTTTTTATTGAGGATGCTTCACATAATGCTCAATATGGATACACTACAAGTTTCCACCATGATTAGGCATGGCTTAGGCTAGCTGCACATGCGTTTCTCTAACACACATACAAACTCCATGAGCTTACAAGATCCCCATTTATTTCACACCGCCGGGATCCATAAACAAAAGAACATGATATCAACTGAATAATAAGTGCAATGTTGAAAGCGTTCCCCATGGTACATGGTTTTGCTAATTTTCAACTTATAAATTGCAAGCCTATACACAATATAGATGGACACAATTGTTCAAGTTTATTAAGTGTGAGAAAGTAAAGTGTGCCATCAAGTTTGTGAGAGCATTAATCACTAATTTTCGCATAACAAGTTTTTGGACCCATAGTCCAAGGATGAGAACCAACCATCTAGCTTTACAAATAGATGATCTTAATCATGAACGGAACTCACAAGATCTATACATGGTAGCATAAAGGAGGAGAACCAACCATCTAGCTACTACATGGACCCATAGTGCAAGCATGAACTACTCACGCATCACATCGGAAGCAGACATGGTGATGAACAAGGCCTCCAGGATGATCTCTCCCCTCCAGCAGGGTGCCGGCAAGAGCTTCAGATCCCCTTATCTAGGGATGGAGATGGCGGCGGCTACAGACTCTTTCGTGGATTTCTGATCAGGTACTTAGGGTTTTCGTTCCGGGAGGCTTTTATAGCTGAAGGGGCAAGGTCCGTGGAGTAGCAGGGGGCCCACACCCCTGGTGGCGCCCATAGGTCTGGCCGCGCCGCCACCAGGTGTGGTCGCCCTGGTGCGCCACTTCGTCTCCCCTCCAGACTCCGTGTTCCTTCTGATAAAATATTGACATGGGATTTTGTCTGGTCTAATTCTGAGAATAATTTCTTACTAGCTTTTGTCAAACCAAAAACATAGAAAACAGGCAACTAGTACTGTGGCATCTTGTTAATAAGTTAGTTCCAGAAAATGTATAAAAATACCTCAAAGTGTGAAGAAAACATAAGAAAGTTGATATAAAACAAGCATAGAACATCAAAACTTATAGATATTTTTACGACGTATCAATTACATTTTACACGAAATTATATATGTATTCTTAACAAAAACTATTTTAAGAACCTGTAAAAATAAAAAAGATTATCTCTATAATTCTAACACTACCTTTGGCAACATTGTTTGCAATGCCAAAATGCATTCTCCACCAAATATGGGAACATTATAATAACCTCTGCCATATGTATGCACATGACCATGGTCATCTAGCTCGACAACTATATATGAACATGTATACATGGTAACACATATGGAGAACAACTTTGTAAACAAATTGTCATATTCAAGGTTTAATATTTTTATTGATAACTAAGTCACACAAAATCTCTCCATGCATACGTTTCTCATTTTTTGTGGATAATTTGCATATACCCCTAGTAATTTTGGATATTTTGCATACAAGGTGACCCTATCAAAGTACTCCTCTAGTGTTAGAAATAGTTTGGATATTTTGATGCATTGAGGTTTATCCTAGTTCTGGTGTAAATGGTTTTGGTTATTTTGGACATTTCCATTTACCTATTGAAGGGAATGTCCAAAATACAAAAAACCGTTTACACCAGAACAAAATATCCAAAAATATTTACCCCTTGTGGACATCATTAATGCTAATCCTAGAAAAATCATTGGCAAAACGAGAGTTGTGTACTATCTTCCCTTTACTTGAAGGGTGCACTCGTGCCCAGCTAGCCGGCTCGGGTCCATCCGAGCCGACTTTTTCTCGCTAGTAGCTGAAAGATGGTGGCTACCTAGAAAAAAGGTTCAGGTCAACTAGCTAGAATTCCATATGAAAATGCATAATTCATTTGATGTACTAAATATTTTGCATTATCAATGGGTTTTGTTACCTCTATGTTATCACCAGAATAGCCGATCGCGTCACTATCAACATCGATAAATATTTGGGAAGAAGCACAACTGGTCGGAATTGGAGGAGCCCGGTTGTGAAGCGTTGGTGCAATGTGATGACTCTTTGACTTAAACTCTATTCTCATCTCTACTAATATTCCATCTTTCATTTTTTCTCGTATCTCTTTTTTATGAAGCTCTTTCTTAGCTTCCGTGCAAGAACACTTGTCCTCTAACTTCTAGTCATGTCTTGTTTTCCATGAGGCAATGGAACTTACCCCTCGTGTGACCATGGTGCTCTGGGCCCAACACCTATATGAGGAAATATCCCTTGAAGATGCATTCTTACTTCTTAGAATCCTTCGTCTCCTATAAAACAAATTAATAAAGCCTTCAGACCAAAGGGTAAATTTGTTGATGAAATAATCATCAATTCTTGGTAACATGTGAAACCTCACAAAATCTTCAGATGCTTTGATGTCCCTAGGGTTAAATAAAGTTGTCCCAAAGCCCGTCTTTTGTCAATTCATCCCTTTCTCTAGTACGGTCTCTTTCCCCCTCATCTTTAATGTCTTCAGATGGTTTCTAGCAGCCTGGCTGCCACTACCTCTAAATCCTATTTTTCCCATTTAGTGGCCATCCTTGCATAGCCAACAGTCCCATTCTTGGGTGGTTCTTTTATGACATGGTGGCCTCTCTCGCTGTCCTACTATTATTTTTAAACTCTTCGGAGGACTTCATCCACACAAACTCAGCACAAGCCTCTTTGTTGATCTATAGGTATAGTTCAAGGGGGTTCTTCTATGAATGCACGAGCTATGTCACTAGCCTGGACTTCCTCAGGATTTGCATGAGAGAAATAAAGATCTCTCAACACGCTTCAAGTCCTTGTTAGTTCTGGTGTTGAAATAATAGAGAATCTCATTCTTGATTCCTTGATGAGCGTTCTTTGATAATTACCTCCAATCTTGAAGGTTGATGGACACTTGTTCTTGTGCCACAACCCCACAAAGCCTTGAGATCTTTATTCTTGCAACATTCGACTTGAATGGAGCACAATTTTCAGATTGATGCATGTCATGGTATAGTTACACTCTGGTCTACTTGATTTTCCATGGCTAACACCTTTGCGTTTTCTTCGGTTTCTAGTTCATGCAGATATCGATGGTTGTGGGTCAGAGCCAATTCTGTATGTATAGAAAATAAATATAGATATGAGATAACACACAAAAAAGTATACATAGTTACGAACTAAAAATCAATATTTTTTTTGAGGGATGCACAGTGAGGGAAAGATCCCTAGTTTAATTTTTATCAGGAGTAAATAATAGTGTTAGACTATTTAAGCTCAAACTACTATCTACGTTGTCCCGATTCTTTTCAGCCGTTGGATAGACATCGAGAACGACATGTGACGACATCTCAATGGAGCCGTACGATCCCATGAGGCAGGCCCCGCTGCGGGCAAGGGTGCAAGATTCCATATCACGAATATGTGTACACGAACCATCGTACCCTACATCACTAGATGGTAGGTCGTGCTTGCATCATGGGCCAGCCTTCAGCGTACGCTGGAAGGACCGGCCTCTCTGAGAGGCGTTCCCAGCGCGACACGCCTCCGCACCCACCAGGTTACTAGGCCCGCCGAGAGACGACATTGCACCGTGAGCCCATACTGGTGCAGTTTCTCATGGTTTGGGGTCTGCCTCAAGCATACATGGAAGCATAGACCCTATATGGCTGTGTATTGTTGCGTTTGTGGGGTCAATATATATTTATGTGTTCTTGGTAAAAAATTTCTGTAGGTAGTTTACCACGTCGGATTGTCGAGTTGCCAGCGTAGGTGGCGTGGGAAGTCATGGGCATGCGCGATTTCTCGTATCGGAGAACTGAGCTAGCAACATAGGCTATACTCATATGCATTTTCTCGTGACACGATCATGCTACAGATTCTATCCATGTACGAGTGGGAAGCATTACCTATCGTCGTTTGTGGGTTGTCGCGTTCGGTCTGGTCCTCCGCCAGAGGAGTTGGCAGCAAATACGGTAGACATGTTGTGGTGGGTCCCATTGGAGCTGGAAAACGACTCTCAGAGGAGGCTACCATGACGGTTCTGGTATAAAACTGTTTTGGCGTATTTTTTTGCATGTCTCAGGTTAGCTAGCTTTCGTTTTCCCTAGATCGCAGCCCCTTCTACACAACACCTCCGTGTTTTGGTTCGCTCCTATCGTTGGTTGTACACGATGCTTGGATGACTCTATCCTATGCTAGCATTGTAGCCGCTGACGGGCGGGACACGTAACAAGCATCGCTGCGTGTATTGCTTATTTCCTTCTCCCAATCGTCCTCTTGTCTATATTCGGGTTGGTACATTTGCTTCCTTCCTTTCCTCTTTCATTTTGTCCTATCGGCGTTTACGTTTACTGATAAATTTCTTCCTTAGGAATCATAAGATCATCGGTGTCGCTTTGAAACGGTCTTTTTCTCTGGTGATGGCATGCGGTAGAGCAAGCTTACGTTATCATATATGTCTTCTATTTTGATGCCTGGTATGTTTCATTTCTTTTGTTGCGTTTGGCGTTCGGTCTTTCCATTCATGTGTTTGTTTCCCGACGATTTTCCTTTTATTTTTGGCAGCTCATCGATGTTCATGCAGGATCCTTTCCTTTGGAGCATCTTGGTAAGTTATTTTGTTCTTGTTGCTCTTCTATTTAGTTCCTTTTTCTCAGTTGTTTACGCTTTATATATTGCATGTGTTAATTTCTTTGTTTGATTCTTTTTTGAGGTCTAGACATCTAGGTCTCGCGAGACTTTGTAGTTTGTCTAGGTGGAGACTGATTTTAGGTAGTGTCCCACATGTGGACACGGAAGCAGGATTTGAGAGCATGCTCAAGGCGGACAACGAAGCTCTTGGAGCTGAAAGCATGATGCCTAAAACCCCGATACTCTGAAAAGCGAAGAAAAGAGTCGATGTGCTCAAAATTTCGGACATGATTTCAGAAGGAGAGAAGAAGGCGTCTCGTGTTGATTCTTCTCCCACGCTCATAGAGAACAACATCGATGAGAAGGAATCTGGAGCCATAGGTCCTACGAAGCATGGAAGGCGAATCAATATCGATAATTATCATGAAGGTGAGACCCAGACAAGTTTGCGAAAGTACTTTGGGATATTGTACAAAGCGGCGACGGGTTAAGGGTTCTGTGCATTCCACCTTCTTTTGTTCGACATTTTGGCCATCTAATCCCATGGAGTATCTAGATGAAAATATGCAGCAACTGGTACAGGAAGATCAAGATGCGCGAATACAACAGAGTAGTGATGGATGATGGTTGGAGAGGATTTATCATAGCTCATGGTCTCCAGATTGGATATTTTCTCACTTTCAAGCTGGTGAGGCCTTCGGTGCTCAAGGTGGTCACTTTCGACCGTTCCATGTTACCAAAAGTGGTCAAGTGCACTCATCCGCCGGCTCCGAGGCATGGATGAGGAAATTGTTCTTACAATGTCGTTTCATGGAAAACAATAGTCATAAGACTATGAATCTACTTGTGTATGTTAATTGTCCTAGCAAGAACAGTTGTACTTTCCTATTAGTTGCATCTTCCTTATCGATTACTTTGGCATAGTTGACATGTTCGCTCTCCCAGTATCTCTGCGATGGTACGATTAGGTCGTCATTGTTGGCTCCACCTTTTTGTTCCCTGTAGATGTAGCATTATCATATTATAAGTCTTGGGCATGTTTCTTCATTCTATAGCTAACCCATCTTATCTCTTGGTGAAAATAGCTTTCCATGCTTCAATGCTTGCTCCTCGGTTCTCGAATATTTTATTATTTCTGCAGATCCATATGCCCCAAGCTTATAGAATTATGATCTCCATTGCAGAAGGCACATTCACCTTGCACCTGATATTAGTAAATGCATCAAACTACGATAGGTTCCTTGTTCTCAAAGAAAAAACTTGATCCCAGCAAGAGGCAGCAAATGGGCAGTGCCAGAATAGGTGAGACAAGGTTTCTTCATCAGGACAATTTAGAGTAGCTTATAAATGGGTGGGGAGAACTGTTTCCTACCAAGCATGTTCCTAGTATTTAATTTGTCCAGTAGAAGTAACCAGAACAAGAACTTGTGCTTGGGCTGACAAGAGAAGTTCTAGATCCAGGAAAAGTGTGGTGGAGCCAGGAGATAACCAATCATGACTCTATAAGCCTTCTTGACAAAGAAAATTTCAGAACCAAAAATGTATCTCCATCTATCAGGGTGACTAGCTTGGCAATTGGTTAATGTTTCATGAAAAATTTCTTCAAGTAGCACAAACTCAAACTAAGCCTTTTGTGAGAGAGGATAATGGAATAGATCTTCCAAACACTCAGTTTGACTGACCTCTTGTACAGAACTATCATTGCTTTTTGCAAAGGAGAGAAGATGTGTAAGCTTATGTTGCATCTAGTCATCATGCCATAGGTGAGTCCAAAAAAGTGTTGTTTTGCCAGTACCAATATTACATCTTGCCAAAGCCTTATAAGCATCAATCAACTTCAGGCCGGTGTGCCTTCCACCAGAACAAACCTTCCATTCTTGTTCCTGGTAGTATCCCTTCACAATAATATATAGGAGCCCCATACCAAGTTAACCCAGGGGATATCTTGATGATTGTAAAATTTATCCAACTTTTTGAGCAACATGTAATTACTTTGAATGTTAAGGTGTAGTACTCGAAGACCACTTTGACTCTTTGGTCTACAAATATTTGTCCATGCAACTAGAATAGTCCCTCTAGATTGCACATTGTCCACTTTCTTTCTCTAGAGATAGTGTCTCATATGTTTGATAACCTGATCCTTTATTGTCACTAGCACATCCAAACATCACATGAAAAATAGTGGAAGGGAAGTCAACACAGATTAGACAAGTTGCAGTTTTCCTCCATAATTTAGAAAATCTGCAATGCTACACAATCTTCTTTCCACTCTATGAACAATCGGTAGAAAATGTTCCATAGAAGGTTTATTCATGCAAAGGGGCTAACCAAGGTAAGTGAAAAAGGAATACTCCCTTTCTTGCAAATCATTGTGTTTGATAAACGAGTCAGCCTCTCTTGATTGGAGTTATAATAAAATTGTCAGACTTTACTTTAAGGTCAATAGAGATACCAAATGTTTGTAGCAAAGATTTTAAGAATAGCAACTGATTGGAGTTTGCTTTCATGACTACAAGGGTTTCATATGCATACTGGATGCAAGTAAAATCTAGAGAAGTGGGGACATCAAAGGAGGTGTTATAAGACCTTGTTGCATTGCCTAATTGAGGACAGACTATAGTAAATCAGCAGCCAGTACAAACATGAGTGCACTAGTAGAAAATAGGGCTTCCGTTCGGAGCTGCCCGGAGCATCAGTTCTGATCGCATTATGAATTGGAACTAATATGAGCATTAGTCCCGGTTCGAACAGCTAGGATGCCTCACGGGGCAGTGCCAGCATCAGTCCTTGTTTGAATGGGACCTTTAGTTCCGGTTGGAGACACCGACCGGGGCTAATCGTTTAGGAAAAAATGAGAAAAATTGATATTTTTTGAAAATTTTGAATTTCTTTCATTGTTTATTTTACTTTTAATTATATTTGAAGTTTTTATACTATTTTGGATTTTTTTGTTTTTGAGAGTTTTTTTGAATTTTTTGAAAATTATGAGTTTTTAAATTAATAATTGAATTATGCATAAATATTATTTGGAATTCATTGTTAATTATTAGTACTTAATCATTATTTCTTATTTTTAAAATTATTTAGAATTCAAAAAATAAAATCACGTGTTATCAAAGTCTAAAGTTAATAGAATTGATAGCATACTATCATCAGGAAGTTATCAGCGTAGTCTTGGAAGCTAATGCGAAAGGAACTCAAAAGTTAAGCTTGGTGAGTGTGAGGATGAGTGACCAATTGGGAAGTTTGACCTTAAGTATGCACTTTGACATGAGAATAAGGGTGATTAGAAATTAAACTATCAAACAATTCAAAAATCCAAAACTTTGAAATTCAATTTTTTTTTGAAAAAAACGAAACTTTTGCCGATTTTTTTTAAAAACTTCAACCGAATTACCAACCGGGACTAAAGGGTACTCCAGCCCTAGCACGCAAACACAGCCATGTGGAGGACGAAAGCGGGACTAAAGGGCGAGCATTTAGTCCTGATTACGCAGCCCTGGTTGCACAACCGGGACTAAAGGCAGTTATAAACCAGGACTGATGTGCCCTTTTCCACTTGTGGTGGTGATAAAGGATCACCCTGCCTTACCCCTCTTCTGTAGTAATTTTTTTTCTAGGGACACCATTGAGTAGAACAACAGAAGTACCAGATGCAAACATCATTGCAATCCACTTAATCGATTTATCGCCAAACCCCTTGCCCTGAGAATGTATAAAATAGTAGAATGTTCAATCTTGTCAAAAGCTATTTCAAAGTCCAGTTTGATTATAACAATTTTCTCCTTTGATTTGTGCCATTGGAATAGGTACTCAAAATCCCAGCCAAGGCAATCTTAAATTAATCTTTTCTTAAGGAATCCATACTAGTTTTTATGGACTAGCATGAGAATAAGTTTTTGTAACCTATTTGCCAAGATCTTGGTGATGATCTTTAGGATACTATTTAAAAGAGAAATTATCCCCAACTCAGCTGGTGTATTAGGCGTATCAATTCTAGGAATGTGAGTGATGAAAGAGGAGTTTATGCTTTCCAAGGAGTTTTTTCCTTAAAAAAATCTTGAATGAGCTGCTTGATATCATTTCCAATTATAGACTAGCAACTCTTGATGAACTCATTATTGAAGCCATCAGGCCCTAGAGATTTGTCATTAGGAATTTCATTGATAACACCATCAATTTCCTTATCAGAAAAAGGGATTTAAATAGATGCACTAATTTCACTATCCATACCAACACCATAAAATTTAGCTAGGTTGAAGTGCATGTCAAGTTTAGCAGATATACCAAGCCTTTCCTTACAAGATTCCTAAAGAATGTTAGCTTTACCATCATGCTCATGGACCTCATTATGATTACTATTTTTCAACATAGCAATGTAATTATTATTTCTATAACTGATAGTTTCCTTTGAGTTGAAGAACTTGGTGTTTTCATCACCTAATTTGACCCACTTGATATTACATCTTTGTTTCCAGGAAGTTCTCTGATTTTGTAGTAGATTTATAACATGATTTTGTCACAAATCCCTAAAGTTCCATTCGAAAATGGTTAAAGTTCTCATTTCCTCCATAATATCTAAAAAGTCAAATGTTTCATTCACTTTGGCAATCAGGGACTTGGGGCAAGGAAGATTTTTAGCCCATAGCTTGATGCCCCTTCTCACATTCTTTAGCTTAGCAATAATTCTCTTAGCACTGTGACGATGTCCAACCGGTATGTTCCAAGCATTGCGAACAAATTTCTTAAAGTCACTATATTGGAGCCAGTAATTTTCAAATCTAAACATTTGTTCTCTAGAGATTTTTGTGCCAATAGTTATTAAACAAGGTAGGTGATCATAGGTGAGCTTAGTACAAGGATCAACAAAAGTTGATGGATATGTTATTGTCCAAGAAATTTAAGTAAAGAACCAATACAATCTTTCAAGTAAGGGTTCTTGTTGCATATTTCGCCATATGAATTTCTTCCTTTTAATGGTGATTCTACTAGGCCCAGATTGTTGATTTCTTCATTGAATAACAACATGTCATTGATATTACCTCCTTCACGATTTTTTCAGATGGTTTTCACATGAAGTTAAGTCTCCCAAATCAATCCAATCCATATTATCAGGCACGTCAATATTGGTAAACCAATCCAATGAAGATTTCTTTCTTTGGTCTGGACAAGGCCCATATATATTTTTTAGAATCCAACAGTGATTTGATAGTTTTGAGGTGAAAGTGATAGAGATTGAAAATTCATTCTGAAATGCCATTAGACCATTGAAGAGTGAGACATTCCAAATAATAATGACCCCACAAGAAGGTAAGAATTCAAATTTGTCAAATTGCTTTGGGCATATTTTTTTAGATATTCCATATCAAAATATTTTGTTTCTGTTTCTTGCAAGATAATAATATCATAGTTAGATTCATCATTTTTTTTGTGAGAGGGCCAACCATTTGTTCTCAGAGTTAATACCTCTAAGGTTCCAGTTCAAGATTTTCCATTTTATTTTATTATCCATAGGAAACAAGTATATGATGATTTGGGGAAAGATCAATAGATATATCCACCCAAAGGTAAACTACCAATACTAGACCATGACAGCACGTGTTGCCGCTCTCGTACATATTGAGAAAGTAAAAAATATCTATTTGAAAAAAATCTGGAAAAACAAAATTTTGTTCAATCTAAACTTGAGGTACTTTAGATGAAAAATTGCAACAAATAATGGATTCACAAATATCCCCAAAAAGAGCCCAAACTCAGTACACCAAATCAATGTTAAGTATGCCTCACACAACGTACGCCTTGATCATAAGTTCAATTAACTCACAAATTGAATAACAATTTTTTACATAACGGCTTGGCACAATCTATAGTTCGTCAAGCTAGAGGACTTGTCCAGCTAGCAGATTTGATATACAGTCAGATATTCATACATGAGTATCCTAGAGGTTGGAAGAAAATCCAAATTTGTGAAACAATCCTTATCTTTTTTTACATAATAAAGTGTAAAATGCAGTGGTATTTCAAAAACATACAAAGACATACCACGGGTTATGAAATGACTTCAAGACACTATGTCTTTGTGGCCTTCACTGTGGTCGCTTTGGCAACCGCTTGGATGCCAGTTCCCATGATACAACGCAGTCACTTAAGGTACCTCCACCACAGCAGTAGACCCTTGTTTTCCCCGACATCATGAAAATTAATAATATACTTCCTCCGTCATAAAAATGATATCGATTTTTTCTCTAAATTTCAATGTAGCTATATACTAAATAGTGTTTAGATACATCTAAATTTAGATAAACTTGCGAAATCATTTTTAGGATGGAGGGAGTATATGATATGGTAGATGCATGACATGTACAATATAATCATAAGAGCTAATATATGTATGTATGTACCCGCACAATAACAATTCACATAATGAGAAATATTATTCTATCATAAGATGAAGTGTACACATCTCTAGAGCACCTAAAAACCCTAATAATAAAAATTAGAAGCTCTACGGCAAAATATTGCCCCTATGAAGATTTCTCAGAACAAAAGCACCTGAGAGATCCATATTGAATCTATATAGTAGTATAAAGCCATCTACCCTGCAGGTGAAAGGCATCAAATGTTCCCCACGGGAATAGGCAAAACCAACAACATCTCTAAAGGTGTAGAAATATGGATTTGGCCTACTCTTATGATAGCTTGTACCTGCAGGGAAAGGTTAAAACATAATGCCGATCGAAAGCTTAGAGAAATACAAATGGAGGATTAATAAAAAGGAAATTTTCTCTTTGAGATCATGAAAGCAATCTAAATCTGGAGACTATACTTTATGTCTTTATTTAGCCTCCTCTCAGTGAAATTTTGAGCATACAACCGTGAAATTATCAACTAAATGGTAACAAATTATTGACCATGGAGCAATCCCATAAAAAGGAATGTTTACTATGCAGTAGTCAGAGAAGAAAAAATCTTCTTATGTAACAAATAAAAATGGTATGATTAGCTTTGTACTAATATAAAATTATATCCAGAACAAATTAGGCGTTGTTGTTTATATTTTATAACTTTCAAGGAACACTTCCTATATGTCACATATAAGTTAGGAAGTTGCTTGAAACAATTGATAAAATATATTAGCGCGTATGACTACCAGCCGAGAGTTAGTAAAGAAATGGATTAGAATAGCAGGAAACCATAAGGCAATGTAGTTTGTCTCCGAAATGGATAGCAATTTTTTACAGGAAACAACACATATATTTGTAATGATGATCTGATTTCCAATACTTACACTTTTAAGCTCATTTGTTTGCAGAACACATGACACAAATAATAACTTAATCATGAAATGATAAAAACTGCAAAGTACCTACCAATTCATGAAAACCTCTTTTAGGTCTGCATGGTTGATCCTGAAAAGACCACGGTCAACTTCAATAAAGGACAATGTCTCAAAGTTGTCCCAAAAATTTCCAGAGCCGACCAAAATATGAAGGAGCCGACAACATGTTCAAATAACATTTCAAAAAGTTAACTAATTAGGTAATCTAAGAATATAATTATGTGTAAGAAGACAAGAAAAAGACATTGCATATCTAGTGTCCACACAAATAATTTTAAGAGTTTCTTGCAGGATGAGACACGAAAGAATAAGACACCTATCGAGGGTCTTAACTTGCTGGCTCATAGTTTCTCTCCGACCACGTTACAACACTCCTATGAGGACATCGCCGCATACAACGGCATTCCAGAGAGGATGGCTAATGGGGTGCAATCCAGCGGACGGCTCTGAGGTCAGCCGAATGCCGATGCGTCCTAGATGGAGAGGGCCATGATTCTGACGCAGCAACGGAATTCACCAGGTTTCAACCCCAAACTAAACCTCTCAATCATAAATCTTTGTGATAATTTGGTAGTAGACCGGGCTAGTAGATTAGGAGTGTCTTTGGGAGATTGACCTTCTGCTGTTCTATCTTCGGTTAAATCTTTAAAGGAAGTAGAATATGAAAGGGAGTTGGTTATTCCAAAGAAAAAGAGAAGTGTCGAGGAAGTTAATCCACAAAGTATTTTTGTCTCCAAAGTCTCTGCCCTATGCGAGGACCTGACGGAGGAGGATATGCTAGGACTGGATGATTTTTATACGGACCAAAAAGACCACGTCCTTCTTGAAAAAACTTAGAAAGTTGTTTCTTAGAGAGTTAACAGGGCAAGCCGAAATTGATAGTTGAGAAAACTGTTGTACGTAAGAGTTCAAGATTAATAAAAACTACCAAACTTGACTTATAAAATGAAGGCCTTAATTTGGAATAGCGAAGGTATTAGAGATACTAATAAGCACGTGGTAATTTAAGAGAATATTAGAGAACATAAGTTAGACAGTGTTGCGATTCTTGAAACAGGGAGATCAAATTGTTCAACATCCTTCCTGAGTAGTTTATCTGCTGGTCGAGATTTTATTTGGTTCTGCTTACCTTCACACAGGAGGTCAGGAGGCATCCTAGTTGGCATTAATAATGAGACATTTGTTGTCAAAGATGTGGAATATGGTGATTTTGTGGTGTGATGGAATTTACGATCGAAAAAGATGGTTTTGTGTGGTCTTTTGCGGCAGTGTACGGGGCAGCCCAAGAAGCCCATAAACCTGCATTCTTGGCGGAGCTCGTTAGATTGTGTGGTAGTCCAGGGGTACCTATGGTTTTGGGTGGAGATTTTAATATATTAAAAAGCCCCGCCGAGAAAAATAATGGAAATTATAATGCAAAATGGCCATTTGTTTTCAATGCAAAAATTGGAAGCCTCAACCTACGTGAATTGGTTCTATCTGGATGACAATTTACTTGGCGAGTCGTCGCGAAAATCCTACCTACGAAAAGTTAGACCGGGTTCTAGCTAGTGTAGAATGGCAACAAAAATTTCCCTTAGCCTCTGTGCATGCTCTGACCCGTACGGGATCTGATCACACGTCACTCTTTCTCGACTCGGGAGAACAAGCTCATCTAGGTAATAAAGCTGGTTTCTCTTTCGAATTATCTTGGCTAAGAGAGGAGGGATTTCATGATAGGATAAAATCGGAATGGGATTCGGTGGCAGACGGCCACAACCCTATTGAGACATGGCAAAGAAAGATTAGACATTTACGCCGCTTCCTTCGTGGGTGGGTAAAAAATGAAAGTGGGACTTACAAAAAATAAAGATATAGACTTATTAGATTAATTGATGATTTCGATATTAAGGCTGAATTATTACCTCTCGATGCAACCACTAAGAGGGGCCAATGAACAACTAGGAAAGTTGAGAAGAGAGGAAGAGTCTAAATGGGCTCAACGCGCTAAAGTTAGATTTATTCAGGAAGGATATAATAATATGAAATATTTCCATCTAATGGCTAATTCCCGTTATAGGAAGACGCAAATCTACCAGCTAGAGCAAGAGGAAGGAACTATAATTGGTGAGGAAATTCTTAGATTATTTATTTCTAAATTTTATAAGAAGTTATTTGGGGCACCGGCTATAAATAACTTTAGTTTGGTAGAAGAGTTTATTGAGGATATTCCTAGAGTGACTCCAGAAGAAAATATCATCCTTACGGCCCCTTTTACCGATAAGGAGTTGTTGGAGGCTTTAACGAAAATGGAACATAATAAAGCACCAGGACCAGACGGGTTCCCAGCTGAATTTTATCAATGCTTTTAGGAGGTTATTAAAAAAGACCTTCTGTCTATGTTTACACAGTTGCAATATGGAGATTTGCCGATGTATAAACTAAACTTTGGAATCATCACGTTGATACCAAAAAAAGAAGATGCAATGCAAATACAATAATATAGACCCATTTTCCTACTCAACGTAAGCTTCAAAATCTTTACGAAAGTACGTACTAATAGAATAACAAGCATTGCACCAAAGGTAATAAAACCTTCTCAGACGTCCTTTATGCCAGGTAGACATATTCTAGAAGAGGTTGTTGTGCTGCACGAAACTATCCATGAGCTTCATCGGAAGAAAATGGACGGTGTACTCTTCAAAATTGATTTCGAAAAGGCTTACGATAAGGTTAAATGGCCTTTTCTCCAACAGACTATGCATATGAAGGGTTTCTCTTCAAAATGGTGTCAACTGATAAGTAACTTCGTTGAGGATGGATCCGTGGGAGTAAGGGTTAATGACGATATAGGCCACTATTTCCAAAATTTGAAGGGATTGAGAGAAGGCAATCCTCTATCTCCACTGCTTTTCAATATTGTTGTAGACATGTTAGCCATCTTAATTGCTCGTGCTAAACAAGATGGCCAAATAGGGGGATTAATACCTCACCTTGTGGAGAGAGGAGTCTCCATTTTTCAATACGCTAATGATACAATCTTATTTATGGAACATGATCTAGAGAAGGCCGTCCATATGAAAGTCATCCTCTGCTTATTTGAGCAATTGGCTGGACTTAAATAACTTTCATCAGAGTGAGATCTTTTGCTTCGGTAAGGCAAAATACTCGAAGGACCAGTATAAGCAGATCTTCGGCTGTGCATCGGGTGGCTTACCTTTTAAATATCTCAGCATTCCAATCCACCATAGACGTCTTTTAAGCAAGGAATTGAGTTCGGTAGAAACGCGTTTCGAGCATAAATTGGGATGCTGGCAAAGCAAGCTTCTTTCATACGGGGATAGGATTGTTTTGATAAATTATGTGTTAACTAGTCTACCAATATTCATACTATCTTTTCTAGAATTACCTAAAGGGGTTAGGAAAAGACTAGACTTTTATCGATCTCAGTTCTTTTGATAGAACGATCATCTAAAACGAAAGTATAGATTGACTAAATGGAACATTATCTGTAGGCCGAAAGATCAAGGGGGTTTAGGGGTGGAAGTCTTGGATTTAAAAAATAGATGCTTGTTAAGAAAATGGATGAACAAGTTAATTACAGAGAAGGGCGTTTGGCAAGAGCTTTTTCAAAACAAATACTTTCAAAACAAGACATTGTCACGAGTTACTACAAAACCTTCCGATTCCCCTTTCTAAAAAGGACTTATGGAAGTGAAGAATGACTTCTTCTCAAGAGGTTCTTTTACTTTAGGGAATAGAAAGAAAGTGCGTTTTTGGGAAGATACATGGCTTGGAGATGCTTCGTTAGCTAGACAGTATCCTTCGTTGTACAACATATTGAGACGAAAAGATGTTTCAGTCGCTGCTGTTCTCACAACAGTGCCTCTCAATATCGAATTTCGAAGGGTGCTGACAGGGAATACGTGGATAGATTGTATTAGTTTAGTTCAACGGCTTATGGTTATAACCCTTTCAGATGAGAAGGACGTTTTTGTGTGGAAGTTGTCGACCTCTGGAGTTTTTTCGGTTAAGTCTATGTATGCGGACTATATGAATGGTCATACAAAATACCTCAGTAGATACATTTAGAAAATTAAAGTGCCACTAAAAGTTAGGATCTTTTTGTGGTTCCTACATAAAAAATTCATCCTCACTGAAGATAATCTAGCTCGTCGAAACTGGAATGGTTGTAAGAAATGCGTATTTTGTGATTCGGCGGAATTAATCAACCATTTATTTTTTGACTCTCCCTTTGCTTGTCTCATTTGGAGAGTGGTTCAGTTCACGTTTGACATACCACCCCCAACCAACGTTACAAATATGTTTGCAAATTGGTTAAATGGGATAGATAAAATATCAAAATCTCGAAATAGAATTGGGATATGCGCTTTGATGTGGGCTATATGAAACTGTCGAAACAATATTGTTTTTAACAAGAGTACGGACTCTCATTTCTTACAGGTTATCCGTATGGTATCACACTGGATCCACGAATGGTCACTTTTGCGTCCGGTTGCTTCCGGAGGTGCAACAGGAGCCTATGCGTGCTGGTGGCCAACGGTTAGAGGCTGTTGTGCGGGCTATCTACAGCCAAACTGGATGGCAGCCTACTAGACGACTATATGATGCATAGACTTGTCTCTTTAATTTTCCATTGGCTAGTTTATGTGTACACGCCATGTGATTCGTGAGTTGTAATATTTGATACCTTGACACTTTAGAAAATAAAGAAGGCTATGTGCATCGACTAATACAGAGGCGGGGGCTCTCCCCTATTTTGAAAAAAATGGGAAAATATTAAGATTTTTTATCTTAGTAAAGGAGTGGATACCAAGAAGGAATAATTGGAGACCTTTAATATGCGGACGAGCATCTGTCTCGACCTGAACGCTCTTCTGCGTATGACTGTGTACGATGTGTCTCACCTCTAGGGAAGGAGAGGGTGCGGACTGCGAAGAGAATAAAAAATGTAGCACCCGGAGGGCACAACAATCACGAGGAAGTGGTGGACTCCTAGGGACGGATCTTAAAGTGCTCTCGTGTATTATTCGATCCCTCGCCTCCTCCATCATCCTCCTCAGAGCAAGTACAATAGCGGTGACTCAGCTGGCTACAAGAGTTTAAATACTATAGTTTTGCTTAGTTGGAGGAGAGAGAAGAGGAGAGAGAGGGTAAGTGAGCTCTCATGCAAGAGCCAGCTCTAGTACGTGCTCTTAGGCACTTTGTGAGAGTGGAAGGTGGGCCACACATTAATAACGTAGTACACTTTTATAGCTAACTATTGTACATGAAGACTATAAGACAACTATAGATAACTTGACACCTTGCTTACAACCCGCTGCTGACTATACTATTATTCTTGCTCTCACTAAGAGGGACCGAATTCAGGTGTTCTTTATCTTCCTATTTTTGCGTTCTTGAGTGTTGCATATCGGCTGCCATAGCCACCTGTCATCACCGCCGTCATGATCCCTATGGCAATCACAAAAAACAACATCAGGGATTAAGAAAAAGAGTGAGGGAGAAACAAAAATGTTTGGAGGCAAGGAGAAGGAACCTATGCACTGCTTCAAGAAATTGAAGATGAAAAAGTAACCTCATAAAATAGGGTAGAGGAGGCAGACAGGGAAGAGAACGGGATATAAATTATTATTTATCATTACACAATGATCACTATCATTGATCCTTTCCTTTATGTAAAGGGACATGACATAGGTATGATCACTATCATTGATCCTTTCCTTTATGTAAAGGGACATGACATAGGTATGATTACTCGAGTGCTCATGATTTGTTACCCTAGCTGCATAAAGGCTCACGGCCCATGAAGATTCAAGATGCTAGCCCAAGAAAGAATCAGATGGAAGCTTTAGTTGTATTTGGAAAGGAACTATAAACCGACATTGTATTAGAGTTGTAATTATACCTATGTAATCTATCTACATACAGCTTTGAGACCCCGCCTATTATACGTAGGAGAGGAGAAGCCTAGGAGGAGGTACAGAAAAACCCCCAAGTGATATGTAGTAGTGCTATTCATCAAATATTCAGGCGACTTCGACTCCCTTGTTTGCCTGTTCCGACGAAATCCCCAGCGTTCTCTTTTCCGCAAAACCCTAAGTCCATCATCATGGGCATTGCAAAGGATACACCTCGTCAACTGGCATCTTCTGTGGGAAACCTGAACGCTGAAGCCATGGATTCGACAAACCTCTTTTCTTCAAGAAACAATCCTACGAAAGTGGAACCACGCCTGGCCACCCCAGTTTTGGTACCCGTCGATTTTAACGGCGGATCCGATCTCATCATCGGAAGTTTCCATTTCCAAGTAGAAAATCCAGAAGAATCACACCTCTCAGCTCTAATTCCATCAGGACAGTCGGTCGGGAAAATTGCTCCTATGGTGATAGCCACGTCATCTGTCGGGTCTTCCGCAGAAGTCATGACGCAAATTGATGTAACCGAAGAAAACGAGAAAATCACGGCAGACCTAGAGGACCATGATGGTATATACAACGATCTCTCCTCTGAATCAAACCACCTGCCAAACACACCGCACAGAGCAAGCTCGTAAAACGCTAAGCCCGAAGAAAACAAAGAAAGTATAGACTTTGGAATCAGAAAGGTTGAAATCTACCCAGAACAGGAACCACTTGATTTCACTGGTCCCCTAGACAGTGTCCCCTCCGGGTCTAACAACGATGTCCCTAGGACATACAAAACAAGCCACCAAGTGTGCGTGACCAAAAGAGAACCTTCGACACAACACGAATCTAACGGTAACCCTACTATTAACCCCGATGATAATCTAATAGATGACAATGCAGGAAATCACTGCAACGCAGGGAATCATGGAAATGAAGGAGACCTGACAGACAACCGCACCAGCAGGGACAATGTTGGAGGAGGCCAATCAACGCAGCGGTACCAGCCAAGAGCTCGGGAACCACCTATGTCCGCAATGCAAATGCTAGAAGGACCCTCCATATGCACTTTTATGTCGACTCGGCAGGCAGAAGACAATGAAATGACCTCATGAAAGACTGTTGAACATTCTTGAAGATGCAAGTGATGTGCAACAGAGACAACCGAAGCAGAAAACCGAGGATATGCCACTACACTTGGCGTGTTAGCCATCGGCGCACTACCACCACCGGTAAATCAGCCAGCAGGATAACCACAAAGCACAACAGATCAAGGTGATGAATACCCAAAGTCAAAGGGAGCAATGCCGATGATTCGGAAAGGGCGCCCATCTAACAGGATCCACAAGCTAATCACAAGACAAGTCGAAATGGCTGAGATGGCTCTAGTAGCCACACCAGAATATCTTCACTAGTCAGAACAAGAAATTACCTTCAGCAGAGCGGATCACCCACTCCGAGTACCGTGACCGGGTCATTTAGCCTTGATAGTTGAAGCACAAGTAGGAGGTTTCGACATTAACACAGTTTTCATGGATGCAGGAAGCATCATAAACTTGATTTATGTCAAAACACTGAGAGCAATGAACTACCCTTTGACAAATCTAGCACCAACAGAAACACCCTTCCATGGCATAGTACGAGGTAAAGCCGAACTTCCCTTAGGAAAAATCTTTCTTGACGTTGTATTTGGATCCAAAGAAAATTTTAGGTCAGAAAAGCTCGAATTCAAAGTCATGGACTGACCATCACAATATCATGTGATCCCGGGATGCCCAGCTTTCGAACGATTCATGGATGTCCCGCATTATGCATATCTAGTTATAAAGTGCCAGCACCGAAGGGAATCATAACATTAAAGGGAAGCTTTACATGATCCGACAATTGTAATTGGGAGTTCAACAAAATATCTAAACCTTTTGGGATGGAAACTAATTTTGAGAAGCTAAAAACATTAGCAACCGTGGAACCCCTGGAAATAACACGTGTCAATCATGATCAAACTTTTGACGCCACGAAAGATACAAAGGAACTACAGATCCACCATACCGACCCAAAGAAAATGACATATGTGGCCTCCAATGTTGGTCCCGCATAGGAAAGCACGCTCATCGAGTTCCTCCATGAGAGCTAGGAGATCTTCGCATGGATACCTTCTGACATGCCGGGAATTCTCAGGGAACTCGCTGAGCATGCATTAAACTTGGATCCAAAGGCAAAGCCAGTAAAACAGTCGCTTCGCTACTTCGTGGAGCCGAAACGTAAGGCCAGTAGAAAGGAGCTCCATCGCCTCACTAACGCCAAATTCATTAAGAGTTAAAGAAAGCAGAGTGAGTTGCAAACCCAGTATTTGTACCGAAGAAAAATACAAAAGAGTTGCAGATGTGCATTGACTTCACTATGTTGAACAAACATTGTCCTAAGGATCACTTCCCACTATCGCGAATCTATCAAATAATTGATGCAACCATACGGTGTGAACGTCTTTCTTCTTGGACGCATATTCAGGATACCACCAAATTCGGATGAAGGAGGAAGATGAAGAAAAAACAACATTTATCATGCCCTATGGTCTATTTTGCTATACAATGATGCCCTTTGGCCTCAAAAACTTCGGATGATGCACAACTGCCTAGGAAACCAAATCAGCACAAACATACAAGTATATATTGATAATGTCATAG
Organism: Avena eriantha; assembly: GCA_910589775.1. Classification (NCBI taxonomy): domain Eukaryota; kingdom Viridiplantae; phylum Streptophyta; class Magnoliopsida; order Poales; family Poaceae; genus Avena; species Avena eriantha. Next base: position 465,457,548 of record OU342743.1, read on the forward strand.
TTACAACAAGGCAAGGGTCGCTGATCATTAATGATCTCCAAGAAACATTTGAGAACCTCTACAAATTATGCATCAAACTCAACCCAAAAAAGTGCTCCTTTGGAGTCCCAGTAGGGCAACTCCTCGGATACCTTGTATCAGCAAGAGGAACTGAAGCCAACCCCAAGAAAATACAAGCGTTTCTGACAATTAAAAACCAATCAATCTACAGGGCGTGCAGGAGTTGGCTGGACGAGTCGCAGCACTCAACCTTTTATTGCTAGGTTAGGAGAAAAAGCACTACCATTCTACGCCCTCATGAGAAAATTAGATAAAATTTGAATAGACAGAAGAAGCTCGACATGCATTTGAAGATCTCAAAAAGACACTTCCGACATCACTTGTCATCGTGTCTCTGCGCGAGAAGGAGCCACTAATTATTTACATCGCCGCCACAAATCAAGTGGTTATCACGGTTCTGGTCGTGGAACGACCCGGGGAAGGGAAAACACATGGTGTTCAAAGCCCAATTTACTTCTTGAGAAAAGTCCTCTCGCCATCCAAACAAATGTACTCGCATTATGAGAAACTAGCATATAGAGTATTTATGACAGCACAGAAGTTACGCCATTATTTTTCGGAACATCCGATCATGGTGGTCAATGAAGAATCTCTGTCCAATATCCTCAATAATCCTGAAGTAACCAGGCGTGTCTCTCTATGGGGGATTGAGCTTTCCCCTCGAGATATCACATACGAGAAGCGTAAAGCAATTAAGTCACAAGTTCTGACTGATTTTATCACTAAATGGACTAAACTACAATGTGCGGGACCACCTGACCTCCCTAGTCACTACAAGAAAAGTTTCCTTCTGCATCGACTTGGCCCGACGGTCGTCATAGAAGGCACGTCTTTTGCGACGAAATTCTCGGCTCGACTCTGGCTGATGGAAAACTTTTTTTCCGATTTCGCGGCCCTCTACTATGACGGATTTGCTAAAAGCGTGGAGGAAGCTCGGCCAGCACGTGGAAGAAGCAAGATTTTCATTTCCTCGTGCGATGTTGACTCGCCAAAGTCTTTTGAGACGTGTGGGTCCCGGACGTCAGTGTCTCTAGCAGACCATACTTTTCGGTTGCGCCTCCCTGATTGGAACTCGATAATGTTGCTCGATGCGTCTACAGTTTCGTCAGGCTGCTAGGTCCCACATGTGAGCCTCTCATTAGAAGGATCATGTGTATGATGGAATTTTTTTCCTTCGCTCGCACTACCCTGTTTCGAAGTTGATAGCACTGCTCGATGCATCTATAGTTTAATCAACCACCTGGAACCCACATGTCATCCTCTCATTAGAAGAAACATGTGTATGATGGAATTTTTTCCCTTGGCTATTGCATCCCTGATTTCAACTCGATAACGTTGCTCGATCTATCTACCGTCTAGTCACGCTGCTGAGTCCTCCTTGTCAGCCTCACATTATAAAAATCATGTGTATGATGAATTTTTTTTCTTCGCTCGTGCTACCCTATTCCGAACTTGATAGCGCTGCTCGATGGATGTACCATTTAATCAAACTCCTAGACCCCACATGTCATTCTCTCATTAGAAGAAACGTGTGTATGATAGAATTTTTTCCCTCAGTCGTGCCTCCGTGTTCCGAACTTGATAGCGTTGCTCGCTGCATCTACTATTTAATCATGATATAGGGCCCCACATGTCATCCACTCATTAGAAAAAACGTGTGTATGATGGAATTTTTGCTCTCGGTCGTGCCCCCGTGTTTCGAACTTGATAGCGTTGCTCGATGCGTCAGCCGTTTTTCCAGGCTGTTGGGTCCCCCATGTGAGCCTCTCATTAGAAGAAATGTTTGCATGCTGGACTTTTTTCTTGCTTGCGCCTCCCTGTTTCTAACTTGGCAACGTCGCTCGAGGTAGAACCTGTATAAGGCCTCGCTACTGGGTCCCACATGCCGGTCTCTCTGTAAATCAAACTTGCGTATGATGGACTTTTTTCAGCCGCGTCCGCTGTCTTGACCTTGGCAGCGTTGCTCGATGTGGCAGCCGTGTATGGTCTTGCTGCTGAGCCCGCCATGTCAGCCTCTAGTATGTTCTAGCGGGTGGGTCCCTGATGCCAACCTCTGTGTGCAAGTATTTATCTTTTTTAAACCCGACCATTAAACTCGAGGGATGCTGCAGGCTGGTGGGTCCACGATGTCAGCCTCTCCATAATGCGATATTAAAAAGTAAACCTTTTCTCAAAAAAAGTAAACCCAAGATATATATAAATATGTACACACAGGGGATTCGAACTAAAGACCTTCAAATCAAATCAAATAGACATATATTAGTGTTAAAGCTTATGTATCAGTCTTCTAAAAAATATTTTGTGTGTCCATGTTATCTCTCTTAAAACAAAAGAGCAGCGCTACTAGAACCTCAATTTATAAAAATCCACATAATAGATTAGTTTCTTAAAAACACTGGTAGGCAGAGTTTTTTTAGAGGTGGGGGGCAATGCCAAAAAGGCCGAATTAAAAAAAATTGGGCTATGGTCAATGGTCTCCTATCTCAAATTTCACTGCACTGTGGCTCGCCAGATTCAAACATGGACCTCATCGAGGGAGGAAAAAAATGATAATTCCTTTGACATGTATTCATGTAAAAATATCTAATAAACACACACCACATGCGCCAAAACAGGGCTGGTATCCAATGACTTCACTTGGTGAAATCCCGCTGTATATCTTTACCCTCTCATCTCTGTCCAAAATGCATCCAATGGTTTCGATGACACAAAGGCAAAAGCTCTAGGGCAAGCAGCCAGCAGCAACGACATAACTTTTGAAAAATTCAATACCATTTGAAAGATTAAGGAGTACGGAATAATAAGACATAAAAAAACGACAAATTCCTAGTTCATATTCAGTAGCACTTGACCAATTCAGAAGTATTTCAAAGTGACTCATTCAGCAATACAGACACTGAAATTCAATATCACTACAGAGAGAGACAATTCTTGTTTCAGCTCTAAAAACCATGCCACGCGATCAGTTTGCCCTTTTCTCCAAACACACTCGATCACTGGAACACAATCATTGTCATAATATTTTTTCATATAGGGAACCGTCATATAGATACATATATACGATACCAGTACGTACTAGTCATAGCTCCAATCCAGCAAAAGGTTATCACAGTTTTACCACCCATATATGATCAGTGGAGATAAGACAACCACATAATTAATTACAATAGCATGCGGCCAAAGAGATAGACAGCTAGGTAGTTCATGAATAGTATTCGACATTCAGGGTAGCCAGATACATTAACCTTGATCGTTCTTCCAATAGTAAGTTTGGCTACTTTCCGGAACTTGATCCACCTAGAAGTTGCTGCCAAGAGCCCATCAGTCATGTTAATGGCGTAGCGTCCCTTGATTCACAATCCTTCGCTTTGCATCGTGAAGACTATTGTGCCCTTTCGTCTGGCCCGGAACATGTGTAGGATATAGTCTGACATGGTGTTGCTCGGGGTGATGAATGAGCTTGTGCTAGTGCCTATGCAGGGGCTGGTGCTGGTGCAGGAGATAGTGCCACTAATTGTAGAGGGGCTAGTGTAGGAGCCAGAAGGCCTAGTACCGGTGCCGATACCAGCAACTTAATGCTAGATTCCTTCTGAGGGGTAGCTAAGCTGACTACAGGGATGGTAGAGGCAGATGAGAAGTGTACAAGCAAAATGGTCTCTTATACAATAGTTACTCACAAGACAGTGATCAGAGGATATGATGAGTATACAAGAAAATTAAGTTACTACCTCCATGCTTTCTCCTTAGGTCAACAGGTGCCGGAGAAGGAACTAGGGCTAGTGCCGTTGGGGGTTCCAGCAGCTTGGTGTTGGTTACCTTTTGAGGGGTAGTTAAGGGGACTGCAGGAGTGGTCAGAGAGGCATATGATATGTGGACAAGAAAAATGGTTTCTTATACAACAGTAACTCCTAGACAAAGATGAGAGTATACAAGCGAATTAAGTTACTACCTCTATTCTTTCTCCTACTAAGGTCAATAGGTGCCGTTGTAGGAACTGGGGCCGCTGCTGCTGCCACTGCCAGCAGCTTGATGCTGGCACCTTTCTGGGTGGTACAAAAAGGGAAGTGGACTGCAGAAGTGGTCAGGGTCATATGATGAGTAAAGACAACGGTGCAGAACAGTTAGTCACAAGAAAATCATTAGAGATTGTGATGAGCACATAATCAAATTAATTAGTACTACCTCTGTTCTTGGTCCTTTGGTCAACAGCTATACGATGGTGTGCATGTATCTGCCCAGGCTTGCTAAAATCGAATGATACCTCAACCCATGCTTCAGACCATTCTCACTGACATACTTGGACCAACCTCAACCACCCAAATAGATGGTGGCCATCATCTGGGAGACATCCACATCATATAGTTGCCGCATGCCTTTAGGGCCCTCGCTATACAGAGCTAGAAACTTGTCATTTACGAACTCCTTGTTTATAATGGGGCGAGCGACACAAGGGACAATCTTCATGGGAAAATTGATAGAGAAGTAAGGCGCCAACAAAAAAACTGAGATACAAGATCTTACATCAAGTCGGTCTAAACCACTTGGAATCCATACCTGATACCATGGGTACCCTTTGTGAAGGGTGGCCATGCACCATTTTTCTTCCCTCTACATTTGGAATGGCATACATAGGCCCCCTTTCAATCCACAAGCTTGACAAGAGGAGGGTAGCAGAAAGGGTTGAGAAGCTGGTGCGTGGTACTGATTGAAATTAAGTGGAAAGGTTAGATTATGTAAAGAGCAAGTAAATCTAATAATATAAGATAAAACCATTGCCTGTAAAGCAAACAAATTTAGTTTTGTGAACTTCAAATGAGCGTAAACATATAGTACTAGCTGATAACAATAAAATGGAAAATCATAATATGTGAAATTGTGGATTTCCAAATTATACCCACTTCTTAGAGAGGTCACTTCCCACCCGGGTACTGTGTTGGCGCTTCCTCGTTGTTTAGAGGATGCCCTCTTTTGGTGCGGGCATCAGAAATCTACTAGCCTCAGCCTCCGCAGCAGCACCTTCAATCTGCATAAGTAGCAACAGAGGTCAACAGTTCAATACTATGTAAAGTTTGACCATGTTTTTAGAAAAAATTATAATAATTATATATACTTGGATACATCGTGAAACATATATTCACATCTTATGTATATAATATCATAGTTCGTGATAGTTTTTGACTTTTTTCAAAAGTTTGGTCAAACTTTCCGTCGCTTGACTTTTCAAAAAATATAGTTATGCCTAAGCCTTGGGACGGAGGAAGTATAGTACATAGTAGTCATATACTAACTGTATGTGTTAGTCTAACAAATCTCGATCTGGATTCACATAAACATAGTGCTAGAATTAATAAAACCACACATATGTTTCTGAACATCTGATAAGCATGCATGACACCAAGAGGGTAATACTTAAATCTGACTGCACCATGGTAATAAGGGTATTACGAACAAATACCTTTCTCTTTAAGCTAGGCCCTCCCAGTTGGTCGGTGTCCTTGCACTTGTTTGGTGAGTAGTGGTACTGCCCGGATCGTACAGCATGTGGGGGTTCAATACCTGTTTGCCGCACATGGAGCACCGCATGTTCGAGGGTATGTACCACCATGCTACAATAAATGAAGAAGAGATGGTGTCATAGAGACTTCCACAAAAACAAGATGCAGACAAAGACAAATTTTAGCACATGGATACATCCAGGTTGCAGCCAACCACTTTCAGCATTGGAAAGAATGGAATAATGCAACGAATATAGTGCTACATTACCTTTTTAGGCAACTTTTAAGGGAACTGACGGGACCATCCCTGTCCGTAGTGGCCATGCGCGCCACTGGCCCATAGTTCTCCATACAGAATCTGACGCAAAATCTATTGCACATTACGAGTAGCAACTAAATGTTACAGAAGTGAAAAACACCGAAATCGAATCCAACTAAATGCCCCAATCAGAACAGCGGTGACCATGCCCTAATCCAGAATCCATACGAAATCAGTACCACCTCCCCCCACCCCAACCCCATCCCACCACCACCCCCACCCCACCCAAATGACCCAATCGATTAGAGAAGAGGAAAAATATCATGATTAGGTGATTCCAAGGTGAGTAATAAGCAAGAACTCCACAAACAAAGCATACCGAATACTACTACTCCTAGTACTAATAGTACCCCCAATGGCCCAATCAGAAGCAAATTAAGCAAAGCCAGATTTCGAGGTGAGCAAATACACCCACCTATTTCAACAAGAACTCCCCAATCGAAGGTTGCACCAGTTCCAACAGTTGCTTGCTAGATGGGAGCTAGCTAGTGATGGTTTCTTGTCTTGTCGTCGGTAGAAAGGCATGGGCAGGGAGTAGTAGTACTAGTAGTAGTAGGGCTGGGCATTATACTTTTTGTACAGTAAGTATTTTTAAGTGGCTGTGGCGGGAACATTTTGCCTGGAGAGAATCCCGAATTATTGATCCCAGCTATCACTTGGTGGCATACATCTGTTTCAAGCGGGACCCACGTCAGGGGTGAGTTAAAGCAGGTCCCACATCAAGTGGGTGAGGTAATTGACCGAACCAACCTCCTCCTTCCCTTGGTACTGGTACTGGTTCTATCGGGTTCCTCTTCAAGGACAAATAAAATCGCCCCTGTTCAAATCAAATTGATCCCAGCTTATTATCCTTTTGCTGATTCGCCTCATAGAGCAGTGGACAAGACGACGGTAGTTGCAGCATAGGGCACCAATGGTGGGGCCTCAAAAACAGTTTAGGAACTGATAAAATGATAAGCTCGACATTTAGACTAGAAACACACACAAACACACATATACTATATACTAATATATGGCATAGTTCCAATTACAGTTCTGCTAACAAAGGCCTAAAAATCATAATAAGGTAGCTCCATATTACAAAAGTACGACTGTAGTGAACCAATCATGGGATAGCTCTACACCCTAAGAGTTTTACAGCTGGCTAGTGGTCATGAGACTACCCAGACGGAACCAAAAGTACACCCCTGATGATCAGCATCCCTGCATCAAATCCATCCAGAAGCAGTGTACCCGATCCATAGCCTCAGGTGCAGGCTCATCAATGAATAGGTCATCGTCATTACCATTAAAGTTCTATTCGGTCTTCTGCTTCTACGATTAGTAGATTAACATATACGTTTATAGAGAAACATCAAAGACACACAACCTGAACATTTGTCGTTCTACAGATATACCTTGTCATCTGGCATAGCAGTAGTACCAGAAATGAAACCCATTACATGCAGCTTGCACTTTTTCTCTCCTCCCCTTCTCCAAGTTGATCTAGATGCTCAGGAGCTTCCTCCGTCAGTTTATCTAATTGATCAAGATCTTCTTCCCCTTCTTGATCTTGATGATAAAGATGTGCTTCCCCTGGTTCATATGGAGGATCATATGGTTCACCATGAAATACCCATCTAATTAATGAAGGGAATATGCCCGAGAGGCAATAATAAAGTGGTTATTATCTTATTCCTTGTTTATGATAAATGTTTATTTTGCATGCTATAATTGTATTGATTGGAAACATCAATACATGTGTGTTTAATAAACAAATAAAAGGTTCCTAGTTATTCCTCTCTTATACACTAGCCCGTTGATTAACAAGATGATCAAGGTTTCCTGATCATGGACATTGGATGTTGTTAATAACGAGGTCGCAGCATTTATGAAATGATGTGATGAACATTCATCCGAAGTATAGCATTATGATCAAAGTCATTATGTTTATATTGCTATAATATCATACAAAGTAATATTAGTCCTTAGACCATGAGATCATGTTAATTTCTAACATCGGAAGAGTGACTTGATAACATCAAACGTCACACCGTAAAAGGGTGACTATAAAGGTGGGTTCAGACACTCCGAAGGTGTTATGTTGAGGCTCATGGATCAAGAGTGTGATTTTTCCATCCCGATGACAGATAGATATACTCTAGGACCTCTGGGTGATATGACATTGAGAATAGCTTGCAAGGAAGGGATGTGATCAGTAGAATGTTATATCACAGGAACTAGAAAAGAGTGCATGTCGGTAACGAGATTAAACTAGGTATTGGGATACCGATGATCGAATCTCGGACATGTAATATATCATGAGACAAAGGGATTTGGTTACGACGTTAAAGGTTCACACGATCACAAGATTCATCGTTGAATATGTGGGATTCAGTACGAGTCTCCAGGTCCCACTGCTGATTATTGATCGGAGAGGGGTCTCGATCATGTCTGCATTATTTTCTAAACATAGGGTGACACACTTAAGGTATACCGACACCATTTGGAGCAAATATGTTTCAGATAAAGATTTAAGAAAGCGCTGGAATCATTTCGAAGGAAACCGGAATTGTTTCTGGTGAAATTGCAGAAACTGGTTCGGAATGTGATATTGAAATGTTGCATGGGGTTTTTTGTGATTTTTTAATTAAAGTAATTAACAAAATTCTGAATAAAATAAATAAAATAGTTTTATTTAATGAGAGCTTGCATTAAATTTGGTGGAAACTTAATGCATGTGAGTGGAAGTTTGAGTGGAGCATCCACCACATGAATGATGGAAGAGGTGGGGGAACCACCATGGCTGCCACGCCATGGCCCTTGGCTGCCCCCTCTTCCCTATAAAAGGCCCCCCTCTCCTCCTCACAACACACAACTCATCGTGAACGATCTCTCCCCCCTCTAGTTATTCCACATGGTCTTGGATTAGCGAGATACATGTTCCTGGTGGCTTTATCTAGAAAGGAGTTGCTTCTTCCGCTGCTTTGCTGGAGCGAGGGACGGAGGTTGTCGAGGCACCGGACGTGTGTGCGATCACGGATGCACCGCTGCTTTGCGGTGCTGGACTTGGTGGTGCTGGACTTGCTGGAGCTAGATCTGATGGACGTGCTGGAGCCGAACATGCTAGACTCCATCACGATCTTCATATCGGCAAGTGTACGACTACATCATCCACGAGTTCCCTCTCGTTAACAAAGATTTGTTGTCTTTGAGGGTATGTTCTCTATGGATGTATATCCACCCGTTGCTTGTATCTAATAGATAGATATTGGTGATAGTTCCCATCGTAGGAATTTTTTTGTTTTATATGCTGCGAACCCAACAGTGGTATCAGAGCCAGGTTCTATGCGTAGGTGCTTTGCACAGGCAGTACACATATATTTATATGTGGGCGATGATGATCATGTTATTGCTTCTTTTATGTATTTTGGATATTGGTGTCATAGTGGGATGAAGCAGCCCGGACCAACCTTACATATCATCACACATGAGACTGGTTCCACGACTGACATGCAACTTGTTTTGCATAAGTGGCTGGCGGGTGTCTGTCTCTCCTACTATAGCCAATATCTGATTTACAACGAGTTGTTAATAACTTGGTTATCCTTGTTGTGGTTCCATGTTCGTAGGTAAGACCGGTTCTATCTCCGAAAGCCCTAAGTCATGTAAAACTTGCAATGGATAAATTAGAGGCATCGAGTTTAGATTGTTGCTGGGCTAGTGTCTTGATATGGTAATGTTGTAAGTAGATGTATGGTACATACTCTTACAACACACTTAACGTGTAAGTTCCATATACCTTGGCCTTACAGACAAAGGAATGATAAAGATCATACCACGATGCATATGATAGAGATCAAATGCATGGACCATATCATGCCACTTTACACATTAGATGTTTGCATCTTATATTGCTAGTTTGGCACTTTTAGTAGCATTGTAAGATGATCCCTCATTTAAATATCAAGATAAAATTTGTTCTTCCTTAAGTATGCAGCATTCTATGGATCGTGTTTCGAGACATCACGTGATAATCGGGTGTACTCGACTCTACGCTTTCATACAACGGGTGTAAGATAGTTTTACACATGCGAATACTAAGGCTCTTACTTGGCGAGCCTAGCATGTACAAACATGGCTTCAGAACACAGACCGAAAGGTTAAGCATGAGTCATATAGTTAATGTGATGCCCATACTGATGCTCGCCTTTGAAGCTACATTGACTCACGTGATGATCGAACTTGGTGTAGTGGATTTGGTTCATGTAATCACCAAAAAGGCACGAGGGATGTCGTTTTTGAGTGGGAGTTCATTTCTAATTTGTATTAGTCGAACTCAATTTGTCATAAACTAAATCAAAGTGAATTTGCATAATTTGTTGTAGTCATTGGCATCTGTTTACTACCTTATGCTTAGTTTTAATTGAGATAATAGAACTATAGAATTTTGGATATTTACTTTACGAAATGGTATCATATTGTTTTGAATGTCAATTTAAAGTTTAGAAGTCCTATTGCAAACTTTCAGCAAACTCTATTTACCCCATGAAGTTTAATACGTAGTATTAAATCAAGAATAAGAATTCCAATGTTAGTATCTAAAGTATCATGTTTGCCTCCATGATTATTTATATTCAAAAGTTGTTTTAATATCAAGATTATCTAGGAGCTGAAAAATTGTTTCAGAAACCATCATGTGTGGAAGATATTGTGTTATCTGAAACAATGTTTTTTGGTTGCATTATGATAGAGTATAATTTAGCAAAATACATGTTCTCATATTGTATGAGAATGTGTGAAGGATGGAGATGCTAGGCATCCAGATCTCTCAATAGGTTTTGGGAACTAACATTATATTCGCGATTCTTCCTTATAGGCCATAGTAGCTTGATCATGAAAGTTTTCATGATAAGGATGAATAGAAGATGTAAGTAAAATGTTTACTACACTAATAGATTACTAAAGAATGGATTTTTCAAAGAACACCAAACATTTGATGATGGTGATCCACTTCAAAGTGCAAGTCCAAAGGTATTAGTATTTGACTATATACTTTGTACTATGTGTCATGTGAATGACACCACTATTGATGTTGATAGATTCTTTTAAAAGAAAAGGAATTGTTGAAAGAGAATCTATAAAATATTTGGCAGAAAATAAAAGGTTGGAGATGTCCAACTTAGGTATATAGAAGAAATATATGCTATGGCTGTATTCCTTCCTTGTTAAACAATGTGGTTCTGAGGTATTGGATACCGGTATTGGATACTGAATTGGTTGGTGTGAAGTGTCATACAGAACAACACAATTCATGAACTGCAATGGCCTAAGTAACTGGCAAGAGAATAAGTGATGATTTTCATGGAAAACAAATAAGGTGTTATCATGTTTTCGTTGTCATCAAACCTAGACTTCAAGATTTTTTTTAATAATTGTTATTTTGTTCCGGTATTACGAGAACAATGGTTGTTCAAATAATTACCGTATTCCATAAATGATGGATGATCTTTTACAAGTCTAGTTGGAGAAATCACATCCACAAACAATATTGCTAAAATGGCGTAAGACAATGATTGGAAGATCACTTATGAAGTGACATCCCTGTTTGAATTATATTGGAAAGTAAACATGAAGAAACTCCATGTTGATGGATTTTTGGAGTCTTCTGATTTTGATCAATTGACGCTTGTAAAACTTTCCTCGAGATAATTGAAACTCCGTCCATAGGCCAAAGAGGAATTGATGACTAACTTATTGGATATTATGCATGTTGATGTATATAGTGCATTATGTGTAGCCATATGCGAGTGATCTTTTTTGCTTCATATGCTTTATCCAAAAATTTGAGTGAATATATCTATATATTTACTTAATAAGGAAGAAGTATGAAACATTAGAAAAAATTTCAAAGACTTTCAAAATGACTTGAAAAATCATTTTAACAGGAAAATAAAAGAGTTTATGATTTGATCATAAAGGAAGATATTTGAGTTACAGGTTTAGCAAAACACCTAAGATTTCAGGAATTGTTCCATGAATTTGCACTTCCCGATAAACCACAGGAGTATGGTATGTTCGAGAGATCAAATCAAACCTTATTTGACATGGTAAGATCAAAGGTGTCATTTATAAAACTGTCATTATGTTTTAAGGATTAAAGCTTTAGAGACTACCGCTTTTACACTGAAAAGAGCACTATGGTGATCCGTTGAAATGACACCATATGAGTTATGGTTTGGGATAAAACCCGAATTGTCGTTTCTTAAAATTTGGTATGCTATGCATAAGTAAAATGTTTACAACCATAGTCGGATAAGCACGTCTTTGTAGGTTATCCCAAAGAATTTGTTGGGAATTCCTCCGCAACACGGAGGACAAACGAGTTTGTCGCTTAGAACGTCAAGTTTCTTGAGAAGGAAATTTTCGTGAAAAGTTAAGTGGGAGGACAATAGAACTTTGATAAGGTTGTTGAACCTTATCTATATGTGCTAAGTAGCACAGTGCCGGAAAGTGTCCCGGTGGTGGCACAAATGCTCATGGATTCCGTGATTACAAAGGGTGTGATCTTGGAGGTTAGAGTTCCTATTGAACCATGTGGGTCGGTAAGAATGAAATAGTAAGATTTGAAAGATAAGTCGTTATTGTTTTGACAATGATGAACCGACTGCATGCAAAGAAGCGATGATGGGCCCTGACTCCATAAAATGACTAGAAGTCATAGAATCCGTGATAGTATCCATACACGAGAAATCAAGTTTCTGAACTTGGAAGACCCTCCGGAAAGGCGTGAAGCCTATCGGTCGTGTTTGGATCTATAAAGAAATAGACATGGATGTTTAACATCTATGAAATAGTCGACATGTTAGAAAGAAGTTTATGGCAATGTTCAAGGAGTTGACTATGACAAGATTTCATCTTTCATAGGGATATTTAGTCTTGACGGATTAATGTAGCAACCACTACATATAATTTGGTATATGGTAGTTGAATAAACAAAACAAGGTTTTTCTAATACAATGGTTACCTAGGACGTGTACATGACACAGTCCGAAGGGTTTTGTTAATTCAAAGGGTGCTAAAAAAGGGCATGCAAACTTCAATACTTGAAGTGAGCATAGCGGAGTTGGAATCTTCACCATGATGAAAATGTTAAAGGAGTTTAATTTCATCGGAGAAGATGAAGATGCTTGCATTTGCAAGAAATTAATTGGGAGCACTGAAACAAATTTCCAATACATTATGCAGAGTACATATTGTTGATTGGAAATGATGTATATTTTATTGACACAAGTTAAGAATTTCATTAAAATAGGATTTCGATGAAACACTTGGGCAAAACCGGAATATTTGGCATCAATGTCTATATGGATAGATTGAGGCACTAATATGGTTATGCGAGACGTAGATATATGAGATATTGAAAGGGTTCAATATGCACACAACCAGGTTCTTGTTGCATGGAACGGATTCTATCAAGATTCAAGTGTTTCAACACTTGGTGAGTAAAATCACATGAAGATTTTGATCAATTATACCATGATATGTATATATCTAGATATGTCCTATGCTCTAAATGTTATGAGCACATACCAGAATGATTCATAATATGATCATTGGATGATAGTAAAGATATTCTTATGAGCTTTGGTAGAACTAAGAATATATCATGTATAAGTGACAAATAGATAAAGGTAGTTCATTGTAAAGTGTTACATTGATACTAGTTTTGTCACAAGATACAAATTAAATTTATCTCAATTTAGAATATGGGTGGCATAATGTAATGGAAAGGATGTTCCATGATGGATTTGGATGAGTTCCAAAGTTGAGACATTGTGACGGATACTACAACAAAAGGATACGTATATTACTATTATAGTAGCAGCAAAGGAGGGCATTTGTGTTAAGTATTTTGTTATCAAACTAGGTGTGGTTCAAAATGGGCTAATACTATGACGATATATTGTATGAAAATAATATCAACATATTTTAACCAGAGCAAACTAAAGGTCTCACCAAAGGACCAAATTTATACAATGCCATCTCATTTGAGAATGAATGATGCGTAGAGACGCAAAGACATGCAAATACACATGGACCTGAAACTGTCAGATCCGAAGATTATGTTAACCATTAGCAATCGCGTATATGCAACACCAGAAAGCCATAGGTGTTCAATACGCAAAGTTTTTTAAACTAGATTATTGACTCTAGTGCAAGTGGGAGACTGAAGGGAATATGCCCGAGAGGCAATAATAAAGTGGTTATTATCTTATTCTATGTTTATGATAATTTTTTATTTTGGATGCTATAGTTGTATTGATTGGAAACGTCAATACATGTGTGCTTAATAAACAAATAAAAGGTTCCTAGTTATGCCTCTCTTATAGACTAGCTCGTTGATTAACTAGATGATCAAGGTTTCCTGATCATGGACATTGGATGTTGTTAATAACGAGGTCACAGCATTTATGAAATGATGTGATGAACATTCATCCGAAGTATAGCATTACGATCAAAGTCATTATGTTTATATTGCTATAACATCATACGAATTAATCTTAGTCCTTAGACCATGAGATCATGTTAATTGCTAACATCGGAAGAGTGACTTGATAACATCAAACGTCACACCGTAAAAGGGTGACTATAAAGGTGGGTTCAGACACTCCGAAGGTGTTATGTTGAGGCTCATGGATCAAGAGTGAGTTTTTCCATCCCGGTGATGGATAGATATACTCTAGGCCCTCTCGGTGATATCACATTGAGAATAGCTTGCAAGCAAGTGATGTGATCACTAGAATGTTATATCACGGGAACGAGAAAAGAGTGCATGTCGGTAACGAGATCAAACTAGGTATTGGGATACCGATGATCGAATCTCGGACATGTAATATATCATGAGACAAAGGGATTTGGTTACGACATTAAAGGTTCACACGATCACAAGAGTCATCGTTGAATATGTGGAGTTAGTACGAATCTCTAGGCCCGCTGCTGATTATTGATCGGAGAGGGGTCTTGATCATGTATGCAATATTTGCGAACCATAGGGTGGCACACTTAAAGGATACTCACACCATTTGGAGAAAATATGTTTCAGATAAATATTTAAGAAAGCGCTGGAATCATTTCGATGGAAACCAGAATTGTTTCAGGTGAAATTGCAGAAACTGGTTCTGCATGTGATATTGAAATGTTGCATGGGGTTTTATGGGAATGTTTGTTAATTAAAGTAATTAACAAAATTTTGAATAAAATAAAAAAATAGTTTTATTTAATTAAAGCTTGCATTAAATTTGGTGGAAATTTAATGCATGTGAGTGGAAGTGTGAGTGGAGGCATATTTATGTGAGTGGAGCATCCACCACATTAATGATGGAAGAGGTGGGGGACCACCATGGCTGCCATGCCATGGCCCTTGGCTGCCCCCTCTTCCCTATAAAAGGCCCCCCTCTCCTTCTCACAACACACACCTCCTCGTGAACGATCTCTCTCCCCCTCTAGTTATTCCCCATGGTCTCGGATTAGCGAGATACATGTTCCCGGTGGCTTTATCTGGAAAGTACTTACTTCTTCCGCTGCTTTGCTGGAGCGAGGGACGGAAGTTGTCGGGGTACCAGACGTGTGTGCGATCACAGATGCACCGCTGCTTTGCGGTGCTGGACTTGGTGGTGTTGGACTTGCTGGAGCTAGATCTGATGGACGTGCTGGAGCCAGACTTGCTGGACTTCATCACGATCTTGAGATCGGCAAGTGTATGACTACATCATCCACGAGTTCCATCTTGTTAACAAAGCTTTGTTGTCTTCAATGGTACGTTCTCTATGGATGTATATCCACCCGTTGCTTGTATCTAATAGATAGATATTGGCGATAGTTCCCATCGTAGGAATTTTTTGTTTTATATGCTGCGAACCCAACAATTAACGTATGTTCTTAGTATCCCAAATGTAAAAATATGGTCTTCCACTATAATTTGAGGTGACATCGCGTCTGAGGGGCCCGACGCCAGAGTAGCGTATGCTAGAAGCTTCGACCTCAAAATTTGGTACGATGCCCAAACATCGCACCCATTCATTAAAATATCCCGCGCATCCATTCAAACATGCTTCACCTCTTTCTATAATGCAAAATTCCACTTCTATCCCTACTCCGGAAACAAGAATCCGAGGGAGCACTGCAATAATAGAGGGATATAGGTGGTAAGTTTTGTGTTCTCCCAAGTGCAACACCCCATCGACGTTTCCTAGCCCTTCTTTAGTATTTACCTACCCGCCCACTCCAACCTACACTGACTTTTTGGACCCACTATGCAAGTGACCGACATGTCAGTGAGCCAAAATTACGGGAAGTAGAGATTTCCATCGCATGTTGTTCAAAATTCGAACATTTTTTGCTAAACCAAGATAAAATCGTTAAAATCATCAAACATGGCTTATACTATCGTTCAACTATGTCAGAGTAAAAGCTAAAAAAACAAAGCCAAAAAGACGTTCGTAGCTTTATAAGCCAAAAATCAAAAACCAGAATTAGAGCCCAACCAAATAGAGCCTCAATCTCAAGGAACTCTTAGTGTTTCTCCCTTGTTTTAGTACTTGGGTACCTTCAATTTTATTTAACAAAAAATATTACCAAGCAGGGTATCATCGACTTTTAGATCAATTTTGAGATACTTTCATTAAATTCCGGTAACACCATTCTGTTCCACGAATATATATAACCATAAAGTTTGAAAATATTATTGAGAATTCACGGAATCTTAAACCATAAAATCTAAACCCCTAAACCCTAACCAAGCAGGTATCGTGCAACTATAGATCAAATATTGAGATACTTGAACATTTTATTCCACGAATATTCCACGAATATAAGCATAAAGCTTGAACATTATTGAAAATCCCCGAAAACCTAGTACCTAGCTAAACCCCTAAAACCCAAATAAACCCTAAACCCCAACCTAAACCTAAAACCATAGACCCTCAACCCATAAACCCTAACCAAGCAGGTATCATGCACTTATAGATCAAATTTTGAGATACTTTCAATGAGTTAGGTAACGCCATATTCTATTCGATAAATATACGCATAAACCTTGAGTATTATTGAAAATTCAATAAACCCTCTAAACCCTATTCAGTCCATAAAACCTAAACCGTAAAACACTAAAACCCTAAACCTCGACCCATATAAACCCTAACCAAGCAGGTACCTTGGACTTATAGATCAAATCCTGAGATTCGATCTTTCATTAAATTGCGGTAACGCCATTCTATTCCATGAATATAACAATAAAGTTTGAACATTATTGAAAATGCCCTAAACCCTAAACCCTAAAACCCTAAACCCTCAACCTCGCCAAAATGACCTTGGAAATGAGGTATCACATGCACTTGTAGATCAAAATTTCAGATAAACTTTCCTCAAATTGTGATGACGCCATTCAATTCCATGAATATAAGCATATATAAAGCATCTTGAACATTATCGAAAAATTCCCAAAAAACCTAAACCCTAAATAGCTAAACTCCGAAAACCCCAAACCCTAAACCCTCATCCCCTCAACCCCTTACCAAGCAGGTATGATGCACTTATAGATAAAAATCCGAGATACTTTCATTAAATCGCGATAACACTAGTCTGTTCCACTAATATATAAGCATATATATAAAAAGCTTGAACATTATTATTGAAAATTCATAAACCCTAAAACCTAGAAAACCCTAAACCCTAAAACCCTAAACCCTAAATACCACCTTAAACTCCTAAGCCCTAAACCCTAAAATCCTAAATCATATACCCTGCACCCAAAAAACACGAACCTTAAACCCATGCTATATATATCTTGTGTGGAAACTAGGACAATGGGATTTTTAGCCATACTTGTTTGTAGTTTCTCACTACAAAATCCATTGTCGTTGCTTGAAACTTGAAAATAACTTCAAATTTAGAAGCTTCCTTTGTAAATAATATTTTAAATGCCAATAATACGGACCAATCTACCAAATACAAACATGTTGTTATAAACTATAGCAAAGATATGGCCATGACCTTGGTCACCTGGTTTGAAAGCCATGCAAATTCATACATGGTACACCATATATCGTATGACAAAATTAAAGCCATTATTATCGATTGGATCTTTTAAAATAACTGCAAATATGGAAGCTCTTTTTCTAAACAATGTTAAAATACCAATATGCACCAATCTACCAAAGATGGTTACATTATCATAAAGTATGGTAACACATATGGCCTTGACATTGGACATCTAGTTTTTGAAAGCCATGAATGTTCAAACATGGTACGTCATATTGTGAAATGAGTTTTTAAAGAGTTATCAAGTTTTATATGTTTTCATGGACATTACCAATGCACACAGTGAGACACCAACAGAGAAACGAATTGTTTCGTTTTTTTAAAATGGCCCAAATTTGGTGTCATTACTATTCATATCAAAAAATTAAAATCTTGCAAAACTCTCAGTGGTTCTCAAATATTTGACTAATTCTGCACACAGTGAGACACCAACGGAGAAACAAATGGTTGTATTTCGGTTTATATTTTGTATATTTTAAAAAAAAAACTGGCCCAATTTTGGTGTCATTACTATTCATATCAAAAGATTGAAATCTTGCAAAACTCCCGGTGGTTCTCCAATATTTGACTAATTCGGTACCTTTAAACTATTTATAAAAAGTCAAGAGCAAGATATACCACACACTTTGTAGTTCATAAATCGACATACTTACTTTCAATCGTTAAAAAGTTATTTAATTTCAGCATCTTCAGCTAGGAAGCTTGGAAACTCATGAAAGTAGGGCAATATCCATCAAATCTGGAATCTCCTTTGTAAACAATTGCTAGAAATGTCAAGATGCACCGATCTACCAAATATGGACACGTTTGTAAGCTTGGTTGGCGAAGATGCTTCAATGTACGGAGTAGTACAAAACATGACAAAGGTATAGAAACTATGGCTGTGACCTTGCTCCTCTTGTTTGAAAGCCTTGAATTAATGTTCATTAATTTTGGAAAATTTCTATAAACTCATTAAATGCTAGAAGGCATACAAGCCTGTAGGTCTATATGATGGGGACATCATCCTAAGTGGGAGTAGCGTACCGTAGAAGCTTCAACTTCAAAATTTCGGCAGAGCGCCAAAATATCCTGCCCACCCGTTGATGGCTCAATGCACCGCCCCCAGAAAAGTGCTGGTGCGTGGTTGATGTAGAGCTCGTTGGGAACCCCAAGAGGAAGGTATGCTGAGCACAACAACAAGTTCCCCTCAGTTATGAAACCAAGGTTTAATCGAACTAGTAGGAGCAAGGAAACACCCCAAAGGTGTTGCTAGCTGAGCCTTGGCAAGGCGCACTACCGGTGCTAGTACTAATGTGGAGACTTGCACAATACAACCACAGAACTTTGTCCCCAACTTGCGATGAGGTTGTCAATCTCACCGTGTTTTTCGGAAAACACAAAATTAAACGTATCGAATGGAAAGAATTGAAAGGTTGAAGAAAGTAAACATAAAGCAATAAAAGATTGTAGATTGTATGTAAAAGACAAGGACCGGGATACATAGTTCACTAGAGGTGGCTCTCCTTAAGATATATAACATGCTGGGTGAACAAATTACAGCGGGGCAATTGACAAACATCGAGAAAGCAATACATGCATATACTAATCATCTTGACTCCTTTGGAACTTGATTGGGCATTACAACATTATACATAGACCTCCATCCAACTGCATCTATGACTAATAATCCACCTTCAGGTTATCTTCCGAACCCCCTCCAGTATTAAGTTGCAAGCAACAGATTATTGCTTTACGAACTGCGTGTAAAGTAAACAATACGATTGTTCTATGAACAAAGGATTGTTGTTTTCTCCCTAGTAGCAACAGCACATCTAGTACCTTAGAGATTTCTGTCACTTCCCCAGATTACCAGAGGCATGAACCCACTATCGAGCATAAATACTAACTCTTGGAGTTGCTAGAATCTACTTGGCCAAGATAGCTACTAACAACGAAAAGCATGCAAGATCACAAATAACAAAGACATGATAGAATCAATAATCAATCTGAAATAGCATCTCAATATCCATCGGATCCCCGCAAACACAACATGTAGAATTACAAATAAATGATCTTGATCATGAACGGAACTCACAAGATCTAGACATGAAAGCACAACGGAGGAGAACCAGCCATCTAGCTACTACATGGATCCGTAGTACAAGGATGAACTACTCACACATCACACCGGAGGCTTGCATGGTGATGAAGAAGGCCTCCAGGGTGAATTCCCCTCTCCGGCAAGGTCCCGGGAAGAGCTTCAGATCCATCGCGATCTAGGGATGGAGATGATGGCGGCTACAGACTCTTTCGTGGATTTTTGATCGGGCACTTAGGGTTTTCGTCCCGAGGGCATCTTATAGTCGGAAGGGGAGGCCGAGGGGGTGCTAGGGGCCACCACACCACCCCCTGGCGCGGGCCAAGCCTGTCCGCGCGGCCAGGTGGTGTGGCCGGCCTCTGGCCCCACTCTGTCTCGTATTCTGGCATCTGATGACTTCCGGAAAAATAGGCACTTTGGCTTTTGTCCCGTCCAATTCCGAGAATATTCATTTTCTGACTTTCCTGGAACCAAAAACAGCAGAAAACAGGCAGCTGGCACTGTGGCTCTTGTTAATAGGTTAGTCCAAGAAATCATATGAAAAGTACTCCAAAGTGTGGAAAAAACACAAGAAAGTGGATAAAACCAAGCATGGAACATCAAAAATGATACATACATTTGCAATGTATTAACATCCCCAAGCTTAACTCATGCTCGTCCTCGAGTAGGTAAGTGATAAAAATAAAGAATAAATTTTGAGGTGACATGCACCATCAAAGACTTGATCAATGTATTTGTAAAACATTCAAAGATGGGATCATAGTACTTCAATCATAACATGAAAGACAAAGTTCTAGCGATAAGAAAAGAAACTATGATGCAACATGAAAAGGCACAAACAAAAGATTCATGAATAACAATGCTTTGAAAGACGTTTGTTTGTTTGTTTTACATAAAGAAAACATAGCATAAAAGTATTCAGCTTGTCCCTCATACAGTAGCAAATATAAATGCATAGGACACCTTCAAAGTTCATAAGAGTGACTAGATACCAATAGTTTAAAACAAGCAATATCAAGATATGCATCAATCAACTAGTCTTGATACAACGCACATAGAACTAAGAATGGCCATTATGCTCTCAAAGTAGATGCATAAAGTTAGAAGGTGGATACTCAATATAATGGTGGAAGAAAGGAGTTTTTATAAAAGGAAGTAGGAATTCAAGTCTCATAAAGAGCTTCCAAAAATTATGGTACTTATAGCTTTCAGCTCTCATTGCCCCTATCATAAGCATCTTGAAGTGATCAAGGTTAAAGTGAACAAACTATGGTGTACATGCTTGACGAAGTATAAGTTAGAAATCTCACGTCTCTTGTATACGAGGGCCGCTCCTCATGCTACTCAAGTTTAGTCACCGGTAAGTTCTTGTCATTGTAAGTATATGTGTATCATAGAGAACCGCCAACGGGGTACCCCTTGCCTGATGATACGGAAGAATCCCCATATCAAAATGACAAGGCAAGCAGACAACGAGCATCTCAACAATCTTCTTATTTACCATGGGAATATGGTCCTTTTTTCTCTCTTCCCTCTTTTCATAATCTCTTTTTTTCTTTTTCTCTTTTTTCTCAATATAGGACTCTTTTTTTATAAGAAGAATGCTTCATAGACAACTCATTATGTTACGCTGCAGGTTTCCACCATGTCAGCATGGGTTAGACCAGCGGCCCAGGCGTTTATCTAACACATATACATAACTCCATGGACTTACAAGCTCCCCTTTCATTTCACACCGACGACATCCATATACAAAAGAGCATGATATCAACTAGGTACAAGTACCAAGTGTAATGTTGAAAGCGTTCCCCGTGAAAGCATGGTTCTGCTAATTCTCAACAAATAAGTGCAAGCATATACAACATAGAAGACACAATGGTTCAAGTTTACTAAGGGCAAGAAAAGTTAAGTGTGCCATCAAGTTCGTGAGAGCTTTAATCACTAGTTTTCTCATAACAAGTTTAATTTGGAAGGTAAAAAAAAATGAATATACTTGGAATATCATAAGCTAGTAGGTAGGTATGGTGGACTCTTTGGAATAACTTGGTTTAGGGAGTTGGATGCATGAGTGGAACTCATACTTGGTTGTGGAGGCTAGCCTAAGTCTGGGAGCGACAAACTAAGAGAGCAATAATGGCCATAATCATGCAGAGCGACAAAACATCATTGATCAAAGCATCAAGTGATACTACAAGTTGAATAATAAAGGATCATAAAGGCTATGGTGACTTGAGATAGTCATAACATGGTGTGAGCATGCGCCAAGTCAACCCAAATAAAGCATCAAAGGAGAATACCACTATACTATGCTTTAATATGCTTAAACAACACATGATTCATCCAAGGCACATTAAGCAATCTCAATTGTTTATAACAAGTCATGCTACAGGAAAGAATACTAAGCATAAAGCCAAAAAAATATCAAGCATGGGCCACAGTCAAAAACAAGCTCTTTTTACCACATAAGAATGAACTTTCCTACTGTTTTCCAAACCAAACCAAACTATTTGAAAACAAATGTATGAAAGAGGGGGTCCAACCAATTTATTCAGAAAAATAAGCAAAAAAAGCAAATGAAAAACCAAAACGAAAACGAAAAAGAAGACGCTCCAAGAACAACACAACTGTGCATGAAACAATAAAAATGAGGCATTTGGAAGAAACCTGAGATTTTTATTGATGAAGAAGGGGATGCCTTGGGCATCCCCAAGCTTTGACACTTGTACTTCTTGGATATTTCTTGGTGTGACACGCGTGAAATCCCCAAGCTTGAGCTTTGGTCCATCCTTCATCTCATTACTCATTCCTTCCATACACCTGAAATTTTTCCTTCATACAAAACTTCACACAATCTTTATTAGCAACATTTGTGCACTCAAGATAATAAGTCTTAAGGTTCAGTTCTAACACAAAATAAACTCCCATTAGAACACTAGCTACTGTAGCACTTCCCTCAAAAAGCTCAATTCTCCAAAAGAACTCAAAAAGGAACCAACAAGAAGCAAATGCAGAAAATGGCAGAAATCTGTCAAAACAGACTAGCAGGTAAAGACGAATTTTTTCGAAGACCTTCTGTTGCTCAAATCAAAAAGTGTTGAACTAAAGAAAGTTAGATAAACAAAAATCTAGGGAAGAAGCTAAACAATTCACGCCTCAAAAAGAGGTTCAGAGATTTTACACGAATTTTTACGTTGAAGCACAAAAATCTGTTTCGGGACAACAACTTTCCCAATCATTACTTCTCTCTCATTAGAGGTTACTCTTGGCACAAAAAGCAAACAAAAAGGATAAGGAGTGGTTATTACTGAGGTAATAACTTCCAAGACTCATCTAAAACTTTTGGGTTATCTCCCAATAAGTACTTTTCTTTAACACCTTCAAGTCAGGCATAACAAGCAAGAAAGAATCAAGTGTTCTCAAATGAAGAAGCATTAAGACCAAATTTTGTTTTCATAGGAGAAGCAAAATAAATCTTTTCTCTCTTTTTAGGGAAGTGTTCTATACCTTTCTTGAGTGGGAGTTGATATTTAATGGTGCCTTCTTTCATATCAATAATGGCACCAACAGTTCTAAGAAAAGATCTTCCCAAAGTAATAGGACAACAAGCATTGCATTCAACATCCAAAACATAGAAATCAACGGGGACATAAGCATTGTTAACCATAATAAGAACATCATTAAGACTCCCCATGAGATTCTTTTTAGCATTATCATCAAGTGGGACATTCAAATAACACTCTTCAAGTGGAGGCAAATCAAGCATATCATAAATCCTTCTAGGTATAATTGAAACACTACTATAAACATCACATAAAGCTTTGAAATCAAAGTCATTCACTTTCATATTAATGATGGGTTCCCAACCTAATTCTTGTTTTATAGGAATACAAGCTTTATGTTTCATCTTTTCTTCTTTAATCTTTATGAGAGCATAAGTAATGTGTTTTGTAAAAGCCATGTTCATAGCACTAGCATTAGGACTTTTCGCAAGCTTTTGTAGGAACTTAATAACTTCAAAGATATTTCAACCATCAATATCAAAATCACATTTATCATCTAAAGTAGTAGAACTATTACTAGCCTCAACACTAATGGTGGTAATAGTAGAAACACTAATGTTTCTAGCAATTTCATCTTCTCTTTCCCACTTAGCATGTAATTCAGCTAATAGTCTAACATTTTCACCAATTCTTACTTGTATGGCATTAGTAGCTGCAAAGGGATTATCATTAGTTTCAGGTTTAGCAGCCATTTTATTCAAAGAAGATTGAGCTTCAGCCAAAGATGCTATATTTCTTTTAGCATTAGAGAGTTTTTCCTCAATAGTTTTATTGAAAGCAGTTTGTTTACTAATAAACTCTTTAAGCATAAATTCAAGTTCAGAGGGAGCACTCCTATTATTGTTGTAAGAATTTCCATAAGCATTACCATTGTTGGGAGGATATGGCTTATAATTGTTGTTACCAAAATTATTCCTATAAGCATTATTGCCAAAATTATTATTTCTTATGAAGTTCACATCAACTTGCTCTTCTTGAGCAACCAAAGAGGGTAAAGGAACATTATTTCGATAATATGGGCTTTCCCATTAACAAGCATAGACATAATAATATCAATTTTATCACTCAAGGAGGAGGTTTCCTCAACAAAATTTACCTTCCTACCTTGTGGAGCTCTCTCAGTATGCCATTCAGAATAATTAACCATCATATTGTCCAGAAGTTTTGTTGCAGCACCCAAAGTAATGGTCATAAAGGTACCTCCAGCAGCAGAATCCAATAGGTTCCTTGAAGAATAGTTCAATCCTGCATAAAAAGTTTGGATGATCATCCAAGCAGTCAGTCCATGAGTGGGATAATTCTTTACCAAAGATTTCATTCTTTCCCAAGCTTGAGCAACATGCTCATTATCAAGTTGTTTAAACTTCATTATTTCACTTCTCATAGATATAATCTTAGCAAGAGGATAGTATTTTCCAATGATAGAATCTTTGCACTTAGTCCAAGAATCAATACTATTCCTAGTTAAGGAATTCAACCAGTCTTTAGCTTTTCCTCTCAAAGAGAAAGGAAACAATTTCAGCTTAATAATATCACCATCTATATCCCTATGCTTTTGCATCTCACAAAGTTCAACAAAGCTATTTAGATGGGAAGCAGCATCTTCATTACCAATACAAGAAAATTGTTCTCTCATAACAAGATTGAGCAAAGCAAGTTTTATCTCAAAGAAAGTATCTTCAGGCACAGGTGGAGCAATATGTGTGCTCATAAAATCATTGTTGTTGGTGCTAGTGAAGTCACACAACTTAGTGTTTTCAAGAGTAGTCATTTTTTTGGGTTTTCAAATAAGAAAGCAAACTAGTAAAACTCATTTTTATGTGTTTTTGAAAAGAAAACAAGCAAACAAAGCAAAAAGAAACTAAGCAACACAAAATTAACAAAGTAAAGAGATTGGTTATGAGGGACTCCCCTTGTGAAGATGTCCTTGACTCCCCGGCAACGGCACCAGAAAAATGCTTGATGGATCAATGCACGACGCCTAGAAAAGTGTTGGTGCATGGTTGATGTAGAGCTCGTTGGGAACCCCAAGAGGAAGGTATGATGAGCACAATAGCAAGTTTCCCTCAGTTATGAAACCAAGGTTTAATCGAACCAGTAGGAGCAAGGAAACACCCCAAAGGTGTTGCTAGCTAAGCCTTGGCAGGGCGCACTACCGGTGCTAGTAGCAACATGGAGACCTACACAACACAACCATAGAACTTTGTCCCCAACTTGCGATGAGGTTTTCAATCTCACCGTGTTTTGCGGAAAACAAAGGATGTCGTGGTGGTGTCACGGCAGATGCCATGGATAGGCTAAAGGTGGGGACTAATACACGCTAGGGGAATCCAGGGAGGGATAGTGAAGTGATTCTCTACACAGTTGTTTGTATAGCTCTGTTACCAAGATTACAAGTGCTCCTTGAGCTGTATTGGCGAGAGGAGGAAGAAGGAGCTCTCTTACTCTCACCCACAGATCACACCTAAAACCCTAGCCAAAAGGGAACCGCAGAAAAACCAACCCCTTCTACTGAAACCCTAGCCCCTCTTTTATAGAGGGAGCTCGGTCTCTGCCTAGGGCATACGTGGAAGCATATTCCTAAGAATATGCTTCCCCCTAAAGTAGTAAGCCGACCGGGGTGCTTTTCCCCCGCGTCACACATGCTTTGGCTACGTGAGCCTCTGCGGCGCCCGCGTCAGCCGACATGGGCGTCGTCACCCTTGTCGGCCACGCCTCGGTGGTCCTGTCCTTGCTTGCTTCGCTCAGGTAGTGCGTACCGGGGCTTCTTTTGACCAGCGAGATTCCTTCCTTCTCCTAGAAGCCAGACGTGACCCGGATCATAGTTGATCTGGCCACACCTGTTCATGCATATAAGTAAAACATGCACATCCGACTTACTGCTTAAGTCGGTTGAGACTTAGTTAGGCGAACGCCCCCTGGTCCGGGTTACCCCGTGATTCGGCCTGCCTTGAGGTGACCCGGCCAACATCTGCTTTGGCCTTGCCGAACCTCGGCTAACTCGGCCTTTATACCCCGGCGTGACCCTACCCAGGGGTATCCCCCCAACATTAGTCCCCGAAGCTGGTGCGGTCTTAGCTGCCTTGGCCGCTAAGGCCACATCAGGTTCCATTTCGTGCTTCGGTCGTTATTGCCGAGTTACCTCTTTACCTCGGATTATATGGATTTATGTTCCCTTCGCACATTCCAAGTTTTCACTTGCCGGCTGGGTTACTACTTTAACCCGGACCTCCTGGTTTTACTTTCCCTCCGCTCATTCGAAGTTTTCACTTGCTGGCCGGGTTACCACAGTTTCATCCGGGTCTTGTTTCCTTCTCTCGTACGCCAACCCATGTAAAGGGTAATCATTATGTTGTCTTATTTTAAGGGCCTGCATAGTAACCGCCGCAGTAATTGTCAGTTATCACTGTGCGCGGGTCACGTCATGCATGCCTCCTCGTTTATCGCATGACAGTGTCACGTCATGGGATCATCTCCGCTCTGTGGCCCTCCGTGTGGCTCCCCACTGATTGGTCCGGGCACGTGATACACGGCCACTGCGTGTGGCCGATCCGCAGATGCGATCCCACTCACCGCTTGAGGGAATCGTTAAATAGCGGAGGGGCGCATCCCTTAGGATTTTTCTCCTTCCGCGCCCCTCTGCCCGTTGCTCTTCTCCTTCCTCTTCCTTGCGACCGCACCGCCGCCAGTGCTCCAAATAGCAGCGTCGCCGCCGCGCTTTTCCCTCACACTTTTGCGTCACAGCCACCGCTTCGCAACTCTCTCGCCACGGGTCCTCGCCAATCCAGGCCTCTGCCACCCGCCACCGCTAGCGCCAGCGAGGGCAGCGAAGAGCAGATGACGGAAGAAGAGATCGTCGTCGCTGAGATGGAGATGGAGGAGGACGCCGCAGCGGCGGACCGCGGTGCGTGGGCCGGGTCCTGGGTCTGCGAAGACGACCTGGACTGGATCTACCGCACCAGGCGCATCCCCGCCGGCGTTGCGGCTCGCCTTGCCTCCTCCGAATTGGCCCCCTCACCCAATCCGGGTGAATACGTCGTGTTCTTGTCCCACTTCCAACGGGGCTTCGGGTTGCCGGTGAGCGGCTTTTTCCGGGACTGGCTCAGTACCTACCAACTCCAACCGCACCATCTTCCAGCCAACACCATCACTTCTCTTTCTGCCTTTGCTTCTACGATCGAAGGTTACGCCGGATTGTGGCCCACGAAGGAGCTATGGATCCGGTTTTTCGGCCTTCGTCGCAACGTCATCCCGAACATCCACACCGATCTGGAGGACAAGAAGCTCACTGAATTCGGAGCGGCTTCCATCTCACCCCGGAGGTTTTCCGTTTTCCCCCGGGTCACCGGGTTAGAGTCCTGCAAAGGGTGGGCCCGGACTTTCTTTTACGTCCGGAACACTCGCACCGAAGACTTAATCCAGCTGCTCCCCTATACTCCGGGTCCACCTAACCTGGATCTGTGGGATGCCGTTTCCAAGAAGCCCATGGCCTTGTCCAACCAGGTCAACAAAAGGTTTGCGGAGCTGAAGAAACTCGGGCTGCGCAACGAGGATGCTATGATCACTTTCGTGCGCAACCGAATTTCCCCCCTCGAGAAGCGCACCCACAAGGTGTGCCACATGAGTTTTGGCCGCGACCACAACCGGAGCTCATCCTTCAAGCTGAGCAACACGGAGATATATCGCCGGGTTAAGGCTCTCTTCAGCACCCACAAGGACTTCTCCTCCGAGTGGACTTGGGGGATTGAGCATTATTGCCGCGATAGGCTTCCTCCCGCGGTAAGCTTCATGTTGTAAACTTACCCCGGACTAATTACATGTTAGTTATTGTTGCATTTTTGACTCTTTTGTTCATTCTTTTCCTCACCAATTTCTTAAGCAGACCCTCGAGGACGGCACCGATACGACCCTTAAGTGGGCGCCAGACCGGAAGACTCCGGATGAGGAGGAGCCGAACCAGGAGATGTTCCTCCCGATGACCGACGCCATGAAACGACCCACGGGTAAATCCTCTTCTATTAGAGATTGGCCCGATGATGAAGATGACTCGGATGTCGAGGTGATTGAACCTGTTGAGGCTGTCCCCCTTTCTTTTGCTTTTCCGACATCAGCTCACCCCGGTGGTCACATCCACGAGGATCCTCCCCTCGCTATGGGCGAACCTGTTCCGGTGGCACCGAAGAAGAAGCGCGGGGTTGCATCAAGTTCTTCCTCCGTACCTTGTCAGCCCGCTAAAAGGCGAAAGAAGTCCGGGGACAAGACTGCCTCCAAGCCAGCAGGCAAGGCCCCAGCACGAAGGGCTCGGAAACCCAAGGAGGCCCAAACCTCGGATGCGTAAGTCACTCTTCCTTCTGTAACTTGCTCTTCCTTACATCGTTATAATTTTTCTTCTGACATTACTTGATTTTGCAGGGCTCCGGTGGAGGTCCCTCAAAGTGGATCTAGCATCTCTTCACCTCTCCGACCTAGCCCTTCTCCCCGTCGCGAGGACGAGTCACGTCCGCTGAGCCCTATTCCAGAGGGTTCTGCGGCTGCTCCGGGTTTTGCTCCACCTCGGCAAGAGGAGGGTAACCTTGGAGTGGGGGAGACCAGCCCGGCCGAGGCGACGGGATCCACCACATCGGCATCGCCGCAACCAGCAGCCACTGAAGCTACCTCGGCTCCAGCACCAGTACCAACAACTAGACCAACACCAATACCAACTCCGGCATCAGCACCAACTCTGGCTGCAAAAACATCAGCAGCGGCACCAAGTCCAGCAACAAGAGCACCATCTCCTAGCTCCTCTGCCTCATCCGAGTCTTCTCAACCTCGGCGAGGAACTACCCTGGCCGCTCCTAAGGGGAAATCCGTTGCGATGGCTTCCTCTTCCCAGCAAGCCAAGGACAAGAAGGCTCCGGACGCTACCAAGCCGACATTCGTCGAGGCTGGGCAGCGTACCCTCGTATCAATGCTTCCCAAGAAAGCTCCAGCAGCGAAGGACACCCCTGCCGAGCCAACCGATGCACAGCAGATGGTTCTGCACACCAGCCCAGCCCTTGCCTTGATTGAAAGGAAGGAAGCACACGTGAAGGGCTTGGTGGCGCCCCATATGACCACCGTTGAACGGTACCCTCCGAGCCTAACTGACTTTGTCAAGAATTGGAATAAGGCGGAGGTAGTTCAAGACGCTGATCTCCCGGAGAAGTTTGGCCCCGCCGAGTTTTCCGCCCAAATGAACACCGCCGCAAAGGCAATTAACCTCGTTGGGCGGATGATGGAGGTACATCGCTTCCCCTTTACATGCTGTAGATAATAACCATTAGCCCCCGAGCCTCCGGGGGAGTAACTTGTTACTCGGTCGGATGCTCTTTACAAAACTTACGTAGCTCCATGAGAACTTCGAATATGCACACACCTAGAGCCGGGTTAAGTTCCACTTGGCCCGGATTTTAGTACACTTCGAATATGCACACACCTAGAGCCGGGTTAAGTTCCACTTGGCCCGGATTTTAGTACACTTCGAATATGAACACACCTAGAGCCGGGTTATGTTCCACTTGGCCCGGATTTTAGTACACTTCGAATATGCACACACCTAGAGCCGGGTTAAGTTCCACTTGGCCCGGATTTTAGTATACTTCGAATATGCACACACCTAGAGCCGGGTTAAGTTCCACTTGGCCCGGATTTTAGTACACTTCGAATATGCACACACCTAGAGCCGGGTTAAGTTCCACTTGGCCCAGATTTTAGTATACTTCGAATATGCAGACACCTAGAGCCGGGTTAAGTTCCACTTGGCCCGGATTTTAGTACACTTCGAATATGCATCGAGCTAACTTGTGTTTCTGTATCCCTTTCAGGTGACCACCAATCGCCGAAGTGCTGAATTCCAACGCTAGCTGGATACCCACAAGATGCTACGCGCAAAGCAAGCTGCACTTATCGCGGAATACGAGAAGAGGGGTAAATTTCTTCCTTAGCGCTTCTTCATTTTTCTTCATCTTCCTTTGCTGAACTAATCTCATCATTCGGTTTCCGCAGCTGGGGTGGAGGCTGAGAACATTATTATGCAGAAAAATCTAGAGCAGATCAAGGGTAAGTCATTTCTGTCCGACCTTGCCGTGCTTTCCACTTCCTTTTCTCCTTGGCTCGGCAAACATTCATACCTCGGCTCTGCCGGGCCAACACACTATTTCAGCATCGCTTGAAGATAGTGTGCCCGTGCCTGATATGATGTTGCATATTCTCGAACAAGCAGGGCAGCACCAAGCCGAGCTTAAGAAGAAAGATGACGAGCTCGCCCTCCTCCGAACCAAGGATGATGAGATTGCCAGGCTCAAGGCTGAGATGGAGAAGATGAAGGCCCAGCACCAATCCGAAATCCAAAAGGCTGGCCAGAATTACACAGAAGAGCGCGAGCGCCTCAACCTCCAGATCACCAAGGACCAGGATCTTCTGAAGGAGTCCGGCATCCAGCTTGGGTCGGTGAACGCTGAGCTTGAGCAGCTTCGGAAGAGACGTGATGACTGCACCAAGGAGTTGACCCGGATCCTCAGTCATATATCACGTAAGTTCCTTTCCCTTTTCCGACCTACTTCTCCGAGTTACTTCACATGTCTTTTCTTGACCTTCCTACTTTGCCTCGTTTTCAGGCAAATTTCCAGAAGGCACTCCTATTGCGAGCGCAGCAGTTGCCAACTTCCGCCGACAAAGGGGTACTCCGGCCGCTTCTGATGGTGAAGGGATTCCTTATGACCCGGAGGACCTGTTGGTCAGCTTGTCATCTCGCGTGGAGCTCATCAAAAATTACGGCAAGGACATCCTCGGCGCTGCAGCTCGCATCTTCAACACGTTCTGGCCCGGCGAAGAAGCCCCGGAGACCACCGCACTTCTCATTGAGAAGTTAATGGAAACAGAGACTCAGCTTGACCTCTGGAGAGAGTCCGCTGGACGTGCCGTAGCTGATACCATTCTTCACCACATACTCACGTGGTATGAGAAGATCGATCTCAACCTCCTGACACGTCTGCGCACAGGATCCAGATGGACCAATGACCCGGAGTGGGTAGCTCGGCGCCAGGCTTGCGCCCATATCCTCATCGAATACGCTCCCATTCATGAATGGGTTGAGGGGCCGAGCTTCGTGGAAGCCGCTGCGGACGAAGAGGTTGAGAATGATGAGGATAGCTCGGACGGTGAAGGAGAAGATGATGCCTCGGATATTGAAGGTGGCGACGCTGATGCCGAACTCCTCCTACTGCTCCTTGAGCGAAAAAACTCGAAAATTTATCAGATCCCCGGTATGCCGGGTGGAGTTGTATTCTAAACACATGTGATATTTTGCTACTAAGTTCTTATGCCAGATTAACTTGGGCGTAATCCCCGAGTTTCTTTTTCTTGTTCGTTCAATCTCTTGGCACGGTCGTGTCTACCTTGATTCGGTTTTATGACTTACGAATCCGAGCTTCAAAAATTGTCTTAACAATACTGGGAATCTTTTAGACTTAGCTCAAAAATAAAACTGCATAATAACTTGAAAATAAATACAGGGTTAGTCCGAAAACAAACGTCGGCTCGAATAAATTCTTTTCCTTAGTCGTATTTCATGTGCTACACAATTCCAAACTCGTTCTCTTGCTTGCCCTGAAGCCAATTCTTGTTGGATAACAACAAGTCGAAGAGTTAGGTTCTTGGTGCTCACACATTAATAATCCAAGTTAAGTAGAATAACTTATTCTAGCTAACGCACAGAAAACGACAAATATTATTAAGGCAGTCCCCGAGTTATTACTCGAGGTGCCATCATTTCATTGATAAGCTCATTGCCGACATACATACCAACATATGAGACGACTCGGATACATACACTTCTTAGTTAAGTGTAGAAAGGACGAAGTAGAGCTATATTTCATGGTCGCTTAGATTCCTCTTCGGACCTGTCTGCCTTGTTCTTGTCCTGTGGCTTTGCATCTATAAGATAATAAGAATCATTGTGCAATGCCCTGCTTACGATGAATGGCCCTTCCCATGGGGGGATAATTTATGCATGCCGGTAGTACGTTGTACCAACCGGAGCACCAGATCGCCTTCCCGAAAGACTCGGGGGCACACTCACCAGCGAGATTCCTTCCTTCTCCAAGAAGCCAGACGTGACCCGGATCACAGTTGATCTGGCCACACCTGTTCCTGCATATAAGTAAAACATGCACATCCGACTTACTAGTTAAGTCGGTTGAGACTTAGTTAGGTGAACGCCCCCTGGTCCGGGTTACCCCGTGATTCGGCCTGCCTTGAGGTGACCCGACCAGCATCTGCTTTGTCCTTGCCGAACCTCGGCTAACTCGGCCTTTATACCCCGGCGTGACCCTAGCCGGGGGTATCCCCCCAACAAAGGATTAAATGTATCGAATGGAAAGAAGTGAAACGTTGAAGAAAGTAAACACAAAGTAGTAAAAGATTGTAGATTGTATGTAAAAGACAGGGACCGGGATCCATAGTTCACTAGAGGTGGCTCTCCTTAAGATAGATAACATGCTGGGTGAACAAATTACAGCGGGGCAATTGACAAACATCGAGAAAGCAATACATGCATATACTAATCATCTTGACTCCTTTGGAACTTGATTGGGCATTACAACATTATACATAGACTGCCATCCAACTGCATCTATGACTAATAATCCACCTTCAGGTTATCATCCAAACCCCCTCCAGTATTAAGTTGCAAGCAACATATTATTGCTTTATGAACTACGTGTAAAGTAAACAATACGATTGTTCTATGAACAAAGGATTGTTGTTTTCTTCCTAGTAGCAACAACACATCTAGTACCTTAGAGATTTCTGTCACTTCCCCAGATTACCAGAGGCATGAACGCACTATCGAGCATAAATACTAACTCTTGGAGTTGCTAGCATCTACTTGGCCAAGATAGCTACTAACAACGGAAATCATGCAAGATCACAAATAACAAAGACATGATAGAATCAATAATCAATCTGAAATAGCATCTCAATATCCATCGGATCCCCGCAAACACAACATGCAGAATTACAAATAGATGATCTTGATCATGAACAGAGCTCACAAGATCTAGACATGAAAGCACAAAGGAGGACAACCATCCATCTAGCTACTACATGGATCCGTAGTCCAAGGATGAACTACTCACGGATCACACCGGAGGCTTGCATGGTGATGAAGAAGGCCTCCAGGGTGAATTCCCCTCTCCGGCAGGGTGCCGGGAAGATCTTAAGATCCCTCCCGATCTAGGGATGGAGATGACGGCGGCTACAGACTCTTTCATGGATTTTTGATCAGGCACTTAGGGTTTTCGTCCCGAGGGCATCTTATAGTCGGAAGGGGAGGCCGAGGGGGTGCCAGGGGCCACCATACCACCCCCTGGCGTGGGCCAAGCCTGGCCGCGTGGCCAGGTGTTGTGGCTGGCCTCTGGCCCCACTTCGTCTCTTATTCTGGCATCTGATGACTTCCGGAAAAATAGGCACTTTGCCTTTTGGCTCGTCCAATTCCGAGAATATTCATTTCCTGACTTTCCTGGAACCAAAAACAGCAGAAAACATGTAGCTGGCACTGTGGCTCTTGTTAATAGGTTAGTCCAAGAAATCATATGAAAATTACTCCAAAGTGTGGATAAAACACAAGAAACTGGATAAAACCAAGCATGGAACATCAAAAATTATAGATACATTTGTAATGTATCACCCGTACAAACATCTAGCCCAAAAATTATTTTATTGCAAAAATTTAGCCTGGAAGCTTGAAAGGGCATTATACATTGTGTGAAAAAAGGGGGCGGTGGCATTTTGAGCCATCATCTTTGTAGTTGCTTCACAACAAAATACATTGTTGTTACTTGGAAATTCAAAAACAAACTTCAAATTTGGAACCAAACATATTGGTTGATTTGCAAAGATTCACCGATCTACCAAATACGGACACGTCAACATAAACTATTTCCATGACCTTGGTCACCTTTGTTTTTTCGACGATGGTCATTTTCTTGAAGGCCTTAAATTGTTCGAAAATTTTAGCAGATGCCTAGAAATTCATTTAAAAGCTGGGAAGCAA
The DNA here is from genome assembly GCA_910589775.1 of Avena eriantha. Lineage (NCBI taxonomy): Eukaryota > Viridiplantae > Streptophyta > Magnoliopsida > Poales > Poaceae > Avena > Avena eriantha. The sequence continues at coordinate 465,492,217 of OU342743.1, forward strand.
CTCTCGTTGGCGTGTGGGCCTAGACGGTGACAACGTGTATGAGAGGCCCCACGCCGGAGTGGCGTATGCTAGAAGCTTCGACCTCAAAATTTGGTATGGCACCCAAACATCGCACCCATCCATTAAAATATCCCGTGCATCCATTCAAACATGCTTCACCTCTTTCTAGAACGCAAAATTCCTCTTCTATCCATGCTCGAGAAACAAGAATTTAAGGGACCACTTCAATAACAGAGGGATATAGGTGGTGAATTTGAGTTCTTCCACGTGCATCACCCCATCGATGTTTCCCAGCCCTTCTTCAATATTTACGTTCCCGCCCATTTCGACCTACACTGAATTTTTGGACCCACTATGCAAGTGACCCACATGTCAGTGAGCTAGAATTAGGGGAAGTACAGATTCCCATCACTTGTTGTTCAAATTTGAACATTTTTCACTAAACGGAGATAAAATCGTTAAAATCATCCAACGTGGCTCATACTATCATTCCACTATGTCAGAGTAAAAGCTAAAAAACAAAGCCAAAAACACGTTTGTAGCTTTATAGGAAAAAAATGAAAAGCCAGAATTAGAGCCCAACCAAACAACGCCTAAATCTCAAGGATCTCTTCGTATTTTTCCCTTGTTTTAGTACTTGGGTACCTTCATTTTTATTCAACAATTTTTTTGACCAAGTAGGGTATCATCGACTTGTAGATCAATTTTTGAGATACTTTCATTAAATTGCGATAACACCATTCTGTTCCAGGAATATATATAGGCATAAAATTTGAAAATATTATTGAGAATTCATGGAATCCTAAACCATAAAATCTAAACCCCTAAACCCTGACCATGCAAGTATTGTGAAACTATAGATCACAAATTGAGATAGTTTCGTTAAATTGGGTGACACCATTCTATTCCATGAATATAAGCATAAAGCTTGAACATTATTGAAAATTCCCGAAAACCTAAACCCCTAAAACCAATGGTAAGAAAATCGGTAATCGTTAACTGCTCGGTCGGCTTAGGAGTAGTGACTAATCGGAGTTCGGACGATTAACTGATTTAATCGGTCGACTACTAATCGGTGCAATTTACGCAAATTAGCACCTAAAACACATGTATATAAGAAAGAAATAGTATATGGGCCTCTATATGTCGGACCCTACTTCTATTGAGCTGAAAAGCCCATTAAAACATGTACGATTGGGGCGGGCTAGCGGCTGGACGAGCGATATGCATTGAACATTTTGCAACTTTTTTTACCAAGTTTGGTAGTTAATCGGGAATACACCTAGTAATCGGTCTATCAGAGCTATTAGTCGGGTTAAGGGATTAACACGGACGATTAGTGGTAATCGACACGGTTAGGTCCCTAGTAGCGATTAATCGGCCTATTAATCGCTGATTCGGATGAATTTTTGAACCCTAAACCCTAAACCTAAATCCTAAACCCCTAAACCCTATAACCCTAAATCCTCACCAAGCACGTAGCATGCACTTATAGATCAAAAATTAAGATAATTTCATTAAATTGGGTAACGCCATTCTATTTGACGAATATAAGCATAAATCCTAAGTAATATCAAAAATTCCCTATACCCTAAACAACCACTAAAACTTAAACCCTAAACCCTAAAGCCCTAAACTCTCAGCCATAAACCCTAACCAAGCAGGTGTCATGCACACATTGATCAAAATTTGAGATACTTTCATGAAATCAGCTAACACCCTTTCTGTTCTACGAGTATAAGCATAAATCTTGAGCATAGATTTTCGGATATATTGTACTTGACTTTATAACAGTTGTTCAGGTATTGTTCATCGATCTTCGATGGTGTTGATCTCGGTCTTCGATATCGATATCGTATTCTACTAGGAAGAATCAAACACTAGAAAGAAAGGGAGAACAACAATCAACACTTGACATCGATGCAACACTCAAGCAAGGATGATGATATGAAAAGTTAAATAGATCTTCAATGAAACCCTAGGGCATGCTTGATCATTTTAAATAGGATCCGAAGGGTACAAACCCTAGGACAGGGGAACCCCGAATCACCTGTGAGGGGTTTATTTAGTTCTCTAATTAAACTTGTCATTTAAGTTGCTTAACAATGCATGATGATAGCTTAAACAGATATATCTCATTTTTATGAACATTTTGATATATTATTTGTATTTTTCTGACTTATGAATAATAAGATATTGATTTTACAAGTTTATATCAAATTATGGAATTTTTAAAACAATTTATTAAACTTTACTCCGCCAGCATGACGTTAGCATAAGGCTGGGGCATTTCCACTAGGGTAGTGTCTAGCCCCAGAGACTGACTGCTAGGGCAGGGCCAGGTCAACAGGCTAGGCTGGCCAAGTTGGGTCAGCGCCCACGTCATGGGCACGCGGGCGCCACATCGACGCCAAAGTGGCCCCACGTAGGCTCGGTGGCAAACATGCTGGATAGTGGCACGAAACGACGGAGGATAGCGAGCGAGGCTACGCGTCTTGGTCCGTTCAAATCAGCGCGTCGAGACGGACACAAAGCTGGCGGCGCCGCTGCTCTACGGTCACGGGAGACGCGGCTACGGTGAGCGGCAGCGGTGGTGCTTGCGGGTCGACGACGAGCGATGGCTACAGAGCGCGAGGGGGGAAATGGAGGGGCTCGGAAGAACCAGTAGCTCACCCTGGTGCTGAAGGGGCCGACAGCGAGGCGTGAGGTGGACCAGAGCAACGTCAATGGCGGCGGCGGAGCTCGCACAGAGGCAGGGAGGACGTCGAAGTTGCACTCGATTGCGGCCGGCCGAGAAAGATTCCTTCGGAGAGGGGCACCAGCATGATGAGGTGAAGCTGATGGTGGTCGTAGATGGTCTCGGGCTGGCCGGGAACGATGGTGATTCAAGCTCTAGCCGGAGCTAGGGTTTCGGCCAGAAGAGTATCTACAGAGGGAGGGCGAGAGAGTGGGCGAGGAGAAGAGAAGCATGGCTCGACGCGGGGCATGTTCGTCTGCGGTAACAAAGTTGGTAGGCCAGCGCATGGCGACACCTAAGTTGCTTGAAATTGCGGCGTTTTGAAAAGTTGGGCCGCCAACTACCCAATTAGCTCCTGGTAAGCAAAAGTCTCTTGGGGTTCGCATGTTTGTGCTGAATTGGAATTTTTGTTTTATTTACTCTATAGATATTGGGCAGTTATGCAACAGTCCTGTTTCTTTGATAGGAAGCGCCACAAGGTTAGAAACATGACTTCCGGGTCAGTCATTTTGCTGCCCGAAGAAATTAAAAACGAGTGGAAAGATGATGTTGGACATGATTCTGGTGCCCATTGTCCCGTCGATGCAGAGTACGTGAAGCTATGAAAATTACCACCGAGGAAGAAGGCAGAAAATGAAGAAGCCAGTGGACGTGAAGGCTTGGCACACAGGCTCCGGAAGAAGCCTGCTTGTTGGGGGGATACCCCCGGGTAGGATCACGCCGGGGTATAAAGGCCGAGTTAGCCGAGGTTCGGCAAGGCCAAAGCAGATGCTGGCCGGGTCACCTCAAGGCAGGCCGAATCACGGGGTAATCCGGACCTGGGAGCGTTTGCCTAACTAGGTCTCATCCGACTTAAGCAGTAAGTCGGAAGTGCAAGTTTTACCTGTATGCAGGAAAGGGTGTGGCCGGATGAACAATCATCCGGGTCACAGCAAGCTTCTAGGAGAAGGAAGGAATCTCGCTGGTCAAAAGGAGCCCCGGTACGCACTGCCTGAGCGAAGCAAGCAAGGACAGGACCACCGGGGCGTGGCCGACAAGCGTGACGACGCCCGTGTCGGCTGACGAGGGCGCCGTCAAAGGCTCACGTAGCTAAAGCATGTGTGACGCGGGGGAAAAAGCACCCCGGTCGGCTTACCACTTTGGGAGGAGGCATATTCTTAGGAATATGCCTCCACGTATGCCCTAGGTAGAAACCGAGCCTCCCCTATAAAAGGGGGGTTAGGGCTTCTGTAGAAGGGGTTGGTCTCTCGACGATTCAGTTTTGGGCTAGGGTTTCAGGTGAGATTTGTGGGTGAGAGTAAGAGAGCTCCTTTTCCTCCTCTCGCCAATACAACTCTAGGAGCACTTGTAACCTTGGAAGTAAATCAATACAAGTTCTTGTTGGAGAATCACTTCACTATCCCTCCCTGGATTCCCCTAGCGAGTATTAGTCCCCACCTTTAGCCTATACATGGCATCTGCCGTGACACCACCATGACAGTTGGCGCCCACCGTGGGGCTAGCGGTGCTAGCAGGGGTCAAAATCCGGATGGGAAACTTCATCGCCACCGGCGAGCGCATCGTCTCCAGGCTCGTTCATCGCTTGGGAGCGCGGGACTTCGTCAGCGACAACGCAGGCTGCTTTGGCACGCGCCCTCTCCCACGCAACGGCGTCTTCGTCAAGCTCGGCGCGCACAAGGTCTATATTTCGGTGCATGTGTCTAGCGTTCATCCGCGCCACGTCGTCGAAGCAGGCGAACTGCCCCTCACTGTGGCTCGCGGGGAGCGTATCGCTCGTTCCCCGGACCATGCAGAGGTAATGATGACAGCGCCAGGTGCGGGTGCGAGCAAAGATCCGGCGCCAGATCCGAAGGTGACGCCCAAGGCACCAAGGAAAGGTAGAGGTCCTCCGCTAGAGAGGACGGAAAACGTGCTGAGAGAGGCTATGGATAGCTTGGCAAACCCTGTAGTAGCAGCGGTAGATCCGGCTTGTGCACAGGCCGAGCTGGAAGAAACTAGGCAGAAAATACTAGAGGGCGCAAAGAAAATAGCCGCGGCCCAGCAGTCGTTGAACATGACGCTGCGTGAGTACGCCAAGGCGAACAAGGTTGATAATGTAAAAGTCAAAGGGAGAAATCTCATGAGCGAGATGAACAGAGAAGGTGATGCTGGAATCGAGGAATCAGAAAACTGTTTGTCCGTGGGGCTGCCGAGGTATAGTACCCCGGCCAAGAACCTCAGAGCGGCGGATGCAGCTGCGTCCAAGTTAGAGGGACTGACGGGTGAAGCCCGGCAAAGGCAGCAAAATCGAGTTAATGAGCTGGTTCGGATTGCAAATAGGCAAAACGAGGAACTGCTCAGGGCAAACCCGGAGAGAGCTGGAGCCTCCAAGATCATCCATTCGGCGGTGGGTAACCCGGAGAAATCCGCTGGAGCCGCGTCGTCCCCTCATGGTGGTCCAAGGAGAGAGGAGGTGGTAACCTCGGCCAGGCGGAACAAACAGATTGTCCCGTATGACCCGACACGGGCAGGGAAAGAAAAAGAAGCGCAGAAAAAAGATGTCGAAGGAGTGTGAGCCGAGGCGAAGCTGGCCGAGGTAACCGCGACCAAGGCAATGCCGGTCAAGGGAACATTGTCAACGGCAATGCCGGGCAGCAAAACTCAATGGGAGCAAGACAACCGCAGCAGCGGAACATGCCAAGGCAAGAGCACAGTGCCGGCCGAGGTGTGCAACAGAAAGGTGCGCCGCAAGAGCAAAAATGGTATAACGACGGTGATTCGGAGATGGCAAGTGCGGGATACCCGAGACCGGACTATCATGTGATAGCGTCGAGATTGGGAAGTAGGGATCTGATGCCGGACGATGCAAGGTTGAAACTGGATCGACTGTATAGGTCGGAACAGATTGAATGTCAAGGTCCACCGAGTCCAGCGTGTTTTGGACCCCGGATCATGAAAGAGCCACCTGTACCGAACTTTTAGCTGCCCAGGGGCACCAAGACCTATGACGGTAGTACCAAGCCAGAGGATTGGCTGATAAACTATCTACCGCTGTAAAAATTGCCATAGGCAACCTGAGATGGGCTGTACGGTATGTACCCTAGATGTTGGAAGGCCCGGCAACGGTGTTGTTGAACAATTTTCCACCAGGAAGCATCAATTGCTGGATATATTTTGAGGAGATGTTAATCAGCAATTTTTCGAGTACGTATCAAAGGCCAAATAGGCCACAGACCCTAGCTATGTGCAAGCAAAGACCCAATGAGACAGACTGGGAGTTTTTGACCCGGTGGTGTACCGTGAGAAACTCATGCGAGGGCATGATAGAATCACATGCCATAGCATGGTTTGCAAAGGGGTGCAGATATGGAAGCGAGCTGTGGATGAAGTTGCAACGAAAAATGCCGGCTACATTGGCGGAAATGATACGGATTGCAGATTGGTATGCGTTGGGTGACCCGACCCAACCAAGGCTCGCCTCAAACGAGTCAAGCGATGAGTACTATTAGAGGGATGGATCCAGATCATCCCCGAGGAATGATTAGAGAGGAAAAAGGAGAGATGATAGACCGGACCACCGGTACGGATCGCACCAAGTTGTAGCTGTGAATCAAGATCAACCCGGAGCAGGGGGTAGCCAGCGCCAGAAAACTGGAGGTCAATGGACTCCAAGGAACGATGGGAAGAAAACTTGGACACCGGAACAAAAGAAGCAGTGGCAAGAAAGGAAAGACCGTCCGAGGTATACTTACGAGTCGATGTTGGACCAGCCGTGTAAGTTTCACACGCCAAATCTGAAAAACCCAGCGGGTCATACGACGAGGCAATGCGAGTGGATGCGCAAGATCGAGCAAGGTGGTTTGGGGAATGCTCCGGCACCCTGGAATGATCAACCTCGGCAGAAGTTACCCCGGCAGCAATTGCTCTCCGGAGCGAACACGCAACAGCTAATGTTGCTTTCCCCTCCGCCGAGGTATGATAACAATGAAAGAAGAGATGCAGTGCATCAGGTAGAAAATCAGCATCAGCCGGATCAGAGGCACCCCGAAAATGAGGGGAGAAACGAGCACAGGGAGCATCACTAGAGCTACTGTGTATTCACCACAGAGGAAACTGATAGAAAAAGCTTGCAGCGTAGGCATATGGAGGTGAATGCAGTAATACCTGCAGTGACGAGGTACATGCCTTGGTCCTATCAGGAAATCACCTGGAGCATTAGGGATCATCCCAAGCTCATGCCGAGCCTTGGTTCGTATGCGTTGGTGCTGGATCCTACGTTCATCGGACCTAGCATTAATGTAAGGTTCTCCAAGGTACTGATCGATAACGGCAGTAGCCTAAGTATCATGTATGCGGACACAATGCGCAAGTTGGGTATCTCGGAGAACATGCTCTAGGCCACGAGGACAACTTTCCGTTGCATTGTGCCCGGCAATTCTTGCGAGCCCATAGGCAAGGTCCGGGTTGACGTCTTGTTCGGCACGAGGGATAATTGCCGAACTGAAAATCTGGAGTTCGAAGTGGTGAACTTAGAAAGCGCGTATCATGCGTTTCTCGGAAGGACAACGCTGAACAAGTTCATGGCAAGTTGTCATATCAGCTACTTGAAGATGAAATTGCCTGGACCAAACGGAGTTATTACCATTGCAGGGGACTTCCGACGTTCCATGGAGTGTGCGTCGGTCGGATCAAACTTAGCCGTCACTTGTGATCGCGCAGGAAAAAAGAAAAATTCAAGAGATGGCGGCATTGGCTCAGTCCGCGCAACAGTATATGCCGGCGCTGAGCAACCCGCATGGAACTGTCTCCTTCCAGGCCACGAAAGATACCAAGAAGGTTCCCGTTGATGACATGTTCCCAGAGCGCACCGTAACAATTGGTGCCGGGCTAAGTGATAAATAGGAAAGCGAGCTCGTCAGCTTCCTCCGTGAGAATCGGGACATTTTTGCTTGGTCCACACAGGACTTGCAAGGTGTTCCGAGGGAGTTGGCCGAGCACTCTTTGAATGTGAGACCCAGAGCCAAGCCGGTGAAGCAACCTCTCCGCCGCTTTGCCGAAGATAGGAGGAAAGTCATCGGAGATGAGATAGCTCGGTTGCTAGCTGCAGGATTTATCATGAAGGTTCTTTACCCGGATTGGCTGTCTAATCCGGTGCTGGTGGAAAATAAGAAGGATGATCTGAATGTGGCAGTGGTTTGGCGTATGTGTATCGATTACACGAACCTGAACAAGGCGTGTCCAAAAGATCCATTTCCGCTGCCAAGAATAGATCAGGTCCTAGACTCAACTGCTGGATGCGAACTGTTGTCATTCATTGATGCTTATTCTGGTTTCCACCAGATACCTCTGAATCCGGATGATCAAATAAAGACTGCGTTTATTACCCCGTATGGGGCTTATTGCTATCGCACCATGCCGTTTGGTTCACGTAATGCAGGGGCAACGTACCAGAGGTGTATGCAAAAATGTTTGCACGATCAAATAGGTCAAAATGTACAGGTGTACGTGGATGATGTGGTTATCAAGACCAAGGAAAGCAAAACTCTCCTTGACGATATCAGGCAAACGTTTGCAAACCTAAGAAGGTTCTGGATGAAACTTAACCCAGAAAAATGCACCTACGGTGTCCCGGCTGGAAAATTGCTCGGTTTTCTCGTCTCTAGCCGAGGTATCAAGGTTAATCCAACCAAAATCCGGGCCATCGAACGAATGGAACTGCCGAAGTGTCTTAACGATGTCCAGAAGTTCACAGGTTGCCTGGCCTCGTTAAGTCGGTTTGTATGTCGGTTGGGAGAAAAGGCTTTGCCTCTTTACCAACTCATGAAAAAGTCGGATAAGTTCATTTGGACACCGTAGGCTGATGAAGCCTTCGCCCACCTAAAGAAAATGTTAGCCACGGCACCAGTGCTAGCCTCACCACTATCAAAGGAGCCAATGTTACTCTATATAGCCGCAACCAACCGAGTTGTAAGTGCAGTGATAGTGGTGGAGCGCGATGAGGAAGGTAAGTCGGTGCAAAGGCCGGTATATTACTTGAGTGAAGTGTTGTTAACCTCAAAGCAGAACTACCCACATTATCAAAAAGTGGCATATGGTGTGTACATGGACGCCATGAAACTGAAGCATTACTTTGAGGAGCATCCCATCCGGGTCATATGTGAGGCCCCCATATCCGAGATAATGAGTAACAAGGATGCAAGCGGCAGAATTGCAAAATGGGCAATTGAGCTAGCTCCTTATGCTCCGCAATATGACAGACGAGAAGCCATCAAATCCCAAGCTGTGGCAGACTTTTTCGTGGACTGGGCCGAGGTGCAGTACAAACCACCACTTCCGGATCCGAACTATTGGCGAATGCAATTTGACGGATCAAAGACCAAAACCGGGCTAGGTGCCGGAGTAGTACTCACGTCGCCAAAAAAGGACCAGTTGAAATATGTGCTGCAGATCCACTTCACCGCATCAAATAATGTCGCTGAGTATGAAGCACTTGTGCATGGGCTTAAGGTAGAAAAAGAAATTGGTATACGTCGGATCATATGCTTTGGCGACTCGGATTTGGTGGTGCAGCAAGTGTCCGGAGTGTGGGACGCCCTTGATCCAAACATGGCACTACACATATTTCATGTGCAGAAGATTTCTGGTTACTTTGAGGGATGCGAATTTCATCATGTACCCCGGGTGGAAAATGAGGCTACCGACATGCTGTCAAAGCTCGGGTCAACCAGACAAGAAATTCCACCGGGTGTAGCATTAGAGCACCTCAATAAACCATCCATCAGGCCATCCCCGGAATCCGAGTCAATCTATGTGCCGGAAGACACTGAATCCGGAGTTGTGCCCATGGACGTTGACACGGGGACTGCTTCACAAAACCCGGGGACTGCTTCGCAGAACCCGGGGACTACTTCGCAAGACCCGAGGACTGCTCAGCATGGTCCGGTTGAAGTTATGCCGGTGGATCAGATGGAGATAGACGAGGACGTGTTCCCCATGCGGCCAATACCGGCTTGGGCACTTCCTATATTTCAATTCCTGAAGGATGGAACGTTACCCACTGAGGAGGTGTTGTCCAGGAAAAAACAGAGGAGGGCAAAGGCCTACACGATCATCAATTCTGAGTTATACAAAAGAAGTGTGACCAATGTCCTCCAGCGGTGCGTCGACCCGGAAGAAGGGCTTGAAATCATCCGAGATATACATCAGGGGGAATGCGGGCATCACGCCTCATCTCGAGCCATGGTAGCAAAAGCTTTCCGACACGGATTCTACTGGCCTAACGCCTTAGAGCAAGCAGAAGATCTGGTGAGAAAATGTAATGGTTGTCAGAGGTACGCTACCAAGACACACATGCCAATGTCGAAACTCAAGACCATCCCAATCACTTGGCCATTTGCCGTATGGTGCTTGGATATGGTTGGCCCATTCAAACCAGCAAGGGGAAATATGACTCACATTCTGGTAATGGTGGACAAGTTTATGAAGTGTATTGAGGTGAAGCCTATAAGAAAATGTGATGGAGCTACGGCCGTAACGTTTCTCAAAGATATCATCTTGAGGTACGGTTATCCACACAGTATCATAACTGATAATGGCACAAATTTTGCGGAAGGAGAATTTGCTCGTTTCTGCCGGGATAAGAGGATCCGGCTCGACGTAGCTTCGGTAGCCCACCCCGCATCGAACGGACAAGTGGAAAGATCCAACGGATTAGTATTATCCGGGATAAAACCCCGGCTCATTGAGCCGCTGCAAAGATCAGCGGGGTGCTGGATAGAAGAACTGCCAGCGGTACTATGGAGTTTAAGAAAAACTCCGAATCGATCAACAGGCTATACGCCGTTCTTTCTGGTATATGGGGCAGAAGCCGTATTACCAGCCGACATAGAGCACGATTCGCCTAGGGTCACCCAATACACAAAAGCCGAAGTGCAAGAAGCCCGGCAAACTGATGTTGATCTGCTGGAAGAAGCGAGAGAACTGGCACTGTCCAGATCCACCATATATCAGCAAAATCTCCGACGCTATCATAGCCGGAAAGTATGCCCCCCGATTCTTTCAGGAAGGCGACCTGGTGCTCCGGTTGGTACAACGTACTACTGGAATGCATAAATTATCCCCCCATGGGAAGGGCCGTTCATCGTGAGCAAAATATTGCACAATGATTCTTACTATCTTATAGATGCAAAGCCACAGGAAAAGAACAAGGCAGACAGGTCCAGAGAGGAATCCAAGCGACCATGGAACATAGCTCTACTTCGGCCTTTCTACACCTATCTAAGAAGTGTATGTATCCGGGTTATCTCATATGTCGGTATGTATGTCGGCAATGAGCTTATCAATGAAATGTTGGCACCACGAGCAGTAACTCGGGGACTGCCTTAATAATGTTTGTTATTTTCTGCATGTCATCTGGAGTAAGTTATTCTACTTAGCTCGGATTAGTAGTGTGTGAGCACCAAAAGCCCAACTCTTCGACTTGCTGCTGTCCAACAAGAATTGGCTTCATGGCAAGCAAGAGAACAAGTTTGGAATTGCGTTGTACATGAAAAACGACTAAGGAAAAGAATTTATTCGAGCTGACATTTTTGTTTCGGACTAACCCCGTATTTATTTTCAAATTGTTATACAGTTTTATTTTTGAGCTAAGTCTACAAGTTTCCCAGTATTGTTAAGACAATTTTTCAAGCTCGGATTCGTAAGTTGTAAAACCGAATCAAGGTAGACACGATCCGAGCCAAAAGATTGAACGAACAAGAAAAAGAAAACTCGGGGACTATGCCCAAGTTAATCCGGCATAAGTACTCAGTAGAAAAATATCACATGTGTTTGGAATACAATTCCACCCGGCATACCGGGGATCTCATAAATTTTCAAGTGTTTTTTACTTAAGGAGCAGCGGGAGGAAGATCGGCATCATCGTCGCCCTCTTCGATATTCGAGGCAGTGTCCTCTTCGTCTTCACCCGAATCATCTTCAACGTTCTCAACTTCCTCTTCGCCTGCGACTTCTAGGAAGCTCGGACCCTCAGTCCATTCATGAATGGGGGCATATTCGATGAGGCTGTGGGCGCAAGCCTAGCGCCGAGCTACCCACTCCGGGTCATCTGTCCATTTGGATCCGATGCACAGGCGTGTGAGGAGGCTGAGATCTATCTCCTCATACCACGTCAAAATGTGGTGAAGGATGGTATCGGCTGCAGCACGTCCAGCAGACTCTTGCCAGAGGTCGATCTGGGTCTCGATTTCCAAAAGTTTTTCAGCGAGCTGTGTGACTCTCTCCGGAGCATCATCGGCGGGCCAGAAGGCGTTGAAGACTCGGACTGCAACATCGTGGAGGTCCCTGCCATAGTTCTTGATGATTTCCACGCGAGACGACAGGTTGACCAATAGGTCCTCCATGTCAAAGGGAATGCTCTCAACCTCAGGAGCGACCAGAGTACCCCTTTCTCGGCGGAAATTGGCGACAGCAGCACTGGCAATAGCAGTACCCTCTGGAAAGTGGCCTGGGAAACAAGGCAAAGGACAAAGTTGAGAAAACAAAGCATATGAAGTAACCCAGAGAAATAAGGCGGATAAAGGAAAAGAAATTGCGTGAGATGTGACTGTGAATCTTGGTCAATTCCTTGGTGCAAGCTTCACGTCTCTTCCGAAGCTGCTCGAGCTCAGCATTTGCCAACTCAAGTTTGACCTCGGCTTCCTGAAGAAGCTCACGGTCCTTAGCATTTTGGAGTTTGAGGCGCTCGCGTTCTTCGGTGTAGTCCTGGCCAGGCTTTTTTAGCTCGGTTTGGTGTTGCGCCTTCATTTTAGCCATCTCAGCCTTGAGCTTGGCTATCTCATCGTCTTTGGTCCGGAGGAGGGCGAGCTCATCATCTTTCTTCTTTAGTTCGGCTTGGTGCTGCCCTGCTTGTTCGAGAAAATGTAGCATCACGTCAGGCACAGGCACACTATCTTCAAGTGATGCTGAAATAGTGCGTTGGCCCGGCAGCGCCGAAGAATGAATGTTTGCCGAGCCAAGGAGGAAAGCTGATGGAAACCACGGTAAAGACAGACAAGAAGGACGTACCCTTGATCTGCTCCAAGTTCTTCCGCATTATCTTGTTTTCAGCTTCCACCCCAGCTGCGGAAACCGAACAATCAAATTAGTTCGGCAAACGAAGTTGAAGAAAATTGAGGAAAGGATGAGAAAGAAATTTACCCCTTTTCACGTACTCCACGATGAGTGCAGTCTGTTTCGTGCGAAGGTTCTTGTGCGTATCCAGCAAGCGTTGGAATTCAGCACTCCGGCGGTTGGTGGTCACCTAAAAGATATACAGAAACTTAAGTCAGCCTAGTGCATATTCGAAGTGTACTAAAGTCCGGGCCAAGTGGAACTTAACCCGGCTCTAGGTGTGTGCATGTTCGAAGTGTACCAAAATCCGGGCCAAGTGGAACTTAACCCGGCTCTAGGTGTGTGCATGTTCGAAGTGTACTAAAATCCGGGCCAAGTGGAACTTAACCCGTCTCTAGGTGTGTGCATGTTCGAAGTGTACTAAAATCCGGGCCAAGTGGAACTTAACCCGGCTCTAGGTGTGTGCTTGTTCGAAGTGTACTAAAATCCGGGCCAAGTGGAACTTAACCCGGCTCTAGGTGTGTGCATGTTCGAAGTGTACTAAAATCCGGGCCAAGTGGAACTTAACCTGGCTCTAGATGTGTGCATGTTCGAAGTGTACTAAAATCCGGGCCAAGTGGAACTTAACCCGGCTCTAGGTGTGTGCATGTTCGAAGTGTACTAAAATCCGGGCCAAGTGGAACTTAACCCGGCTCTAGGTGTGTGCATATTCGAAGTTATCATGGAGCTACGTTAGTTCTATAAAAGAGCATCTAGCCGAGTAACAAGTCACTCCCCCCGGAGGCTCGGGGACTAATGGTTATTATCTACAACTTGTCAAGGAGAAACGACGTACCTCCATCATTCGTCCAGCGAGGTTAATGGCCTTTGCGGCGGTATTCATCTGAGCGGAAAACTCGGCGGGGCTGAACTTTTCCGGGAGGTCAGATTCCTGGACTACCTCTGCCTTATTCCAGTTCATGACAAATTCCATCAGGCTCGGAGGGTACCGTTCTCCGGTGGGCATATGCGGCGTCACCAAGCCTTTTGCATGTTCTCCCTTCCTCTCCACCAAGGCAAGGACGGGGCTGGTGTGCAAAAGCAACTGCTGGGCTTCGGTTCGCTCGGCAGGTGCATCCTTTGTCGCAGGTGTTTTCTTAGGAAGCATTGATATGAGGGTACGTTGCCCAGGCTCGGCAGCACTGGGCTTGGCAGCGTCTTGAATCTTCTTGACCTTGACTTGCTAGGAAGAAGAAGTCATAGCAGCGGTTTTCAGAGATTGAGAAGATTTGGAAGATGCAGAGGAACTGCGCGCTGGTACTCTCGTTGCTGGACTTGGTGCCGGCGCTGATGTTTTCGCAGCCGGAGTGGGTGCTGATGCCAGAGTTGGAGATGGTGTTGGTTTGGCTGCTGGTACTGGAACGGATGCTGGAGTCGAGGTAGCCTTAGTGGCTGCTGGTTGTGGTGTTGCCGAGGTGGTGGGTGCCGTTGCTCTGGCTGGGCCGGTTCCCCCCGCTCCAGGATGACCCGGAACGGCCGCAGAGCCCTCCGGAATAGGGCTCAGCGGACGTGACTCGTCATCACGATGGGGTGAAGGGTAGGCCGGAGAGGTGAAGAGATGCTGGATCCACTTTGAGGGACCTCCACCGGAGCACTTTGAAATCAAATAACGTCAGAAGAAAAATTACGACGAAGTGAGGAAGAACGAGTTACAGAAGAAAGAAGGACTTACGCATCTGAGGTTTCGGCCACTTTGGGTTTCCGAGCCCTTCGTGCTAGGGCCTTGCCTGCTGGTTTGGGGGCAGTCTTATCCCCGGATTTCTTTCGCCTTTTAACGGGCTGAGAGGGTCCGGCGGAAGAACTCGAAGAAACCCCACGTTTCTTCTTCGTTGCCACCGGAACAGGCTCGCCCGTAGCGAGAGGGGGATCCTCGTGAATATGACCGCCGAGGTGAGCTGATGGCGGAAAAGCAAAAGAAAGGGGGACAGCCTCAAAGGGTTCAATCACCTCGATTTCCGAGTCATCTTCATCATCGGGCCAATCTCTAATAGAAGAGGATTTACCCGTGGGTCGTTTCGTGGCATCAGTCATAGGGAGGAACATCTCCTGGTCCGGCTCTTCTTCATCCGGAGTCTCCCTGTCCGGCGCCCACTTAAGGGACGGATCGGTGCCGTCCTCAAGGGTCTGCTGAAGGAATTGCTGAGGAAAAGAGCAAACAAAAGAGTCAAAAATTGCAACAATAACTGACATGTAATTAATCCGGGTTAAGTTTGTAGCATGAAACTTACCACGGGAGGAAGCCGGTCACGGCAGAAATTCTCAATCCCCCAAGACCAATCAATGGAAAAGTCCTTGTGAGTGGTAAAGAGAGCCTTAACCCGGCGATAAATCTCCGAGTTGGTCAGCTCGAAGGAAGAGGTCCGGTTAGGATCGCAGCCATAGCTCATGTGGCACACCTTGTGGGTGCGCTTCTGGAGGGGTGAGATTCGGTTACACACAAAGGTGATCATGGCATCCTCGTTGCACAGCCCGAGCCCCTTCAGTTCCGCGAACCTTTTGCTGACTTGGTTGGCCAAGGCTGTGGGCTTCTTGGGGATCACATCCCACAGGTCCGGGTTAGGTGGACCCGGAGTGCAGGGAAGCAACCAGATCAAGTCTTTGGTGCCCGTATTCCGGACATAGAAGAAGGTTCGGGCCCATCCTTTGCAGGACTCTAGCCCGGTGACCCGGGGAAAAACGGAAAATCGCCGGGGTGAAATGGAGGCCGCTCTGAATTGAGTGAGCCGCTTGTCCTCCGGATCAGCGTGGATGTTTGGAATGACGTTACGACGAAGGCCAAAGAACCGGATCCATAGCTCTTTCGTTGGCCATAGTCCGGCGTAGCCTTCGATCGTAGAAGCAAAGGCAGAAAGAGAGGTGATGGCGTTGGCTGGAAGGTGGTGTGGTTGGAGTTGGTATGTACCGAGCCAGTCCTAGAAAAAATCACTCACCGGCAAGCCGAAGCCCTGTTGGAAATTGGACAGAAATACGACGAACTCGCTCGGATTGGGCGAGGGGGCCAGTTCGTTGGAAGGAAGACGCGCGGCGACGCCGGCAGGGATGTGCCTGGTCCGGTAGAGCCAGTCCAGGTCATCCTGGCAGACCCGGGAGCCAGCCCACGCGCCGCGGTCCTCCGCCGCGGCGTCCTCTTCTATCTCCTGCTCAGCAACAATCAGTTCCTCTTCAGTCATCTGGTCCTCGAGGCCCTCGCTGGCACTGGAGGCGGCGGCGGACAGTGGCCGGAACTGGCGCGGACCCGTGGCGAGAAATTCCTGTCGCGGTGGTGGCGACGCGGAGGTGCGACGAAAAAGCGCGACGGCGACGCTGCTTTTTGGCGATGCTAGCGGCGGCGCGGTCGCGAGGAAGAGGAAGAAGAATAGCAGCGGGCAGAGGGGTGTGGAGGGGGAAAAATCCTAAGGGACGCACCCCTCCGCTATTTAACCATTCCCATCAGGGGTGAGTGGGATCACGCCCTGTGGACCGGCCACACGCTGTGGCCGTGTATCACCCGTCCGGACCAATCAGTGAGGAGCCACACGGAAGGCCAGAGGGCGGAGAGAGTCCTGTGACGTGACGCGCCGATGCGGTAAACGAGGAGGCAGGCGTGACGTGGCCCGCGCACAGTGATAACTGACAATTACTACGGCGGTTACTGTACCGTCCCTTAAAATAAGACGACAAAATGATTACCCTTCACATGGGTTAGCGTACGAGAGAAGGAAGCAAGACTCGGATGGAACTGTGGTAACCCGACCGGCAAGTGGAAACTTGAAATGGGCAAAGGGAACGTAAATCCAAGCAGTCTGAGGTACAAAGGTAACTTGGCAACAACCACCAGGGCACAAAATTGAACCTGGTATGGCATAAGCGGCCAAGGCAGCTAAGACCACACCAGCTTCGTGGACTAATGTTTGGGGGATACACCCGGGTAGGGTCACGCCGGGGTATAAAGGCCGAGTTAGCCGAGGTTCGGCAAGGCCAAAGCAGATGCTGGCCGGGTCACCTCAAGGCAGGCCGAATCACGGGGTAATCCGGACCTAGGAGCGTTTGCCTAACTAGGTCTCATCCGACTTAAGCAGTAAGTCGGAAGTGCAAGTTTTACCTGTATGCAGGAAAGGGTGTGGCCGGATGAACAATCATCCGGGTCACAGCAAGCTTCTAGGAGAAGGAAGGAATCTCGCTGGTCAAAAGGAGCCCCGGTACGCACTGCCTGAGCGAAGCAAGCAAGGACAGGACCACCGGGGCATGGCCGACAAGCGTGACGACGCCCATGTCGGCTGACGAGGGCGCCTTCAGAGGCTCACGTAGCTAGAGCATGTGTGACGCGGGGGAAAAAGCACCCTGGTCAGCTTACCACTTTGGGAGGAGGCATATTCTTAGGAATATGCCTCCACGTATTCCCTAGGCAGAAACCGAGCCTCCCCTATAAAAGGGGGGTTAGGCTTCTGTAGAAGGGGTTGGTCTCTCGACGATTCAGTTTTGGGCTCGGGTTTCAGGTGAGATTTGTGGGTGAGAGTAAGAGAGCTCCTTCTTCCTCCTCTCGCCAATACAGCTCTAGGAGCACTTGTAACCTTGGAAGTAAATCAATAGAAGTCCTTGTGTGGAGAATCACTTCACTATCCCTCCCTGGATTCCCCTAGCGAGTATTAGTCCCCACCTTTAGCCTATACATGGCATCTGCCGTGACACCACCACGACACTGCTGGCAATGAAGATGCATAGTAATGTGTTGAACTTGAACCTATATATGTAATTCGGTTCAATTCCGGAGCCCTGTGTGTGGTATTTTACTGGGCGAAACAATCTACCCACTTTCTCTGATTAAAATGTGCCGTGACTTAGGGTTTGGAAACGCCCGAGTCAGTAGTTGATCCGAAATTGTGATTGTGCCACTGCTATGTAAAAACACGCAACACTGGTTCCACGATTGCTGAGGGGCAGGAGGTTTCCAAATACGACGGAATGTAAGTGGCACAGAAATAAATTATTTAAGATGCTACACTCCACGAAGAAGCAACTTATTTCAGCTGCTGCACACAACGATGTGGCAACATAGACAACAATGGCAACTGATAATGCTCAGACGCTTGAGCCCGTCTATCTCGCCGCCTCCCTACTCCTGCATCCCCTGTGTCTCGTAAAGCTCCTGGATCTCCATTAACCGGGTGTACGTGCTTCCACTTTATAAATTGTGGCTGTGCCAGTTGCATGCGGCACAATCCATGTAGATTACGTTTAAACAAACCACCAATGTCAGAATACCAACATGATCAGACAAAAGGAAGTGATGCAGGGTTAAGACAGACTAACAGGAGAGCAATTTTTTTCCTCCCAGGACTCCGGGACCACTAGTTCAGACCGCTAGGTCAACAAGTACTACTATTACAACTTAAAAAGGCACGGAGCTCAAGCTAAATAGAACTAGTTATCACACATCTCCTTGATCTTCCTAATCTTAGCCCGACGCGAATCTTCCTGCGAGAGCAATGATCAATTAGTCTGCTCCTTCCTTTTAGCATCTTCCTTCCACAGCTTCAATTGTTTCTCTGTATTTTTCCTCATGTACTTGTCAATACTCGTAGTTGTGAACTGCAGGACTTTGGCCTGGTGAAGATCATTCCTTGCTTGATTTAGTTCCTGCTCTGCTTTATCCTTCAGGTTCAACACCACGTCCCTCTCCTTCTCGACTTTGCTAACCTTGTCTTGCGCCCTCCTGAGATCTCGGTTAAGCTTGGTCGTGTCAACTGGGTCCCATAGCTTCATCTCAACACTGTCAAGAAGTGAACTGACTACGGATTCTTTCAACTCAACAGTCATATCACATAGTTTGCCCAGCATTTTCTGCATCGATTTGGGCCACTCTGGGTCTACCCATTTGAAAACACCGCAACTTCCGCCTTGCATCATTACACGATGTCCTTGACACAGTAGAAACCTCCTGCCTGTGTTTCGTCCTTTGAACGCTACAAATTTAGCGGGCACATGTCCATTTTTACATAGCAGAAGACTATCTTCATCAACTAAACCGTGATAGTCGGAGTCATACATCGTCTGGTTGGCCTAACACATCATACGCGCATGAGTAAACAGAGTAGATCTAGCTCAAAAAATAGATAACTGGCCACAGATGATAGACATAGAGATGAGATGACTCACAACGAAATCACCGTCCCTGTTGGCATGACGCATTTCCTCGCCGTCTCCCCTTGAACCCATGGCGAGAGGGGAGGGGGGTGGCTGCCGGAGAGGGGATTGGGAAGGAGGTGCCGTTGGCTTGCAGCTACGGCGGGATGGGAGTGAAGTGAAGAAAGTGGCTTCGAGGGGAAGGAAGAGAAGTATGGGAAGGAAGAGAAGTAATGGGGACGTGACACTGGGATATGGCCCACTCAACTCGTGAGTCGTGACACTTGCAACAGGGGAGCGCCCGGTGTTGCCAGTTTGTCCTGAGCAAGCGTGGCCAATCATGCCGCAGTACAGCCTACTCGCGGATCGCTTTCACGAAGACCATCCCAATCGTCCAAGCACACCGATCGAATGGTATGTAACAATCGTCAAGCAGAACAACTGTGTTAGGGAGTGCCTTCTAGAAGACTCGGTCTAACGGCCAAGGTTAGGGCTCTCCTAAGGTTAGGATCCATATGTGGTTTATGAAAGGAACATACATGCAATGACACTGGGTGTGGTCCATGAAAAGAATAGACATGCAATGACACTGGTGGATCCATATGTGGTTTGTGAAAAGAACAGACATGCAATCACACTGGGTGGATCCATGTGTGGTTTGTGGAAAGAACAGACATGCAATCACACTAGGTGGATCCATGTGTGGTTTGTGGAAAGAACAGACATGCAATGACTCTAGCTGTGGTTCATGAGAAGAACACACATGCAATGACACTGGTGGATCCATGTGTGGTTTGTGAAAAGAACAGACATGCAATCACACTAGGTGGATCCATGTGTGGTTTGTGGAAAGAACAGACATGCAATCACACTAGGTGGATCAATGTGTGGTTTGTGTAAATGACAGACATGCAATGACTCTGGCTGTGGTTCATGAGAAGAACACACATGCAATGACACTGGTGGATCCATGTGTGGTTTGTGAAAAGAACAGACATGCAATCACACTAGGTGGATCCATGTGTGGTTTGTTTAGAAGAACACACATGCAATGACTCGAGCTGTGGTTTGTTTAGAGGAACAGACATGCAATGACTCTAGCTGTGGTTCATGAGAAGAATAGACATGAAATGACACAGGTGGATCCATATGTGGTTTGTGGAAAGCATAGACATGCAATGACTCTGGGTGTGGTTCATGAAAAGAATAGACATGCAATGACACTTGGTGGATCCATGTGTGGTTTGTGGAAAGAATAGACATGCAATGACACTGGGTGTGGTTTGTTTAGAAGAACACACATGCAATGACACTGTTGGATCCATGTGTGGTTTGTGAAAAGAATAGACATGCAATGACACTAAGTGGATCCATGTGTGGTTTGCTTAGAGGAACATACATGCAATGACACTGGTGGATCCATATGTGGTTTGTGGAAAGCACACACATGCAATGACACTGGTTGTGGTTCATAAAAAGAACAGACATGCAATGACACTGGTGGATCCATGTGTGGTTTTTGAAAAGAATAGACATGCAATGACACTGGGTGGCTCCAACTGTGGTTTGTGAGAACAAAACACATGCAATGACACTAGGTGTGGTTCATAAGAAGAACACACATGCAATGACACTAGTGGATCCATGTGTGGTTGGTGAAAAGAACAGACATGCAATGACACTGGTGGATCCTTATGTGGTTTGTGAAAAGAACTGGCATGCAATGACTCTAGCTATGGTTCATGAAAAGAACACACATCCAATGATACTGGTGGATCCTTATGTGGTTTGCGAGAAGCACATACATGCAATGACACTAGCTATGTTTCATCAAAAGAACAGACATGCAATGACACTGGGTGGATCCATGTGTGGTTCATTAGAAGAACACACATCCAATGACATTGGTGGATCCATGTGTGGTTTGTGGAAAGAACAGACATGCAATGACTCTGGCTATGGTTTATGAGAAGAATACACATGCAATGACACTAGTGGATCCATGTGTGGTTTGTGAGAATAAATCACATGCAATGACTCTAGCTGTGGTTCATGAAAAATTACACATGCAGTGACACTGGTGGATCCATGTGTGGTTTGTCGAAAGAACAGACATGCAATGACCCTGTCTATGGTTCATGAGAAGAAGAGACATGCAATGACACTGGTGGATCCATGTGTGGTTTGTGAAAAGAACAGACATGCAATCACACTAGGTGGATCCATGTTTGGTGTGTTTAGAAGAACACACATGCAATAACACTGGGTGTGGTTCATGAGAAGAACAGACATGCAATGACACTGGTGGATCCATCTGTGGTTTGTGGAAAGCACAGACATGCAATGACACTAGGTGTGGTTCATGAAAAGAACAGATATGCAATGACACTGGTGGATCCATGTGTGGTTTGTGAAAAGAACAGACATGCAATGACACTAGGTGGATCCATGTATGGTTTGTGAGAAGAACACACATGCAATGACTCTAGCTGTGGTTTGTGAAAAGAACAGACATGCAATCACACTGATGGATCCATGTGTGGTTCATGAGAAGAACACACATCCAACGACACTAGTGGATCCTTATGTGGTTTGTGAGAAGCACAGACATGCAATGACTCTAGCTGTGGTTCGTGAAAAGAACAGACATGCAATCACACTTGGTGGATCCATGTGTGGTTCATGAGAAGAACACACATCCAATGACACTGGTGGATCCATGTGTGGTTTGTGGAAAGAACAGACATGCAATGACTCTGGCTGTGGTTCATGAGAAGAATAGACATGCAATGACATTAGTGGATCCATGTGTGGTTTGCGAGAATAACACACATGCAATGACTCTAGCTATGGTTCATGAAAAGAACACACATGCAATGAGACTGGTGGATCCATGTGTGGCTTGTGGAAAGAACAGGCATGCAATGACTCTGGATGTGGTTCATGAAAAGAATATACATGCAATGACACTGGTTGATCCATGTGATTTGTGAAAAGGACAGACATGCAATCACACGAGGTGGATCCATGTGTGGTTTGTGGAAAGAACATACATGCAATGGCACTGGGTGTGGTTTGTTTAGAGGAACAGACATGCAATGACACTGTTGGATCCAAGTGTGGTTTGTGAAAAGAACAGACATGCAATGACACTAGGTGGATCCATGTGTGGTTTGTTTAGAGGAACAGACATGCAATGACACTGGGTGTGGTTCATGAAAATAACAAATGTGCAATGACACTGGTGGATCCATGTGTGGTTCATGAGAAGAACACACATGCAATGACACTGGTGGATCCATGTGTGGTTTTTGAGAAGAACAGACATGCAATGACTAGCTATGGTTTGTGAAAAGAACAGACATGCAATGACACTGGTGGATCAATGTGTGGTTCATGAGAAGAATACACATCCAATGACCCTCGTGGATCCTCATGTGGTTTGTGAGAAGCACAGACATGCAATGACTCTAGCTGTGTTTCAAGAAAAGAACAGACTTGCAATGACACTGGGTGGATCCATGTGTGGTTCATTAGAAGAACACACATCCAATGACACTGGTGGATCCATGTGTGGTTTGTGGAAAGAACAGACATGCAATGACTCTGGCTGTGGTTCATGAGAAGAACACACATGCAATGACACTAGTGGATCCATGTGTGGTTTGTGAGAATAACACACATGCAATGACTCTAGCTGTGGTTCATGAAAAGAACACACATGCAATGACACTGGTGGATCCATGTGTGGTTTGTGAAAAGAACATACATGCAATGACACTGGGTGGATCCATGTGTGGTTTGTGAGAAGAACACACATGCAATGACTCTAGGTGTGGTTTGTGAAAAGAACACACATGCAATCACACTGCTGGATCCATGTATGGTTCATGAGAAGAACACACATCCAATGCCACTGGTGGATCCTTATGTGGTTTGTGAGACGCACAGACATGCAATGACTCTAGTTATGGTTAATGAAAAGAACAGGCATGCAATGACACTGGGTGGATTTAATAGTGGTTCATGAGAAGAACACACATCCAATGACACTGGTGGATCCATGTGTGGTTTGTGGAAAGAACAGACATGCAATGACTCTGGCTATGGTTCATGAGAACAACAAACATGCAATGACACAAGTGGATCCATGTGTGGTTTGTGAGAATAACACACATGCACTGACTCTAGCTGTGGTTCATAAGAAGAACACACATGCAATGACACTAGTGGATCCATATGTGGTTTGTGAAAAGAATAGACATGCAATGACTCTAGCTATGGTTCATGAAAAGAACACACA